>QLNU02014802.1:41106460-41171641 GCA_006491805.2 Dysdera silvatica
TTACACTTATACCACATGCCCCTTTCCCGTTCAACCTAGTACATGAATAAAAATGTTTTGTTCACACACAGTAGTCACAATGGGAGCATTGAATTTTCAATAACATTATGACGAACCGATGTGTTGTTATGTGCACTACCATAAGGAATTACCCATACATTTTCTCAAGAAATCCAAGCCCTTTGAGGAAGCCATACATGGACAGTTGGGAAGTCATTTTTACCAACCATTAGCAGAGTAACCCAAATTAATGAGATGCTAGATCAACACATTACAACAGTAGCCCCATATTTACATTATAACTAAACCAAATTACTATTTCTTCCCATATAATGTGAATTACACAGAAATTTGAAGATTAGGCATAAAGTTAAACATCAGCATGTCTATATATAACTACAGACTAATAGGATATAATAGATGTACTTTGAGGTCTGAGGCTTGGTCCTTGTCCATATTGTGAGTCGACATTTGGTTTCTGGTTGCCTTCTGTTTGTGCATCGCCACCAGCTAACTTGGGGAATTCCTGAGGAAAAAATGGCGACTGCTGGCCCAAGAAGTTCCGTTCTTGACCACCATCCTCTTGGTTTGACGTGACACTGCTCCATGTTTTGCTGACCCCTGTTGTCGGTACAGTACTTGGTGTAACTGATGGCTATAGAACAAAACAAAAAAAAATTTAAAAATTCACTTCACTGTAATTGGCTAATGAACCATGTCTTCTACATTATGCTCATGATGAGCAGGAGGAGGATTGTGCAACGGCCACCCTTCCCAATGAAACCCTTGCACAATCCTCCTCCAGCTCATAATATGAATCTCAATTTACATCAATGTTTCAGCCGAGTGTATTTTAGGAACATTCAAAAAAAAACAAGCAACACCTCCCTACTGTAACGAATTTATCCCCCCCCCCTATCACTTTTAATCCCACTTTTACTCAAATAGTGTTTGTCTTTAGTGCAATGTTCCCCAAATTTTATCGCAATTTTTCAGGAAGGCATAGCATCCCAATTAACCCACCCCATCTAGAAAGGGGTGTCAATGATAAATCTCCAAAGGGGTAGAGAAGAATGGTTACGAAATAATTATACGTGCATTAACCATCTGTGGATTGTTTAATGTTCCATGGCACAGGGGCAATTAAGATCACACCATTGCATAAGAACCTGCGATTTTCCATCCACAAAACCTCTTTCAACTAGACTATCAAATCCAGTCTGGGGGAAGGAATGGCAAGTACTAGGTGCCCATTGGAATCAGAGCCAGATCATTCGCACAGCAGTCAAATTTATTACTGCTCTACACTACTGTAAAAAATTTATCGCTCGCAGTGCCACACTTCTGCCTAGGGCTATAGCCTCGCTCGAAGGGGGGGTCCTGGCCTTGAAGGCACTCTTCCCCCCCCTTTTTTTTTATCAACCATCTTAATAAAAATTTATGTCTTCGGCTCTAATGAGGATAAAAAAATTAAGATTTAACACAGAAAATTAATTCATTCTCAGCGCTGTACATAGTAAAATTATGCAGGCAAAGACTATCTTTTAATATTAAAACAGATAGTGGGGGGGAGGGTGACTTGGTTAGCTGTCTAGGGACAATGGGACTCCAGGGCTGATCATGAAATTGGTAGAGACTACCCACCTTCTGTGTAGTTTGTGATTGAGAAGAAGCTGGTTGCGATTGTGGTGAAGATTGCTGATTTCCATTGCTTTCCTCGGGTTTCGATTTTTCTTTGCTTGCACTGCCCCATCCTTGACCTCCGCTGGGAACGAGACTGATGTTAGGATTGTTACCGCTGTTCTCACTCTTCAGACTTGGAAGATTAGCAGGTGGAGGCATGCGACGCCCCACAGCGACTTTCCCCAACGACTGTAATCCATGTTTTGGTTGAACTGAAATGAACACACACACAAATGTTTTTAAAATGACGTTATTCCAATGCCATAGGTGACAACTTCTAGAAGTGAAAAATCTGTAGTCAATTGCCATTTTTAATTAAACAAAATCACAGATAATTCATGAAAAAAAGGGCACAATGAGAAAATTAAGTATATATTAAATTAATAATAATAGAGGATTAAACTGTATTAAACGCAATATTAATTCTTAGAATTTACAAATGCTGTAGTGCAAGATTTTGGATTTTCGAGAAATTTTTTGTCAAATACATTCTCGTAACATTTCACATGTTGTCTGCATTTAACTATTAGTAAATTTTCTAATGTGTCATCAGACATGGTTGACCTGAAGTCAGTTCTAATTTTCTTCACTTGACTGAAGAGTCTTTCGCATGCTGCATTACTGTGAGGGAGTCATAACTTGAGGAAGTCATTTAAATTATAATTCACCAGTATAATTTTTTTTATTTCACATATGGCCGGCCGCCGACCCCTATGTGCATCAATGCTACCTTCATTACTCACAGTTTGTGGAACTTTGAAAGCCTGGAACTCACTGAATTCTGTTTGTAAAGCATCAACAGCTTCATCTTCTGTATTATTGAATGAAAGAACAGGAAATTTTTCTGTAAAATATTTTAAGCTGGAACATCAATTTGCTTCATTCTGCTACCACTTACAATAAATTCAAATTACAATATATTTGGCTCAAAATTTATTCAAAAAGAAGCAAACTTCATGCCCCAACATCGGTGAGTTTTTTTTCAAAACATTTAGAAAAATTCGGGACTCGTAAAACTGCACTATGATATCATCTGAAAATGGTCACCAGAGAAGGGAAAGTTAACATGCTTTTGGCGACCGACTGGGATAATTCTAGAGTTTGTCCCAAAAACTACAACAAATTTAGCCAAATAGTTATACATACCGGCGGTCTTTGGGTTTTCTAAGCTTTTGCCCTTGTATAGGCTATTTATATCCAGTGCAACATACTTCGACTTTCCTTTCTCCCCCTTTGCATTGAGCCCCGAAACTGTAGACATGCTGATCAGAAGAAGTCATTGGAGTAAGGAAACCGCACCCAGGGAACTGTTTGCCCCCTAAAACATGTAAAATACCACTGTTAACATGAGATACCAAACATTCAAGCTAAATTTTTACACATAGTACAACCCACCAACAACAAACCTTTCATAAATTAAAAATATCTGTATTGTAATTACAACATTTGCTTAATACATACTATTAATAATATATAGTCACTGGATATTGATAATACAACATGTAGGGTTTACTAATTTCAAATCAAATCCTTTTATCCGAAAATTTTGATGGTTTTAACTGGTCAAAATCAGGTTTAAACCTTTATCATACCATAAACTAGTTTTTGACATCAAATTGTCAACTCTAACAGTAATTATGGCCATACTAAGCAATTTTAATTACGAAAAACACTCCTATTAACTTTTTAAAGATGGAGAAATCATCTTTAAGCAGAGAAAGACATCACAGTAGGTGTAATACCAAAAAACATTTGCCCAGGCCACAAAATCCTGTCAATTAAACAAATATTTGTTGATTAGAATAGCATTATTGCCAGGAATTACTGTAGAACCATTATAATAGAGCTGGATAATTTACTTAAAAATAATTACAACCGAGTTAGACAATCGTACACACTTAATATCGATACCACATGGAAGAAATTACACAAATTGGGAGACATAAAAGCTAATTAATAGTGAAATTTAAAAGCTTTTGAAACACATACTAAAAAAAAAGACAAAAAATCATGAGGGAAAACTCTCCGCAAGAACCTTTTAAGATCACAAGTAAAAATCATAGATTTTTAATGGATTGATAATGTGATCATCACATAAAGGACATTATGGAGTCATTTTTTGCACCAAGAGGCTCCATTGTTTTAATGACATATAAGCAATTATTGAATGCATAAGGTAGAAGGGCTACAACTCAGATTGGAGAAAGAAATTCCTGGACTTCTCACGGACTTTGCCAGCAAAATTCCCTGGCAAATCACAAGCAATTTTCAACTGAACTTTGGTTGCAGTGAAAATGGCTTCTCATTCATGGAAGATTTAGCTATTCAAAGCAGAGAAAAGTTAGCCAACACGGTTTTAGAATACTAGGAGTGCCGTGGACAGTATCCAGATATACTGAAGACAACATGTTCCAAAACGGGTGCTGTTTAGAAACATGATACAATAAAGATGGCTTTTTTAAATTACGATTGAGTTAAAGAATCATGCACACTTAAAACACCCATCACATACACAAATGATAAACTTACATATATAGATCAGGGTTCAAAATTAGCGGGTGCACATGAAATTTTATCCATGCATGTAAATTTTTAATTTGGGTGCATGCAGTGCACCTAACTATTCAAAACCATGGCTACTTGCATTTATTTTTCAAGAACGGTGACCTATGGAATAATTTTATATAATTTTCTCAATGTGTCTGCATTTGCTTTGAATTTTTTTTTATTACATACGAATGTTCAATTATTTTGAAAAGTTGCACATTTTTAGCTTAAATATAGTTGCTACACTTGCATTTTACATGTTTTTAATGTTGAGGTTTACTTTCTATTCTGTTACTTGTACACATAACTAGTATTTTATGCACGTAAGTCGTAAGACTTGGGTGCACTTGTGCACCTGATTTAAAAAGTTAATTTTGACCCCTGAGATAGATTAAAATTAAACATCATACTGGGGTTTTTAAAAACATGAGAAGTAGAAAAAACAATACACAAGAATTACTCATTTTCTGGAGATCCCGAGGGGGAGGAAGAAACAGTTACAAAAACCTTTTTCAGATCACAAGTAAAAATCACCGATTCTCATTGGATTGACAGATATGCGATCATCATATAAAGGATGTTTTTTCTCCACTGAACTGAGAAGTTCTGTTTCAACGACAGTCAGCAATTATGCAACTTTATTACACTTATAAACTTCCACTTAAACCAATTCAGCAGTTGTTCAATACACAAGGTACCAATGGACTAAATTTTTCAAACTCACAAAAGCATTGCTAAAACAGTTTGTAACTACAAAGTAATACAGTTTGATGGGGTCCATTTAGGAATCAATGCAGTGCTTCTTAAGAATGGACGCAGGTTTTAAGCTACGGTACAAAATGTGACAAATTAATCTAAAATGTCAGAAAGAAAATTGTATCCATCACAAAATAGCAACAGTTGTTTAAATCCCCTTAATGAACTTTGCCTCCCTTTTTTTAAGAACTTTAATTTATGTTTTATTTTGTTGTTTTAAACCTTATAAAGTATGTTCTTTACAGTAATTCAAAGCATTGTTGACAGTCGCATCAATTTTGCCCAAAAAAGCGGGTTTTGTGAAAAAAAAAAAAAAAAAACACTTGATACCCCCTAAAAAACACTTATAAAACCCTCCCAAAAAAAAACACTTCCCCGATACTGTGTAAAAAAATGTCACGAGTATGTGCAATTTAATTCGGGCATGCTGACGGTATCCCAAACCACATCTATCGCTACAATTCTCCATAATGCGCAAATTTATAGGGAATCTTTATCTTTAAACTTGATAAACTAGTTAAAGAAAAGTCAACTGAATTTTATACATCCTTCTTCAATCAGATGATACAAATAAATTATCCTATGATATAGAATTATGGATTCGTTTGGCAGAAAGTTTGGAATTTGAAACCTTACGAGAAAATTGTATTAGAATGCATCAAGCTATTCAACCATTCCATTATTTAGCAAACATAATTAACCTTAAATATAGAGGAAAGAGACTATTTCCCCAACAAGACGCAGCAGAAAACTCATTAATTGAAAAATACCCATGAACGTTTATTTGCCATATACAATTACGTATGTGGAATATTACCCTCCAATGTTTTCTGGGCATGTGAAGATGTTCCCAGATGCAAAGTGGTGGAACATCGTGGCAATAAGAACAGAAAAAAAAACAAAAAAAAAAACAATCCCTCTAGTGACTTTTGCAAATTTAATTCAATATTATTTCCTGCAAAATCTGCTGCTATGGAGCAAATTTTTTAAACTTTTGGTATAGTATGATAAAAGCTCCATAATCACTTGATGCAGACAAAGCAGTCAAGCTAGCAAAATCTCTGCAGTGTTATCACTGATATCGATAAATGAATTCCTTACCTTACTTTGCAAAGCTTCATAATAATAAAATTTAACATTTTTAATTTCAATGAATCTATATTCTTCTTATCAACGTATTTTTCTATTATTAATAATATAAAAATAAGTAATAACTGGTTATTTTTATGTTTCTATAGTAGGCATATAACATTTCAATAAAGTAGGGGTAATGCAGCATAGAACACCAGGGTTGTCCCAATTTTGCCAGACTCAAAAAAAAGTTTTGTTTTTTTTTGTTTTTTAAACCACTTGGGTTTAACAAAAAACAAACTCACTTCCCCAGTATTGAGTAAATGGATTTCTAATTACAATGTTGAATACTGTATGCTCCTATTTCATTGATATGTTATATTGCTACTATAGATATGTGCATAAAATTAGCCAATTATTGTTGACCTTATTTTTATGTTAATATAAAAATACGGTCATTAAAATTAAAAATATTGTAGACTCTTGCGGTTATAAAACTCTACAATATCAAATAAAGAATTCATTTATTGACATCAAGATTATCGCTTTGCAAAAAATTACGAATCTTAACATGGCTAAATGGAGGAACCCTGATTTGAATCCGGGATGGGGACGGCGTCTTTCTCCTAAACGAAAAAAAAACAGCTCTAGTTTGAGCACATTTCCATGTGGGAGTTGAAAATTAAGTAAAAAAATAAATTCCTCCATGAAAACTCACAAAAACTCGCTCCGGTGGCTTTGTGTGTTGACCATTATTTGGCAATTGTGTTATCCCTGTGAAGGGTAATAATATCTTAGAACCATGTATAAGTATTATTAAAAAATCCTTGCTTTATGGAATATTTACACATAAACATTAAAAAAAAAAAGACTGTTTGGAAAATCTTTTTTTCCTTTTGTATTATGTTGGCAGGTATGTGATGGATATAGAATGAGTTTTTATTGCAATTATATGAGGGTTGGTTTTTTTGTAATTTTCTATTATATGTAAATAACAGATACTCGAGGTGTATAGGATATGGTACACTATTATTATTCATTTGTGTAAAGATTTGAAAACAACCCAAGTAATTGTTTTAATAGAACCAAATTTTACCCAATAAAACCCATTTAAACCCGTACGGGGGTTGGGTTTTTTCAAAAAAACCTGGGTTTTATTCAACCCTGATGTAAATAACTTCATTGATACAATATTTCGAACAAGAAAAGCAACTGATCTTTTTTTAACATTTTGCTACAACTTTTTTCACATTTTAGCACTTTCGTGACAGCATTTTGTGAGCCAGCTTAAAACCCTGATGTAAAGAATTTAAAAAGTAGAGATTCAGAAAACTGCAAGTACACTGTATATAGCCAAATATTCTTTATGTCAATAGAAAGAAACAATGAATCACTCGAAGAAAAAAGTATTTCACATTTTACCATGAGGACCTTTTTTTTTAAATATGCTGCTCTGATCCAAAGCGGAGTATGAAAAAGCAAGTTTCATAACACAAGAACAATTAAATTCATACTGCACCAGGTTGCAATGATGTAACATTGGGGGGTGGGGGTTAACGCTGGGACTTAAAACCCTGACGCCAGATCAATATTGGACTGGTAAAAAGGACTAACGGGTTTTAACGGGCACAATACTTAACTTGCCCCAGGTGCTGGCAACCCATGCTACGTCACTGCCTAGCTCTACAATTTACTGAAGGCTATGAACCTGCTACCTAAAGAATCAAATCTTGAAATACCAATCTGTAGAAAACACAGCAAACCTACTCACACAGTTTATTAATGATTTGTGTGAAAATATTTGCTTCCCCTAATGATGACAACTGTTTTTCCACTCCTATGTAAATTCAACATGCTACAATTATTCAGTAACGTAGCTACATATGACAACTATCTAAACAATGTACTTACTTTAACGGAGTTTATGTTAATTTGAATATACCTTTACGCAACACATCCCTTATTTATGAATGAAATGTTTAGAAGTATGCTATCATTATGATACTTAGAACTTCAAATATCATTTTAACTTTATGTCACATGGGACTAATAATTTGAACCAGCCATATGGCTTGATGACATTTGACTCAAAAAGACAACTCATGACATTTGACATAGAAAATATGTGACTTGGCATGAACTCTGAACTTCAAAACATTTATACACATCAATGCATGTTTTCAGATAATGTAAAGAAAATCCGAGTTCACTGTATGATAAACGAAACTTAATTACAACCAGCATATCCTTGGCCCAGGTTAAATTTTTTTAAAAAAAAAGTTATTTGGTATAGGCTCAGTTATTAAAATATTTTGGAGAAATAGAACTTTCTTTTTAAAGTAAATACCGCGGAGCTCAGCAAATTGGTAACAAAATTGCGTTTTCCAACGAACTAATAAAAATCCTAACAGCTCCCCAATAACTCAGTGTAAGAAAATAGATTTAAAAATTGCTATATAAGAAAACAGGAGTAATCACTTATATGACATCATGGTTCCTCTTTGTCCTGATGAGAGTTAAGGACCTTTTAAAAACTTCTGAGGACAGTATATGTTTTCAAAGGACCTTGCGGTACCTTAAAATGAAATCACAAAATCACGTAAAAAGTAAAAACTGCAAGGTATTGTGGTATAATATTGAAATTAGAGAGTTTAGTGTGTTGCTCCTTTTCAACTTGGCACACTGCCAGCAAAAGCTACCCTTTCTACATCCCTTGTATTAGCCATGCTCAGTGGGCCGAGGATGAATGGAGTATTCGGAGCACTACTGACTTTGTTTCAATAAGGAGAATTTTTTTTTCCTTTTGCCAAAACTTGAAAAAAGGTTTTGAGAAAAATTCAAGGACTTTTCAAGGACCAACCACATTTTTGGCAGTTTTGATGTACTTTTCAAAGGCCCCTACCTGACAAGAAATTCCAAGGACTTTTTAAGGACTTTTAAGGACTTTCAAGGACCATGGGAACCATGGACATAGATGGATAAATATCCAGACCACTGGTTATCAGATCATGGATCGCATGGGATCCGGTTTCAGTTTTGCTCGTACATTTTTGCAAAAACCTTCCATATTCTCAGATCAATAATTTTACAACTCTTTAAAAATGAATGCTGTGAAACTGCAATGTAAGTATAAAAATATCAGGGACACTGCAGAACAATCCCACCCCGCCAAGCATCAAAACTCCTACTATACTCTTAAATTTGGTCCAAGATTTTTTTGGGCATGGTTGAGGTGTGCATCCATGTCATACGATTTTTCAAGTATAGACAATGTGCCCATGTGCATGGTAGTTGTATTGTAACGTCGTAGCATCTGTTCGACCATTTTATTATTGTCTGTTTCCTGGCGGTGTTTTGTGAACTGCAATAAAAAACTCATGTCTCGATATCAGTATCATGTCTAAGTAATCGAAAGAGTACAAGCCACTGTCACACATTCCATCAATGTGGGGAGAGGGTGGGGGGAGAACTTGCTAGCTCTGTGGTTATTTTTTTTTTAATCAAAAACAAACTGATCAGTGTCTCAGTACGTATGTATTAGTGTCTCATTAGTGTCTAAGTAACAGGAAGGTATAATATAAATGGGTAGTCATTAGTATAATAAAAAAAAAAAGGTTCATTTGTAAACAATCATGAAAAATAATGCGAACATGCAAAGCGACAAATCATGATGTAATCAAGGAAGGAGGCTGACGAGCCTTTGACTTATTGTCAATGGGATTCATCTGTACTGTGACCACATCTTTAACAAAAGCTTACAAAAACATAGAATAGTGGGTTTTTTTTATACATTGCTAAACGTTCCGGGCTAATCCACAGTGACACCTCAGAATGGAAGTTACGGCAAGCAGGAAGTTGGCACCATTGGCGACCAAAAGGCAAGATTATTACGCAGTGATGCCAAAATAGCAATTTTGTAATAAATGTTTTTATAGGGTGTCTACCAAATTTTAGTTTCAAACTTCCTTGACTTTTCCAAGTTTTGCAGACCAAATCTTAATCCATTTCTAGTCATTAATTACAGTAAATATGCAACACATTAAAATTTGCATATGGAAAACACGTTTCATGGCCATAAAATCCACCAACACAAACCCCAAAGCCATTTATAACTCAATTACAGTAAATTTACAAATTCAAAAGCTATATTAAAAAGAATATTTCTTTACACTAAAAACCTTGCATTAAATATTTACAACGATTTCATTTGGTCCTGTTTCAGTTATTTTTGGCAAGAAGTCCATACAAAGTGAATAATAACATTACAGAAAGCAGTTCAGGAAAATTATTTTAATAAGCTATTTATTATAACAATGAATTTCAAATTTCCCTGACTTACGCCTCTGTAATTTAAATGCTCCCCGACTTCTCCAGAGAGAAAAAACTTCCCCCTCCCCACTTTTCCAGATCAGTAGATACCCTATTTATAACGTACATAAAAATCGTTTTTGTAATATACACATATTGAAAATCGGAAAACGTTTTTAATATGCAAATTTGAAAATAGATCTTTGGTTTGTAGTAGTAAAGATGGCAAATAATGCATATGTAATCAATGTTTAAGTACCTCATACATGTAAGTGTTCACAACGAACTTTGATCAAGTGCTAGGGAAAAATGTAAAATACTCGAACAAGCAACTCTCGTTTCATAGAAGGGAAGAAAAAAAAAAAGGTAAAACTGAAATATAACCACAGACACAATTACTACGGAATATTTTAATTAAAATCAAGGTGTCTACCCAAATTCTATTTCAAACTTCCCTGACTTTTCCAGATTTCCAGTTGCTAATTACAGTAAACAACATGCAATGCACTAAAATTTGCGCAATCACAATAAGTTTCAAGGCCATAAAATCGATTAATGCAAAGCCCAAAGCCATTTATAACTCAATTATAGTGAATTTACAAATTCAAAAACTGCATTAAAAAGTGTATTTCTTTACACTAAAAACTTGCACTAAACATTTCGATTCAGACATTTGAGTTCATTATAAAAGAGTTTAACTATATAATCGCAAAGCTGATGCTTCATCTTCTATTTCATTTAAAATGTGTATGACTGTATATAAGGCAAAGGAGATTGGTATGATCAAAACCCCTTACAGATTAAATAGTTTGGCTAAAAAACACTTCTCTTTTCAAGTTGTAGTTATATATTTGGCAAACATTTTCTCCTGAAAAATATATGGGCTTAATAATTTTATATAAATTACACTAGTTTTGATGTAAAAGGGTAATTTTTGGAAGAACTTCAGTCAAAAATGTAAATTTTTCAAAATTTTCAGTAGGCAATGTGGTATGAAAAGCACAGTTCAGAAAAATTATTTTAATAAGTTATTTATTATAACAATGAATTTCAAATTTCCCTGACTTTGGCCTTTGTATTTCAAATTTCCCTGACTTTTCCAGTTAGAAAAAACTTCCGGACTTTTCAAGGTTCTCCAGTTGAGTAGACACCCTGTAAAATCCACTAGAAATAATCTAAACTAATATATATAATTCCTTTCACAATATATTCATGATTTTAAAAAATTTACTGTGTTTTTTTAAACTCTAGCAGTTTTTAAAATCAATTGTACATCTATATACATCAATAAAAATGGAGATCCGAAAAACCTTCATAACCAAGCGGGTCTATGTTTTCCTAATAATACCCACATAACTTTGTAACCAGGTAAATGCACTCCTATATTTAATATTATAGTAGGGTTATGGACTACACTAAGCAAATTTATAAGCACCAAATGGGATTATGGTTGTTGCATCAATTAAAATATGCACTAATTAGGTATGGATGTTTAAGACATTCTAAAGTGGAAAAAAACCATGAAAAGTGAGCTTCTTCAAACGCTTAATGCCCAATTTCGTAAATTCTTATTTGGTAAAGCATTTCTTTTGTCTGCAATGTCACAGTAGTCACAATGGGGGTCATCTATAACATAGATGTTATACGAGCAAAATTTTCACAATCACCATTTTATAACAACGCAAAACAAAAATTATAACACAAAAAACTTACTTTTCAAGTCGAAATCGAGTGCAGACGCGACTACGCAATAAGGGAAAAGTACGGTTCGTATACAACAATGACAGATAATCTAACACTAGTTACTGATATTACTATACAATAGTTGCGGACTGTAATCTCTCTTAATCTGAATTAAAAATCACGAATCGAAACTTCGGTTATCGAAGATTCGGTTTGAGAAACAAATGCTGCATTGCGGAAGCCATTGAAAGCGGGATTTCAAAGTTTATTGACAAGAAATACATTGTTTTCGTTTTGATGCTTCCACATTTAGGCCTAAGCATTTGAGTTTGTTTGTTTTAATACGAATGCCGGATGGCGCGTCTATTAATAAAATAAAAAATATTTGAAAAAGCTTCTCCGATGCTTAGTAAAGCAGTCAAATTAAGCTAATAGACATTATAAACGAACCTTATGAAATCGGGAGACTTATCACGATCCTCAGATGCAACAGAACGGATCGCAATTTCTAGATCGAAACGCACACAACAATCGTAAAAAACGATTCAAAGTAAAACTAGAATGCAAATATAGGTTGAAATGGGTGTATTTTTTGAATAGAAGAATAAATATTTGCAAACTTATATCCTTTCTCAGCAGCCAAATCCAGTGGTTCGAATCCCTCCGCAGCAAAATAAATCCCTCTACCAACAGTAAACAACAACCAAAATTCAAAAAATAAAAACTTACCTCGGTCCGTACGATATCGTTAGTGAATAAATAAATGTGAATAATATGTAATTAAGGGGAATAGGGATGGATGATGGCAGATTTAGACAAGTTGTATAGAAGGTCCAGCGTTTAGGGACCTTTCAAAATGGCGAACAACTTTCTTTTTTCTGAAAAGCGTTAATAACCTCTGTCCTGACGTCACGGGAATCGCCCTTCCCAACGGCCTTTAGCTCTATTGTTGAAACCCGGATCCTCCCGAATAATAATTTTGAAAAATACATTTATAAAATATATGAATCGGGTTTTTTTATAAAAAAAACTCGAATATTAATTGACATTAATGTAGAGTCATGTGGATTGATTTAATTCTGCAAGTCGCGTCTCGGATTATAGACCGAATCATTTCCAAGATCATTGGAAAGCGTAATCACTGTCAAATAGTAGCCGATTTATGTTCTTCACACCTGTAAAAAAAGTAGAAAAAATTTTCTTTTATCTAAAGGCTTCAAAAGCTTTGTTGTTAAAAATGCTCTCCTAATAGTTAATGGGACATAAATAAGTTTTTTAATTTCCACAAAGCGCCATGAAACTCTCTTATATAGTTCTTCAGAGCCCTGTAGCTAAAAAAAAAAAAGGCGGAGGGGAGTAAGGAAAAAAAGAAAAGTTTATTCTTGGCAAAAGTTGACTTCTATATGTATATATCCATATTTTTTTTTTTCCACCACCATCATTTAATTCGATATGTATATTTTCCTGGTTGAATGTAATTTTCTTTCAATTCTGTATTTCATTAAAAAAAAACAAAAAAACTGAGCATTAATAACTTGGCTTTTTTTTTTCAAAGTATTGCAGTTAAATGTTAACACAATGATAACGTAATATATATGAACTATTAAATTAATTGAACTTAACTTTAAATTTCGTACACAAACGTAATTTAAAAAGTAATATTTAAAACAAGATCGTTAAAGGAAAAAAAATATTGAAGTACAGTTTCCCAGATAGTTGATTACATTCTTTTTTCGTTAGAAAACAATTCGACATATTATTCAATTGATTTTAAAATTGAATAAATATTACAAAAGTATCATAATAGTTTAAAAGTAGTTTCTCTAAACCAAATTGCTTCTTCCCTGCTAACGCGGTATTTACGTTTCCATTGATAACTATCAACATGAATACATCGTTGCATGATATTTCTAGAGAAAAATTCAGTGATACTCAATATATTATAATTAATAATTTGGAAAAACTGTTCCACTTGTTTATAATTTTGTAGAAGTGTCGGTTGCAAAAAAAGATCTCGGTATTCCCCATTCTGGTGGGTTGCTAATTTTGAAATTAAGAGAACAGTAATTGTTCTGTTATTACCATTGAAAATGCATAGAAATATAAAGGAACATAGAAAAATACTGCTACTTTTCTGCTAATGAATGAGCAATAATTCTGAAAAATTACAAATATTTAAGAAATGAAATAATGGAAATTGAAAGAGGGTTTTTTGTTTTTTTTTTCCCCAAATGAAAATTGTATTTCATTTTCCAGTTTCGTTGAATATACGGACTAGAATATATTTTCAATACTTATATTTAAATAAAGAGCAAAAAACACATCATACTACTAGTAGTGAGTGAAAGTGCGCAGTAATTTGTGTACATATTCCTAATTAAGAACTGCTGGCTATTTTATTCCGATCAAACTAGCATTTGGTATAAAAACGATCGAATAATCCACATCATGGTTTTCAAACTGTGCGTCGGCACTATTTGAGGCGTCACACGTGTTGTATAGACTAACATATTACCTTACATTTTATATAGACTGATATTTTAAACTTTCCCTTTCTGAAACTCTTTAAGTTTAAAATACAATACAATAAAAGTACTGTATTTTAAACTTTGCCTTTTCATCGCATGAAGTTCTTGAGTTCGAAGCGGACTTTAGTACGTCGTTATTTTTTCCTCCCCACTTCGCTCTCTTAAATGTAGTTTCACCCTACCAAATGGAGCAATTGACTGTGAGGACGGAATAAAAGTTTAATGGTAAGCAGTAGGATGGTTATTAATGACGAACTTGTCTTTTAACCACTGCATGAGGTCTTGAATTCGATGGCAGACTTTGAAACGTAACCATTTTCGTCTTAAAAATTGTAGTTTATCCCTTCCAAATAAAGTGAAACTCTAAAAGTAGAGAAAAAGCGTTTTATAACTTGCATTTTGATGGTCGTTAACATAAAAACTGTCTCTCACTCTCTCCTTTTGTCACTTTGCCACTGCATGGGATTCCGAGTTCATTAATGAATGGACTTTGGGAATAGGGTGACCAACTGCTGCCCGTGGATGTAATTGTAAGGAAATTTAATCGCAACAAAAACTAAATTAAGGGAGGCAACAAATTTTGAGCTTTTTTCACTCCAACGACTATTCATGAAATGGACAATATTAAATAGAACGATTAACTTATATTTTATACAATATTGTCACATAGTACAGTTGGAAAAAAAAAGTGGTGACGTACAGATTACATTATAGACTACAAATTTACACGTAAATGAAGAAAATAAGTTCGAAGTTTTAAGCGTATTTATTTACACAAGTCAAACACTACGCAGATTAAATTAAGAAACAATTTTTATCAACGTTTTTTAGGCGTAGTAATAGTAACGCCGATGTTATGGCATGGTTAGATGGTGAAACGTTCGCAAAGAAAAGAAATGTTTCCCGTGCCCGGTAGGGCATGATCCCACCACATTCTACAATCCGGGCAGGAGCTCTTTACCAA
The DNA here is from genome assembly GCA_006491805.2 of Dysdera silvatica. NCBI lineage: Eukaryota > Metazoa > Arthropoda > Arachnida > Araneae > Dysderidae > Dysdera > Dysdera silvatica. The sequence continues at coordinate 41,122,001 of QLNU02014802.1, forward strand.
CTGAGCTACATACGACGAACATTTAATCCATTACGAACGTATTTAAAGCATATTTTCCGAAAACCTGTTATTTCGCGGAATGGTGCAGTACATGGATTACTTTTTAAATCAAATTGCGAAAAGATACTCTGAGTGGTAGATTGAATGTTCGTCGTCCATAGCTCGGTTGGTAAGAGCTCCTGCCCGGATTGTACAAGGTCGTGGGATTGTGCCCCACCTGACGCGGAAAGCATTTCTTTTCTTTACGAACGTTTCACCATCTAACCATGCCATAACATCGGTGTTAATATTACTACGCCTAAAAAAGTTGATAAAATTGTTTCTTAATTTGATAGTTTTAGGCGTAGTTTAAATCATTTAACATAAACAACGTACACTTTGAACGGACCTTTGCCGTCAGGAATACGAATGACGCATATGCATTTCTGACGAGGGAACATTGTTTCGTCCAAAACGTACATTGATTTTTGTTAAATAAATTCATATAGGGGTATGTAGGAAAACTACAAGAGAAGAGTTACAGAGCATACATTCATATGTATATACGTATATCTATATTCAAAATTTCATCGCAATGGGAGATTACAACCCCTCCCGGCTTTGGTCTCAAATAGATCTACGCTTTGCATGTGCATTCCAAAACGTTTTTAAACAAGAACATAAAATTTTTCACAATGTCGGCCAAAATTCACGCAAATATAAGACCAAATGAAGATGTACATCATCGGAAAAAGCGCCTCAGTAGTTACCTAGGGATATATACTTGTATTTATCAGTGACTGAGAGGTACAGGAGGCATGAAAAAACGTGGACGTTAGCGGCGAAGTCAACGATAGTTTCCACATAACAATAAAGGTGTTAATCCATTTCTAAGTTCCATTGAATACGGCGGCCACAAACGCTGTTGGATTGGGAACGTTTTCACGTCAGTCCCTCGACTGTGTGCCCCGTCACAAATTTGGTTTTGTATCCTCATGCAAACGTTAAATCAAGGTTTCTGAAGTGTCACCCAGTACTGCAGTGAACCTCTAGAGGGTTTCACATCAATCGCTCAACTGTATAAACAGTCACAAATTTGGTTTTATATCGTCATGCAAACATTATATTAAGATTTCTGAAGTGTCATCCAGTAGTGAATTTTTAGACGTTTTCACGGCAATCCCTCGACTGCGTATCCCGCCACAGTCATATATATATATCTATATCTTTTTCTAATATTTTTGAACAGTCATTCACACTTCTGAAATAATTCTTAATAGGTAACCTGTTTACTATCAACTTTTTATTGATTACTATAGGTAATTTACTAATATTTATCGATAAGTGCATTTAGAAATGCCAACCTGAGAAAGTAGTCATCAGTAAAAGAGTAAAGAATTTTCAGTAAAACCGCACTCTTTTATTTCCTACAAAAACATTTTTATAAGTAAAGCACATGCATTATTATAGAGCAATATATGTACCCCCATACCCCACGCCGAAACAACATGAAAATATTCCTAATAATGTGACTCAACTGCGTATGTTTATGTACGTATGCAGTGATCATACTCTCACCAATACCATTCGTATCAACTTCGTAGCAGGAGAAATGACCTTTTGTATCAGTTTTGTAGCAGGAAAAATGGCTTTCGGTATCGATTTTATAGGAAAAAAAAACCCTTTTGCACACGATTGTTTGTTTTACGGCTCAAAGACTACAGTGGTCATGCTGCGCCGGGACCTACTGTTTTCCGAGGAATCCGAACCTCTTAAGGCCTAGGGAACCAAACCCCGGACTACAGTGAGCAGTGCGATCTTTATGAGATCTCTGAGTAAGCGTTCTTTTTGCACTGCTGGGAGTCGAACCCGGATTAGCCGCGCAATAGGAGAACGCGTTACCACACTGCGCCACCGCAGGGCCCTTTTGCACACGAGTTTTGTACAAAAATAAAAGTTCTTTTGTACCAGTTTTGCAGAAGGTAAACACCACAATTTTATTTTATGCAGGAAAATTGGTTTTCACATGAGTTTTAAAACAGGTAAAAAATAGTTTAATCAAATGAATGAGCACAATAAAAATGAAAAGCTAAATGTTTCATTGAAAAAGTAAAACTTCATAAATATTAAGTTCTTCGTTTCTTTTTCTGTAATTTTGAAACCTTTTCCCTATTCTTGAGAAGCTAAAATTGTTGAAATACGCAAATTAGCTTCTGTCAACAAAACGCACCCACTTTCAACTGTGGACGTATTATTTCTTTGGATGGAAATTTGTAGGTGCAAAGTGCGACTAATGACCGCTAAGTTTGTACCCTCCAGTAGGTGGTGTATCAGGGCAAAATTCCTCTATTTTGATGGAAAAATACTAAAAAACTTGTCAACAGTCGTTAAGGTCATCACATTTAAAAAAGTTCACAATTTTGCCAGTGAGCGGCGCATGGACAATATCGCTCATCGAAACAAAAAATCATCACTCGTTAATTAACGTTAAAATCGTTTAAGTCAAGTCGTGTTTTTTTTCCAAGTTCTAGAAACAGGTACCAGGTAGTTTTTTTATCCCACGAAATAGAATTATAAATTACGTAAATTATATTGAATATCTAAATTTAGTATGGAATTGATCGGCAAGCCTCTGCGTATGTAGATAATCAAAATAGAAGAGGGGAACTATTCCGAAATATACGCCGCAAATCGCGTGCAACTTTCTCGAGTATCGTGAGGAAATTTTTCTGAAATTTTAATAAAATGTTGTGAGTAAAAAGTTATCTAAAACGTAAAACTGCGGGTCCACGTGAAAATTTAAAAACTTTCAATGCTTCGTAAAACTTCAATTACGTACTACAAATATCGCGATACACTTGCAGGTAAAGTTTTGTCTGCCCCTTTTTTTCCCCCAGCTGTTTCACAATCACGGCTGCGTTTCAGTTCGTTGTTTTAATCCAAATTTGAAGCAAGTTTCACATACAAAGCTGGACGTAAAAAATAAGAGAAACAAATTGGAAGCGTCGCGCCCAAACACGCGCCATCTGCGTAGTGCATTCTTAAAAAAGGCGAAGTCAAAATCCGTAAAAGTTGGCATCTCTGACTGCATCTAACAATGTGTAATTTACATTTACGCAAATATATATACGTAAGTTTAATAATATACTATAATTGAAATTCCGCGACTTTAATTAATAGTTATTGAGACATACGGGAGCCGGGAGAAATTTAAAAATCATCTGAAAAATGGAAGAACCCCAGAAATACTTGGGAATGCCCCCAATCTTTTATTTCCTTGAAAAATGTAGTTTGATCCTACCAAATAATGCGAAATTCTATAAAGGTGGGGGGAGAACACATAATAGCTGGCAGTGTAATGGTCATTAATGAGAATTTTTTCCACCTCATTACAGCACAAAGTAAGACTGTAGCCAGGATTTAATTTCAGGGGTCAACATTTTTTACAGCATGTGTACAATCACAGCATGCAAGGCCATAACCAAGTTCTATTAAAAATGTAGTTTCGGAGGAGCAGGGACCGATTCCTAAGATCCCCCCACTTCTGGATATGGGCATGGCACAAGGTTTTGAGTTTGATATTTGGTTTGGGAATTTTTTTCCCTTTGAAAAATGGAATTTTGCCCTTCTAACCGAAGCGACATACCGAAAGTGGGAAAACTCAGAAGCAAAAATCCTGCTTTACATAATCAATCTACAAAGGCGAAATCATAGAGTAGAGATTATCACTGTAATTTTTTTATCACTAATCTATAGTAAATCCAACTGGACATGATTTGATTGTGTATGGACTTAAACGAATTTTGGCAGCAGATAAGTTATTTGATATTCCCAATAAGAGTTGGGGGAGCGAAGCTTTAATAATTGACAGGTATCTATTGTAGAAATGGCATTTGTCCTTTCTACAATATCTTTTGCTGATCTTAGACAGGAAGGGATCTAAAAATGGGAAACCGGGGCAGCACACCTTCCCATTTGGGTATGCTGCTGAATTCAATGGTTACAAACATGGTATTTCCAAAGTTTAGATGATTCATTCATTCACTTATTACTAAAATGACAAACACAGATAACAGACACAAATAACTCATTTATTTCAATTCATTCCCAACAAACAATTTGACGAAAATGCTGTTGCAAACGATTCTGTTCACTTCATGGAATGAGGAGCAGCTGAGAAAAGATTTCCACTTTGCTTGTTTGCTGTTCGTGAAGGTGCAAAGCCTAAAAGTTTTTGTATATTCTGAAAAGGAAACAAATAATTTGCACATTTTGTATTATCTATTTGAAAGTGCTATTACAAAAGATCTTCAAAAACAGTTTCTATTCCTAAATTATGATTTATGTATTTGAGAAATTATTGTACAACTGACATAGTTAAAATTTATTTTGGTTAAATGTTTTTTAAGAATGTGCATAGTTGTCTTCTCCAGAGCATCGAAAATAGAATATGTATTTCTGTGACACATGGAAAACTGTCTTTTTTTGGCCTATTAATAGGCAGATGAGCAGCCTGGCAGTAATAAAAGAAAAGAAATGTTAAATTAAAGGAACAATTTAATGAATAAAATCCTCGAAACAAAGAATGGATTTTGACATTGTGAGTATGCATTGCTAATGACACTATGATGTATATAAATAAATTACCTATGGCAGGGTTTTAAAAAATTCTCTTGCACTATGCCAATTAAAGTTTAAGACTTTCGGCTTTCTCCTTGATTTTGCAAGTGACAGGATTAATGAAAGATCGTAATATCTCTCTCAGGTGGAGGGCAAATTCACTATATGGAAGTCAACAGCTGAAAAAAATAATTATACAAAAAATTCAGACTTATTGAAGGTTTGGTTAAGACGTTATACTTTCACAGAACATTTATTATATTGATCGTGTAGAATTATAGGGTGTCTACTCCAAATTCCCATTTCAAACTTCCTCAGGTTTCCAGACCAAATCTTAATCGATTTCCAGTCGCTAATTACAGTAAACAACACACAATGCATTAAAATTTGTGTAATCAGAACAAGTTTAAAGACAATAAAATCGATTAACGCACACCCCAAAACCATTTATAACTCAATTATAGTGAATTTACAAATTCAAGCCAGCATTAAAAGTTATTTCTGTTACACTAAAACTGTACTAATTAAATATTTACAGCAACAAGCCACAATCTCTGTTCCTTTTGAGCCATTATAAAAGAAGCCAACGGTGAGCACTGTGCAAAGTTGATGCTCCATCTTCTATTTCATGGCATTGTATATAATAATATATATTTGGCAAACATTTTATTCTGAAAAATATATAGGCTTAATAATTTTATATAAATTATATTAGTTTTGGTGAAAAATGGTAACTTTTGGAAGAAGTTTAGTCAAAAGTACAAGTTTTTCAAATTTTTCAGTAGGTAATGTGGTATGAAAAGCACAGTTCAGGAAAATTATTTTAATAAGTTATTTATTATAACAATGAATTTTAAATTTCCCTGACTTTTACAGTCAGAAAAAACTTCCCTGACTTTTCCAGATGAGTAGACACCCTGGAATTAACATTTAGTGTGGCTAATCAACTACTATGTGCATATATGGATATCATATGACATACCTGTCGTATGGACATCGTGCATAGAATGTATAAGAATATGAATGAGCAATCGCTATAGTCATCGCCAGCTAGGTTTCGATGTGACAATCCCTGGATCCAAGATATGGGAATAAAAGGTAATTTGGCTACGACTCGGCCATCAAATCTAGAGGTTAAAAAATAAGCAATTCAAATAAACTTTACTTGATACTGAAATTACCACACACACAAAATAAGAAAAACAACCAAGTGTTGGCAAATTTCGATGTCAAGTAGGTGAAATAGCCCTACCCAGAACATAGGCATATGCAGAAAGTTCGTAATGGAGGGTTATAGAGCTACAACTCACATATTCCTATGTTAAATATACAAAATTTCATTGCAATGGGGTTACAACCCCCATCAACACCCCCTGCATACGCCAATGACCCAGAAGACACAAGACAAATGATAACAGTGGCGGATTTATAAAATTGCCGCCCTTACGCACAGCCTGTACTGCCGCCCCCTCCCTCCTTTACAAAAAAAAAAGGAATACTTGTTTAAAAAAAATATGCATATGTAAAGGAGATTTTTCATATAATTATTCAAACTAATAAGATACAACTCGAAATTATTGCTACCATAGTCTCCGACTTCGTGGATTCGAGACATTTTTTGAATCCACAATAATTTTAGTATGGATTCCTGGAATCTCTGATATTTTTGCGTGTATTTCGCGTATTTGAGAAAAATACACGTATGCATCCTTGCATGAATTTTTTCATTATCAGTTCAAGTTTTTCATTATTCATTCATTTACTATTAGTATATATAACAAACGTGTTAAGCCTGGATTTATAAATGGGTACGCTGGGCAAATACCCAGGGGCAAAATTTTCAGGGCCCTTTGTCTTTCGATTCTGTAGTTTGTATTTGCAGGCAAATTAAAGTAGTCGCTTGTATGTCATAGCTATTGAGGAAAAAGGGCAATAATTAAAAGAAACATTTTTTCAACGTTGTCGAGTTTGGACAATTTTATGTTTTAACACTTTCATGCTGCTCCCCACCCCCAACAAGTGCCGTCTCTAGGCCTGTGCCTTGTGTGCATACTTAGAAGGCCTGTGCCTTGTGTGCATACTTAGAATTCCGCCACTGACCTAGAAATTTATCAATCAATTGAAATTGTCCCACCTACGGTGGCGAATTTCTAAGTAGGCATACAAGGCACAGGCCTAGGGGCGACACTTCTCGGGGAGAAGGCGGCATCAAAGAGCTTAAAAATAAAATTTTCCAAACTGCGCAATGTTGAAAATAATGTTTCTTTTTAATTATTGCCTTGTTCCTCCAACAGCGATGATACAGGCGACTACTTGAACTCTTCTGCAAATAAAAACTACAGAATCGAAACACAAAGGGATATGACCATATTATTTACATTGCAATATCAGATACTTCTCACCAGAAGCAGATGTATCTGGTATCAACATGTGGAAATTGTCATTAGTTGTTGATGTTAACTTTCTGACTTTGAGAAAAGATAGAACAGAAATGTTTTGCAGGCAGGTGTCATTAAAGGTAAACAAAAGGATTGTTGATGTTGATGTCAGTAATAGGCTTTCTGCACAATATGAGCCGCATTTCATATCTATCAGTAACTGTGCGGGTTCAGGCTCCTACTTATTTTGCTAATATCCCTCCATCATTATAATTTTATATTTATGATTGTGTTCGCTTTTTTTCTTTTCTTTTACCAACCAGATTAAATTAGAGGTTCTGTGAATCCTTACTAAAACTATTGTGGATTCAAAAAATGTCTCGAATCCACGAAGTCGGAGAATATGGTAGCAATAATTTTGAGTTGTATCTTATTAGTTTGAATAATTATATGAAAAATCTGCTTTACATACCAAATGTTAACAGCATGATCTGCTTTTTTTCTCTTTCAAATATTCCTTTTTTTTGTAAAGGTGGCAGTACAGGCTGTGCCTAAGGGCGGCAATTTTATAAATCCGCCACTGCCCACCAAAAAGTGGGCAAGTTGGAAATCACACAACTTCAATGTCAAGAAATTGAAATTGCCCCACCCAGAAAAGGCGAGTTAACTGAGATTGAGGTAATTTCAATGCTGTGTAAGTAAAGTGAAATAAATTCCAAAGACAATTATTATTATTAAGCAATCCAATTTGAAGTAGAGTTATTTATTTGGAAAGTTTAGAGTTTCATCAAGTGACCTTTTATTACTAACATACTGATTGTGTTTTACGGTGCTTGAGCAGGTCATGTTGTGCGAAGATCTATGAGTTCCCGAGGGATCGAGCAGTGAAACAATGCTTCTAAACGCACAACTGTGAAAGTCACAGCCACTAGTAGTGGACCACTGCCGCTTAAACTTGTAAATGAGCAAGTCATTATATAAAATTCACATTAATTGATGAGGAAGAAAATACTTACATTGAATTGAACATACTGAGTAAGGCAGTGAAGGCAAATCCGATGGCAAACATCGACTTCATTTTAACCTGAAGCACATTTCATTAATAAATAAATTAAAAAATAACACTAAATTTATCAACATTGAAATAATTCATATTTATAATTAAACATTTCCCTACTCACTAATGATAAGTCTCTGTTGTTGTTTTTTAACTTTTCTTCTTCTCTTTCTAAATAAGAATGCAATGAAGGTAATTAATTACAATACAAAAATCACTAATTATTGTAGTTAGACAAAACAAAGAGAATGCACAGTACAGAGAACAAAATTCTACTTATTAAAACCAAATGATTATAAAAATGTCACTTTTATTAATATTAATTATAAATACATTTAAGAAATACACAGTTTGGTTATTGATTTAAAGATAATTTACCAATAATTTTGCAATTATTTCACAAATAAGATCTCATTTACCAATTTTCTTTTTTAGTTGACGATCAACCGTATCTCCATGAACTTCTTTTTTCTTTTCCACTAAATAGAAATATTTAATATTATTTAAAATTTTAAATATATTAAATAAGTTTAACAAAAATAAAACAAAGAATAAATAATATATATACATATATAAACAAGCACATACACCTACATCTGTCTACAACAGGGTTCGAAATTAGCAGATGCACTGTGTATATTAAATTTTATCCATGCAGGTAAATTTTTAATTCAGGTGCACGCAGTGCACCTAACCATTCAAAATTATGTTAACTTTATTATTTTAAAAAACAGAAAGAAACAGTAGCATTAAGAGAATTCTTCCCCCCCCCCCCCTTCTTCTAGCAACTGACACTCAGAGTAAGGATAAGGATTTCCGACTTCACCTACAAAAGTGCTTGGCACGGAGCCAACTATGAACTTCAACCTCAATCACCCCTTTCTCTGAATCAATAGAATATCCTCCTCCTCTGTTTTACCCTGCCTATCTACTATAAACAGGTGTGGTCAGTTTCTTTAAACATATTTAAAAGGCTCTGCTGTTTAGTCACCAAGTTTTAGAATAGATCCAATAAAACCTATCGTTATAGAATAAAGGATGCCCAACTGAAAGTATCAGCAAATATTTCTGTGGTACTATGAATCACGAGAAGAAATATGTAGCTTCATCAGTGACAGATGAAATATCCAACAAGGGAAGTGTTGTGCAGGGTACATACATATTTTATACAGTCGAAGGACAGTTAAGCGAATTTTTCAAGACAAGGGTGAACAGTTCACAATTGCCAGGGCGATCTGTTTTGAGAATGAAGTTACTTTGGGTGCCAATATCAGCATAGAAGACAAGACGGTCTGCTTAGAAAAGCATATAATTTTCAACAGTCATGGAGAATGGGAAGAAACGGGCTCCTTTACGAAAATAAAGTCATGTTTTGCAGTATTTATCAAGTGTATGACAATGGGCCACATGTTAACACATTAAGAAAACGAATGACTACTTAAAGTTTATTTTTCAAGAACAGTGTGGTCTGTCATTTGACATCATGAAACATTTTTGTAACAGAATGTGTGTGCCCTTCACATTTACTGTATAGTAATTTCTCCAATTAACAACTTTCAAGGAAAGGAGGAAAAAGATGTCATTAAACGAGAAAGAACATTAATTGGAATGTGTGTAAATTTATAAAGCACTTGCCGAGACCGTAAAATACCATCATTAAACCATTGTTCATCAGAGCGATATTATTAAAAGAGATTACTGTACTTAAATAAGTATACTTGAATATATTAAAATAAAATTCTATTTGTTCAAAGCTTTGTCTCAAAGTTGTATGTCACATATAGGGGGTATGCAGAAAGTTCATAAGGGTGGTTACAGGCTTATAATGAGCGAGCTATACTTCCATATATTCATATGTATACAGGGTGTCCCTGAATTCATGGCCAAAACGTTAAGGGATTGTAGGGGATATCAAATAAACCAAATTGGCCGAAATCCTCACGTCTGTCTGCAAAGGACTCGATTTGGCTGCAGAGTGAAACTAATATCTACATCCACATCGTTACTACGTTGGCAATTACACGCACAAAAAAAATTTTTTTTGACACATGATTTAAGCGATTGCCCAAATAATGCAGCAGAAACAAAAAAAAATCAGAAAAAAAAAATGATCTCCAGCCATCCTGCTGATTAGGCAAGACTATCCTTTGGCAAGCCTCACACTGAAGGACAAGAGATAGTGCATGGAATAAGTATTGAATAAAAAATGGTTTAACAAGATGCCTGGCAACATTTCTGTTGATGCTACTTCCATGCCAGGAGACAGATATAGCATATCATATGTGCAATCTTTTGCTGCACCATGTAAGCACCAAGCTACCATCTCCTTTATCTGCTATTCCTCCTATTTTTGTAGACACCCCTTTTATGCCTCCTTCCTTCTTAGCTTCCTTTCCTATCTCCACATTTTCTTTTTTAGTTTCAAAAACTGATTGTCTGCATTTTATGGAATGCAGATAGCCAAGGTTATGCTCACTGGCGTTAGGGGGGGGTGGTGGTGCAACCCTCCTATTGAAATGAAATTTTGTATATTTAACATGGGAATATGTGTTGTAACTCTATAGCCCTCCCATTGAGCCTATAACTCCTCCCCCTTATGGAAGTTCTGAGTATGATTATGGTTATGTTGCACTTGGATTTAAGAGTTTTTGGAGGAATACAAACCTCTGTTGCCTGGAAACCAAAATGCAGCAGACTAGGATGGGAAGAAAAAAATGAAGTATCCCATAGTACCACTGGAAAACGACTTAACAGCACAATAAGCGAACACCTTACCTCTATGCGGTTGTAGGATTTGCTTCAAGAACAAACCCCTCAGTAGTTTAGATATAAAATGGTTTAGTTTTATAGCTCAAAGACAGCAAAAGTCATGTTATGCCAAAGCTCAAACCCGATAAGATGAAAATGGTATGCATGGGCGAACTCGGTCCTCTCAAAAGGCACATACCTTGGATTATCGGAGGATGCGAACCCTTGTCCATTCGAAGGCGCGAGTGCTATCACCCATGAGGATGCACTGGCCCAGTCCACCCCTGTGCATGGGTGCTTACTGTCAGGTCTTCTGACGCCATCGGTCTGAAAGAACAACTATTTGTGCATTCTTTTTCCATCATTTTGAAACTAACGCACTAGCAGTCACTGGCATATGCAGTGGGGGTGTTGATGGGGGTTGTAACCCCCCATTGCAATGAAATTTTGTATATTTAACATAGGAATATGTGAGTTGTAGCTCTGTAAACCCCCATCCTTATGAACTTGCTGCATGAGCCTATGCTAACAGCTGACCTGCTCTTAACCCTCAAGGATATAGAAGAGGAGGCAGACCAAGAAATATATAGAGGTGTGTCTAAGAAACGATCTCAAATAAGAGGGTAATGCATGGGAAGAAATTAAGAAACAGTAAAATTGACACATACATCTCTTGCTTTGTCTTTCGACTTCGGCCTTCAATTTTTGATATTTTTCAGTTCGATATACCATTAGCCATGTAAGACCTGAGAAAAAAATGTATATATATATTTTTTAGTAAAATAACATTGCACATAACAGCACATTTATAACAAGGGAATACAAAAATTTTCAAAATTTGCAATATATCGAAATTTTTCACAGAAATATATTTATAATAAAACAGAAAAGAATACAGCTTATAACAGGCCCACATTTAGTAAGTTTCCATATTTAGTGAGGAAAATGTGGCTTTTGTTTGGTATAATGATTAAGTGTAATATAATTTGTTTTTTAGTGAACAAGGATTCTGTAGTAGGACTGTAGATCCCGGAGGCTATGAGAAAACAATGGCGAGATTTTTTAAACAAAATGTAAAAAATTCTAAAAGAGAGGAAAAAAAACAAAACAACAGTGATCACGTCTTTTTTTCACTAAGGCTAACCTGACGAAACGAACTTTACAGCATGTAAACTTCGAGAATTTCTGAGAATTCCCATCCCTTTCAAAACACATCAGCAAGATTTCACAATAAATGCTTTTTTGAGACAATGGATTATCCAGTTGACTATGTATTCAATGCACCAAATATTTTATAATGAAAATTTAATGAAGAGAGATAATTAATGCATAAAAAGCCATATAACCATAGAATTTTTTTAAACATCTCTAAATAAAGTTTATATTGAGACTGATTAGTTTTCTTTTATATTTATGTTTTTTTAGCTTATTTGATACTGAAATTCAAGTAGTAATACAATATGTTGTACATTAAATTTTAAGCAAATTCAAAGCTAAACATTATTATATGAATGTTGCATGCACATATACTACCTATACAGATTTTATTTTCAAAGTTCGAAATTTTAAATTTCAAAACAGATTTAGAGAGTGATTGAATATAGCGAGCATTTTCATTGGTGGCAAGGTCTTCGGTACATAGCTCACTATTTCCTAAAGTATCTACTATTTTTTAACGAATTGAAAAATTTATCTTAAAATGTGTGCAAAGCACGGCTTAAATTGGATGGAAGTCCATCAGAGCCTGGCTCCGGTACTTCTTCATTTTTGGCGATTATTTAAATATTAGCCGGAGCCCCTACAGGGTCATGAATTTCCAAAAAGTCATAAAGGTCACAAAAAGTAACGAATTTTGTTGTCCAGAAAAATGGACATAAACAATTGATATGATTTATCGATTCTTTTGCAGCCATTCGATTTCATAATCTATCGATCATAATATTAAGGCTTCTGCACTACTTTCTGTTAGTAATTGAGCCCTGGTGTGAAGTAATTTTTTTGAGACATTTTGAGTGCATATATATATATATGCAGACTAATATCAATTTAACGATTGTTTGTATTGGTCAGGATTGAGTTACATTGAATCCAATATTATATTTTCCTCGATTTAACGTTTGCTTTCCTCGATTTAATGATAACTTTTTGTCATTAGCCTGTAGCTGCCAAGTAGAATTCCAGTTAGAAAATAAACTTCAGTTGAGCGAACTCAATTCAAGCGAGGTAGTTCACAGTACGTAAAGAAGTATTTACTGTGTTTTGATGTTAACGATGGTATTTTTCATGCATTTGAAAAAATCAAAATGGCAATGTTAAATGCAAATTCCCAAGTAAAACCAAAACAAATGTCAAAGATTTCTTTTCAAAGTAGTAATTACATTCGTACTTATGTCTCATGTTTATTAAAATTACAATATGTATCCTTCAGGACACTGATAAGCATGTTTATGGTTTTCCTTTTCGTTAACTTCTTATTTCAGTTCCGATCAATAGCTACACATATATGATTTTTGCTTGGGGGAGGGCCGAAAATGTGAAAAATACTGTTATGTTTTCACTGTAATAGTTGCTACTTGTAATGCATTCCACATGTAAATTTTTAGGCCAAGGAAGGGTTTGGGACCCACTACCACCCATAGTGCGTCAATGGTTCCGATCAGGAGGATACCGGGTCGCTAGCCAACCGACCCGGTGCACCCTCAGCGGCGATAGGACTTGCACCCTTTGAGAAGATCCAGTCTGCCCCTGGTTCCGATAAACGTGTTCGCCACGATTTAACGATTATTTTCATTAATCCTGTAAAAATCATTAAATCGAGGTTACGACTGTATATATATATGTATATACTTAAAGGTTGAATTGCGATTTCTGGGTTTTTCTTGCCGAATCACTAGTTAGCAATTAAGCATTGGGGGGGGGGAGAGGCAAATTTAATTTTTCAGATTTCACTATTCTTTTCACTGACTCATTCTATCACTGGCATAGCTAGCTTCGGGATCAGAAAGAGGGATCTAAAGGGTTGATTTAACCCCCTTCTCTCCAATCTGAGGGGTTAAACCAACCCTTTGGATCCCTTCCAGTTATGCCAATGCATTCTTTTTGTTATGCTTTTTGGGACAACGAAAAGCCTTTACTTATTTCGTTTTAGGTAAAAAATAGAACTCCAACCCTTCTCTTTCAAATTACATTTTTTCAGTAAAACCATCTGTGTTTTGTTGTATTTTTATAGATTTAATAGAAAATTTTCTTTTTATATTTCCCACATACCCATATGAGTACTTCTAGGTGGGGGGAAGCTGAGAAATATTATTACTTTCTTCTCAAAGCTGTCAAAAATTTTAGTGAATGTACAAGATACTAAAATGCTACAAAAATAATTGATACTGCTTGACAATTAGTAATGAGCTAAAAAGTACCTTATTTTAAAATGTGACTGTAAAACTTTTGAAAGTAAATGCATAGCAGGTTCGGGCAAATAAAATTTTTAAATGGCAAATGAGGGGGGAGGGGGGCTTGAGCCCACCCTCTGGGCATCCACTCACACACCCCTCCTCCTCTACTCCACAACAGACTTGGGAACGATTACAATTGGTTTATATGATTACGATTACACACACAATTACCTAAGGATGTAAGATATTATTACCCTTCTCAGGGATAACACAATTGCCAAATAATGGTCAACACACAAAGCTACCGGGCGATTTTTTGTGGGAGATTTTTATTACTAATAAATTTGATACCTATGTTTAAAGCTCATACTAGGTTGGTTTTTTTTGGTATAGGAGAAAAAGAGACATCATCGCCATTCTGGAGTCGAAAAAGGTCGTTTGGCTTTTTTATGGCGCAAGAGCATCTGGGCTATACTGCGCCAAACACGGTAGGAGTCGAAAAAGGGTCCCTCTGTTGAGCCTGGAGTGTCTTGACCATTAGACGAATAAGGCCATCGAATAACGCTCTCTTTCTTCATATATAAAGAGGTAAGATATTATTACCCTCCTCATGGTTAGCCCAATTGCCAAATAATGATCAACACACGAAGCCGTCAAGGCGGGTTTTTACATGGGGGATTTTAATCCTATACCATTAAATGCTGAAATATGAGCTTTAAACGTGGGTGTTAATTTTATTAGTAATAAAAATCCCAGCGTTTCTATGCTGAACACCTGCTTTTACCTGGCAGTCAAAGTTGTGAAACACCAAAATGATTAGGTAATTAAAAATGTTAGGAAAAAATATATTTTGTTATAACTTTGAGGAAAATGGGCAATGTGTACATTTTTAACACCCATCCTTCTGTCTTCATGAGGTTTTTTTTCAGGTTGGATAATGAATTTGAGTTGGTGCTAGCTTTTCTTTGGCAACATGGGAACTGCATTCTAACCTAATGGTTTACTATCTTAGAAGAAAAAATTATTTATATCAGATAGTAATGTAACTTATTCCACACTCACCTTCACCAAGTAAAGCAGTAAAAACTGAAATAAAAAGTATCAAGAAACTATCGCTCCACATTTTTGTTTAATTTCAAGAAGTTCGTTTATTGTGTTTTTGAACTCAAAATTTTTCAGTCTGCTAATATAAATTTACATTTTCAAAAGATTTTTCGTGTAATTATCTGTGGTAAATAGTTAATTTCACAAATGAATCATCACTTATCACAAGATTATATTAGCTGAAAAAAGTTTTCAGATTTATAAATACTTCGTTTTTTTTAATGAAATAATACATAAACGGAACAAGTCAGAACGCTGTCGCAGTAAAACTAAAAATTTCAGAATTTTAAATTCGGGTATAAACGATACAGCAAAACGAAACGTAGCAAGGAATTTTTCTAGATCTAAGACAAGTATTGCCAAATGATACTAGACCAAATGATTCGCCGGAGCTAGTGAATTCTAGCCCAACGTTTATTTCAAATAGTAGTTAATTGTTTGAAATGTACCATTAAATACAAAAAACAACAACACCGGGGACTGAAATGAAATAGGAAACTAACACGATTGCCAGATAAAGAACAATAGTAAAGAAATAACAATGAAGAAGATTTCATTTTTACCTGCCGGGAAGTTGAGATAAACAGTAGCATAATTAGGCGGGAGAATTGCGAAATTGGCAATTGTGTACTTAAATTCCATGATGCTTTTTTTTTTTTTAATAAATGAGGCCAAAGAAATGCGAGGGGAAAAATGGGGCAGGAAATCTCATGTAAAAGTGCATTGTTTTACTAGAGCAATGTAAATATTTTTTTATTTCTTGAAATCTATATGAATGGGAGATGACGTCCGAAGATATTCATCCCAATCTTGAATATGTATAAAATTATTGGTTAAATGTTCAGTTTTAAATCTGTTTTGGGCGTCACCCTGTTTAGTATATGCACTGTTTTTACCCTGACTCAAATGTCACCCCCCCCCTAAAATCCCCAACACACATATAAGTTTGTTTCGGCGTTTCTTTGCTAGCAACATTGATAATGCTACAGTTCGTATCCACAGTTGCAATTGCACTTCCCCACACCCATACTCTTCTTACTCAACCCCTGACCTTAACCTTTACATTGACTTCACCGAGAAGAAGGAGTAAAAGAACGTTTCATATACCATCTATTATTCTGTTTACATTTCCATATAGGAGGTAAATTATTTCTCTGCAGTTTTGTAAAAATAAACAATAAACCGGAAAATATTTTTTTATTCAAATCTAAATAAGTATCGCGCGGTTCAATAAATTTGTTATCCAGTTTTGATCAAGCTTTCGTTAGTTTGACCCGTATAATTATAGCCTACTCACTTTTTTTCTTCAGGCATCGCGGGGGAAGATTTTACAAGTGTGGGGTGGGGGCTGCCTTTGAAAAAAGGAAAATTACAAATGAATGCTCTGTGCAATGTATTAGAGTGAAGGCTGTAGCCTTCCTCCCCCACACACCTCAAAGTCTGGAGGGGCCCCCAGACCTCGGAAGATAGCTCCGCTAATGTTTACGAATGCTTTTAAATTTTGAGAAATATTTGTTGGATTATCCAGATTTCGCACAGGTATTAATCTTTGCCATGAACTTATTTGATTGGAAAAATCGACAAAAATTTTGAAAGGCGTATATCTAATTTGCATAACAAGGTGTGTACAGTTTCTTTCTATACGGTATCCGATTTCATATATTGAATTATATCATCGAGAAGTTACGTATTTTCATTCTTTAGGATTTTTTTTTAAATTCTTTGATTCTCTACTTTTATTTTATCCCTTGCTTTTATATTTAAGAACATGTTCTATGTGGCTAGCAACGCCATTTTACGTTTCATTTCCATTAACGTTTTTATAGGAAACCTGCAGTATTCGTATCGCCTTGCCGCCAAATCGAGCCAATGAAAAATCAGATCCGTGCACAGGGTTTAAGGAGGTGGGAAAGGTTTTTTTTTTTTCTTCCCACACACATTTTCAACCTTACCCTTATGCAGGTTAAAAAAAGAAAAAACAAAAACAAACACCACTATTAGATTAACTTTAGAAAAACCTGCCAAATGACTATCAAGATGGCGACTTCCTGTAAAGCTGAAATTTTTTTTTTTAACACGTAAACTCGTTTGCGAAAAGGAAAAAAGGTGATGCAGGGAAAAAGCTGTGTAAATTAGAAAAGAGTAATAAAGATAATGTAAGCATGGGTATTCACATGGTTTTCCAAAAGGTTTTTAAGGAAGTTTTAATTTTTTATTGGAATAAGATTGTGAAAATATTTAGATTTTCTTTCATTAAATAGAGAATAGACTGTTTGTAGATATTTTTACAAGGAAATTCATAAATAATTCAATATTTTCCCTCCTCCCTCAACGCCCTCCTCAGCCTCCCCCAAAACAAATAAGAGTTTCATTAAATTGGGGACTTCGTAAAAATAGCCATATACTGCAGTTTCTTCACGAGCACTTCTATGATCCTAACTCCAAACCACCACTAATTTGGAAGGTCCAACATGGTAACAGTTAGGAAGAAAGAAAATTTAATTAGTTTAAAGAACAAAACAATGGTTATAAACACTTAAGAAGTATTTTTCAAATTTTTTCAGCCCTCGGCGAAGATTTTTTTTTTTCCATAGTGGCATTTGAATCTTGGCGAAATACCCTTCTGAATATGTACCTACCTCTTGAGCAAAAAAAAAAGAGTATTTCAAGAAAACTTCGCCATGATTAGATTCAATCCTCAGTAAGCAGGCCTGTAGCCTGGTTGAAGGGGCATCTGTGGGGCCATTTTGGGCACAGGGTACCCGATCACTCATGAGTCTAAAACAATATCCAGAAGCGATCCATGATTTCCATTTATATAAGCATTTGGAGCCATTAACAAATTTCTAACGAAATTTCTTCTAATTAATAACTATCAATTTTTCACTTATCTTTTAGTTACTCATTTTTTTTATGAGAATTATGCTGGGGTATATAAACCACCAGGAAAAATTTGCACATTTTATTATAAGTTTAATGAAGGAGGAGGCACTTACAATTTATCGATTAATAGGATATAAGGAAAGGTAACTTTAACTTACATGTTACACCCTTAATGGCCCATGTTTGGAGTAGGTTGGGGTCCCCTGGTCTGAATTACATGTTTATTTTTCGGAAATTTCTCTCTCTCTCTGGCTGAGCGAGACTTGTAAGCGTTTTTAAATAAGCGCCATCTTGAAGACTTTTTTTTTTTTTTTTTGTGTAAGGACTGCTAAAATCCTTATTCTCGCCAATATATTGCCAACTTTTAATTTGGCTTTTGTTAACGTATTAGACGGCAATTTCGCCTGCCTAAATTGCAATTGTTGGCCAATTGTGGTGGTCTGGAACTGGACGCCCAGCCTCGTGTGTGGCCTGACCTATTTATGCACGTGCAACGAGTTGGCTATTTATTGCTGTGATGATTCATTTACTTCCTTTCGACCAGGGATTTCGTCTGAACTTAAGTTTTTATAGGTTTCGGTTGCTGATGGATATTAGCCATATTGTAGGGAGCGAAATAGCAGTTTTTAGGTACACTGATTGGCCAAAATTATTTTGTTTGCAAGTTAAAAATGGGTTTAAAAAATTAAATATGATAGGTAGGAAAAAAACAAAAAGGTGGATTTGTATGTTAAGGGGTCCTACTTTTAAAAAGAAAAGGAATTTAATTATAAGTGCCTTATTTATATTCAGAATTTTTTTAAGAGTGTTTTTTACTAGTAAAAATCAAATTAATTTAAATTTTACACCTTTGTTAATTCAACAGGCATTTTTAACAAGTCTTTTCGTTTGTCACATAAAAAACAACTAAATTTAAAGTTCTTGAAAAGAATTTACAAAGAATTTGATTTTGTCTGAATGCGTGTCTTGCACAGGAAACTTGTTTACTTCTTATTATGCCCATGATGAAGGTTTCTTTGGACGAAGGTGCCGCCTCTTGAATGGAGGTGTCTCCTCTTGAACGTTAATTAATGTGGCATAGTGTTATAGACGCAGTGTACAAATAATTGGAGGTACAACTCCATCTGAAAAAATTAAATAACAGGCGGCAGAATATCGAAAAAACAAAAACACTTAACAACATCTAAGCATATATTTATATATAGTGAGAGAGAGAGAGTGTATGTGTTTTTTATTTAATTATCTATTTATCTGCTCCTGGGTGTTTAGATTTAATTAGTTATTTTAAAAAGGGGATTTTCAATGTTCACCCTAACAGTTCTACATGTATATAAATAGCTTGATAAGGCAAACGGGGTCCATGCCCCGGCTTGGTTACGGGCCTGACAGTAAGCAATGTGTAACTGTACTGTGGTTTAGAGAGATCACATTTTGCCATTTGGCCACTCCCAAGTAACCCACAACATGGTCTTAAAACGTAAAATATGCAGGTAAAATAAAAATTGTATAAGTACAGTCATCTCTGCAACTACACACGTTTCGTTAATATTAATTTGTTTTAATGAGATTTATTTATCGATAAAAGATGTATTAACTGAGCTTTAATCAATTTAACGGGTAACTTTGTGGCGAGAAAGGCGACCTTTAATTCACCCTTTGTAGTATAGTGAAACCCCTTATTAGTGGACACTTGAACCCACTTGAACCCACAGCCTGGACCTGAACCCACAACTTACGTACCTGCTATACCGACCTACGTACTACACCATTCTGCGAAATAACTGGCAACAGTATTTATATACGTTCGTAAAGAGATTAGATGTTGTCTTTCGTAGCTCAGATGGTAAAGCCTCCACCAGGCAAGTGGAAGGTCGTGGGTTCAGGTCCCACCGAACGCAGAAATATTTATTTTCTTTCGAACGTTTCACCATCTAATCACGCCATAACATCGGCGCTGGTATCACTACGCCAATAAACGTTGATTTATATTGTTGTTTAATTTAATCTGCGTAGTGTTCGATTTATATAAAAATATTCTGTAATGTTAAATGTACATAATATGTGCTTGAGCCGTCCCAATAATTTTGAGAGCTCTATGTTGGTGTATCAGAGGGTGACTGTTTAGTAGGGGTTTGAAATATATTATTGTGTTAGTTTTTGCTGGGAATTTTTATCTGACCATAAAACCCGGGTGACCGTATACGAGGACAGGAGCTGATACAGACTTTCATTTTGAGGGGTTCAAGGACAGAATTTGCCATAGTCTTGGAATAACACCCTTCATTTTTCATAAAAGTTGGAATTTTTTAGTCAGAAAATATTTTTTTTGAGGGGAGGTGTCATGATTCCTTATATCCACCCTTGTCTGAGGGGTGTCCATTTAGAGTGGTTTTACTAAAAAATTGTATTTAATTGTACAGGCTGTCCCATTTAACTTGACAAACCGAAACGATTTGAAAAAAAATTGGCCCCACCCACCCATAAGGTCGGGCCAAGTTTTAAATTTTACATGGGAAATATGTAATTTTGTCGAATGATTTATATGCAGCTACTTGATTGCTATGGAACACTACTCCTACGTTCGTGTTGTTGTTCCTGTATAACATTAAAAGTAGTTCATTTATCCACTGGAAAGTGAGGGGCTGCTAAAATTTAATGGACGGAAAAGCTTTCAAAAACTATGTAATATCATGGGAAATTTATAAATTGACTCCCCAGGGGGAGGGGAAAGGTTAACTTTGTCATCATTAAATAGGGTCATGTCCCCAGTTATGGTCACTTTAAGCATTTTTAAAGATTGACGAGTTTTTTTCAATACTAAAAAATATCAAAATATTCTGAAAATAATATCCAATATATTTCAAATTATGCAGAATAATCCTGTACAGTCAAAATTATTTTTAAATTCATACTTTATTTTATATAATTTATTTAATAATTTTCTGACATTTTCCCCATTTACGGCTGCTTCAAATAATTTATAAATAGTGTACTTATGAAAAGCACAGGAAGAATATTTCATTATAAACTAATTTTAATGGGAAACAAATACAAATTTACATGTTTTTGTCATATTATTAGTTTTCTCTGTCCATATATTTTTTAAACGAATTGTAGCCTATGTCTACAGTTAGTTAGGCCTATTATTTTTCTCTCCACAATATAAACAGCTCCAGAAAACTTACACAATTTTTTTTTTGCCACCCACATTTTTGTAGCTCAAACTAGAGCTTTTTTTTATATTTGGAGAAAAAGAGGCGCCGTCCTCATCCCGGATTCGAGCCAGGGTCCCCGCGTTTAGCAAGCGGTATCTTGACCAACTAGACGAATGAGGACAAGAACAAACGCATTTTTCTCCATATATTAGGATGTAAGATATTATTACCCTTCACAGGGATAACACAATTGCCAAATATGGTCAACACAGAAAAGCCTCCGGGGCGAGATTTTTGTGAGTTTTCATGGGGGAATTTATTATACAATAATTTTTGCCACCCACGTTTATGTAGCTCAAACTAGAGCTTTTTTTATAGTTGGAGAAAAAGAGGCGCCGTCCTCATCCTGGATGAAAACGGTGCCTCTTTACAACGGAAATAAATATCACTAGAGTTATGCATACTTTTAATTCGCAGAGGCGGGATCTATAATGACCAATGGAGCTTACAAACCAAGAAGTAGTCCCCTCTAAATCTCGACTATGGCATGGGGTTGCTAAATACCAGCACCAAACTGGTTTCGATGTGTGTTGGCATTTTTTGTGATTGCCGAAATTGGCGACTTGATCCTATAATTGGTGCAATTGCATAGATAAAGATTTCAAGGCTCTTACGTAGGGCTGGCGACTTTCCTCAGTGGTGCACTACAGATATAGGGTTGGGGTGGGCCCTAGGTTTGTGGGAGCCCTCTTAGCTTAAGCCAAGTAGCCCTCTTGGGTTATACAAGAATTTTAGTTTGAAAAATAGAATCCTCGAGACTTACAACACCTTTTAAGGAAATTTGCCTAAAGAGCATTTCAATTTTTGCTACGAAGGGCAGAGCAAGTGATAGGGTGAATTGCACAGTGGTCTTCTGCGGCCAAGGGGGCCCGGTACTAAAAGGAACAAACTCTCTGCCCAGTATATGCTAGCAAGATGAATGCCTTCCCAAAGGGTGATCATAACTAGTATACCATGTAACCCAGTTATGGCCACTTCCATGGCCAAAGCTGGAAAAACTATTTTGAAATAGATACAAGTTATGATCACTTTATTTACTTGTAAAATTTACAAGTTACACTTATTATAACTTCAAATTATGAAACAAGATTCTGTCTTATATTTAAATACTGTAAAACCTTCCAATTATAGATAGATTCTATGGATTGAAGTTGATGCAATTGGATAATGGTTAATGGAATTGTTAAGAAATCCTTCTCACAATCTGACCAGCATAAAAGAAAAAAAAAATCACACCTTGTCACACGTTATGATCAAATAATCACAGCCCATATAAGGTAGCTAATCTGTAGCCTGTCGAAAGCTGAAATTTGATTGGCTAACCCATTTTCAAGCTTAGAAACATACTAAAATCTGTGAAAGTGGCCATAACAGGGGACTCCACCCTAGACCCCTTCGAGGCAAATGAATTTTATCTATTTTTTTTTTTGATCGAGTAGGTTTTTTTTTTAATCCAGGTTTTCAAGATATTTCGGGTTGTGAAGTTAAATGGGATACCCAGTATATATATATATGTCCAGAGATCCTTAATCTTCACGAGTCTAGATTATGGTGAGCAAACTGGGGTCGTGACCCCTGGAGAATTTTTGTGGATCGCCAAATTGAAAGAAATGTATTTGACAATAAACAATATAAGGCTTTTCTTTAACGAGTATAATACAGTGTTTGAAATTAGCGGGTGCACTGTGTACATGAAATTTTATCTATGCACATAAATTTTTAATTCGGGTGCACGCAATGCACCTAACTATTCAAAACTATGGCTACTTACGTTTATTTTTCAAGAACAGTGACCTATGGACTAATTTTATATAATTTTCTCAATGTATCTGCATTTGCTTTGATTTTTTTTTATTATAAACAGATGCTCAATTATTTGGAAAAGTTGTAGTTTTCTAGCTTACGTGCTTAAATATAATTGCTACACTTACATTTTACCTGAATTTTTAATATTGAGGTTTACTTTCTATTCAGTTAGTTACTTGTACACCTAACTAGTATTTAGTGCACCTGATTTAAAAAGTTAATTTCGACCCCTGTATAATATTATTTATAAAAATTGAATGATATTTTTTTTTCCAGGGGGTCGCAATAAAATTTTATACAAAATGGAGGGTCAGAAATGAAAATAGTTAGCTCACCACTGATCTAAATAATAGGAATTCTACTGTATTCATAATTTTAATTTCATATTTTGTAATTAGCTTCATGAGTTTTGCTGAATTTTAATTCAGTAATATAAATATTGCCTCACACTTATGGTTTCATTGAAGGTAAAAATGTCGGTAAATCATACTTCCGACGAAGAACGGACATCTCCTGTTCAGTCCTGGGTGAAATTCGAGGAGGAAGAAAGCAAGAAACTTGGAGATAATGTGGCGACAATTATCCCCACTCAGACGATCCAAGTGGACAGTTCTCAACCGCTGTCTCATCCTTTGTCAGACGTCTCGAGTGGTGCCGAAACTGCAAGGCAAAGATCTCCCTCCCCACGATCAGATGCCTCTGGCGATAGATTTGCATCTAGCGTGCCTCCACCTCAGGCACCTGTACGAGCAATTCGAAAATCTGTGTCTGAAACAAACCGTGCCTCATGTCCTCCGGAAGTTGGGCGAGTCCCTCCGACCAACATTATGCGAACCGTGCCTTTGACCGAAGGCATCGCCCCTATGCAACTGCAGACAAATAGCCATGGCATTACCCAAGGTTTCAGTAAGTAGTTTATGCTTTATTGATTTTACTAACAGTTCCTTGTAGTCATTCTTTTAGCATTGGCTTCAACAATTCATCATGGTACTTTTGGTATAGAAGCAATGTCTTCGTCTGCCACATGACAAAGCCAAGTTTGGGTGAATGCCGCTAATGTGAAGCTCTTGCCATTACATGCTTCAGAGTTTGATTCCCTCAGTGAAATAGGTTTGCGTTCCTTAGACCAATGTAGGTCCTGGCACAACCCGATCGTAGTACATGATCTTTGTACTGCAAGACACAAACTTACCAATGAGTCGTCAAGGTAAAATGTATAAATTGTCCCGTCTTCCCGTTTTTCATAATTTTTCTTGAGCAGTTTTTGGTCTCTTGAAAAACATTGCGATAACTGTTTGCCTATTCTAAATTACTACTGTATATACAAAAAGGAATTACATTTCGCATATTTATTTTTGAGGAACTTCAAGATAACTTGCACACGAAGCTGGCTTGATGAACATGTATATTGTTTGTACATTCTGTTAAAGTGCGTGAAAGAATTTATGTTCGTAACTAAATGGTTTGATGTCCCTTTTAGGTAATGGTGACGTGATCGTCAACCTGCTCCCAGTGAATGAGAAATGCCCATGGGTAACAAAGGCAACATTCAAACCTGAACTTGTTCCCGAAGAACTCATGGCACAAGGCTTGACCGTAGGCAATTTTTTCGGTGTTTCCTATTTTTTGTTTTCTGTGTGTGTGTGTGAAGGTTGTGATCACTCTCATTCAAATCACTAAATTCGATTTTCGATAATTTTAGTTGCATGAACGTGTGCCGTGGATTAGATAAAAGTAACATAACAGAACGATTTTTCCATATTATAGCAACGTCTGAAATAATCGCCAATGTAGTTGCTAATTTTGGTGAAAATGTCGCCAAAATTTTGCCAAGTATTCTTATATTAGCATGGTGTTGCATTGTTGCTGAGGCTATTTGAGGCTTTTTATTTTATTTAAATACACTGTGCATGAAGATACTGATTCAACATATACTGATTCAGGTAGCGCACATCAAATGTGATCGAAACGGATGAGTTGCAAAGCGGGGGGATCCGGGTGTCTCCCCCAGTTCGGTCTCTGTGAGTCAGGTAAGTACTGATTTATTTACAAAAGTTCATAATCAAAATATTATATTAACGGAGATACAAATACGGAGGTGTGCTATTGCCTGATATATAAAAGCTGCGATCTTGGCGAAATTTAGAAGTCGCCAAATAAAGTCAGACGTCGCTATAGTACGGAAGTACCAAAAAAACACTGTTGATTCTTTCTCTACTAGTTATTTTGCAGTTGTGGATTGTAAAAAGACGATCACTAAATTTTTTCCATAGTCTGAGTGGCTTAAGAATTGTATTCATGATATTTATATAAATAATTAGATTCAGCAAGCTTGGGTGGAAGTCGGAGAGGGTGGGGGGGAGGTTCTTCATTTGTAAATTAAATCTATTGGTTACATGAAAGCCATTTTTTAACTTACCATTAATAATATCTTCAACTAATTCAGCTTATTAGTCATGACTTCTGATGGTCCATGATTCTTCAATGTTGAAAACGCCGTTTATTCCTTGTACAGCCGCCAGTGTTAATTAAATTGGAGTGCTTTTGGTTTTTGGGCGGATGAGTAACATTTCAAAGGTGGGGTATTGTCGGTCAGCTGCTATAGTACCCCATATAATCTACGAACGACTGACAGTTATGTACCATTGACTGTTGGATACCGAACAACCACAGAATGAGGAATGGTAGGCAATATTTTGTTTGAGTGAATTGTCATTAATTCATGTACCATTAATGTCATCAACATAATAAATTTACATTCATAAACAATAATATTAATTGATATTATTAATCAGCATTATATTAATGACATAGTGATCAAGTAAAACTATTAACTTGCATGATTAAATGATCAAGTGCTATATTTTAGTTGTATGTATATAATTTTAATAAATCTCTTTCAGTTGACCGTCGAAGACTATGTAATGGCAATGCAAGTGCTTGTGAATGACGTGCGATTTAATATGTATATTGTCTGTTACAAGCGAGTACTGATTCTATGGATTATACTTGGCTTTGTCATTCTGCTATCATTGCTGTTTTCTGGCGTAAGAGGGTTGGCATTATTTGGCGGTGGAATTGTTTGGCTCATCGTTAATGCTATAGGAATTTTTGTTTGCATGTGGTTAAAAATTAAGGTGAGAAGCAAATTGGCTTATTTAAATAGGAAACTGTGATAATCTCTAAATTGATTTAGATGACGTTTTTTAATCGATTTTGATTAACATGTTGACTGCTGCAGAATCATATGCCATTCATGCTAGTTTTACTCATTACGTTTTGTGAATCATAAATGCATTGTCAATTTCAATCGTATAGCACATTTGTGCTCATGTGTCGGATAGAAATGGGTAATTTAATACCAGTCTCTTTGCAATTTGGTTTAAATAGTAGTCCATGTACTACACCATTCTGCGAAATAACTGGCAACAATATATATACGTTCGTAAAGAGATTATATATTGTCCTTCGTAGCTCAGTGGGTAGAGCCTCCGCCCGGCAAGTGGAAGGTCGTGGGTTCAGGTCCCACCGAAGGCAGAAATATTTATTTTCTTTCGAACGTTTCACCATCTAATCACGCCATACCATCGGCGTTGGTATCACTACGCCAATAAACGTTGATTGATTGACATTGTTGTTTAACGTAGATTTTGTATGTATGTATTTGTAATTTTGTTTTCTGTAAATCTTATTTTGTATTGAAATAAAGAAAATGTTGGCCATACCCCATCTATGTTCAAAACGAAATAACGGTTTTTATTGTATCTGGAAGAATTTTGAAATTAACTTTGCTAGATCTAATGAGTTAACATTTCGTTCTGAACTTAACCAGCCTTTTGGTAGGGTCATTAAATCAGAAAAAATGTTTTCAGACAAGTCCATGTCAAAACAACCAGTCTCTTTTCTTTTGTCTCTTTTTTTAAGTTCTAGCCTCTTTTTGTCTCCTTTTTAATAATTTTAATCACCAAAATAGCTATTTTTTACTTCTAAACTCACTCCCATCCCTGAATGGTGGAAGCAGAGTTTTTTTTTTTTATTACCACCACCGACTTCTGATACTGAAGTTTTTGCAGAACTGGCACAGAATGACCTTTGCTGTCCTTGTGCCATAAAAATGCAACCAACCAATCATTGAAGAATCTGGGCTTCCTAACTGACCTTTGCGCACGATTCTCTGTTTTAGACTTCCTAGCTGGGTTCATTTATCAATAAAGTTGTGCTTCGAAAACGTAATTTCTTAAAGAAAGTGAGGATTGATATTCACATCATTTCCAAGCCGGTAATATAATGAACCTCTTAATTCACTGGACTCAAGCATGTGAGATGAGTGCAATGAACTCAAAGGAACGAATCACAAGCATAAGTTCTTTTAAAAAGACTAGAATTAAAGGATTCATTCGTTAGGGTGAGTAATGTTTTCCACAAACAATTTTAAATGTGTTGTAGTTTGGAGTGCCGATGTTGATTGCTGTCTTGTGACAAAGTCATACAGTTTTGAAACTTAGAACTTAAAAAAAGAAAAAAAAATTAATTAATTGAGGAAAAGGTTTTGTCACTTCTTACTGATTGTTGCTAGTTTTCTGCCTCTTGGAAAGCTAGTGCTTAATTTAGAATTTATTTAGTATTACAACTACAAAAGAAAAAACCTAAATTCCATGATTATGTAGTTTGGCTATAACGTTGTGTATTGTGCAGTACACGTCGCACAGTTCGTCGAATGTTTCTGTTTCACATAGTGTTATTATTATTTGATATTGAAATTTTTTAATTTATCTGATTTTTTATACTGGCATTGTAATGGTTTGTCTTTTTCAGCTATATCGAATGTTGGAACAGTGCATGGCGAGTGTGAATGCTTTGCTCTACAAACACAGAATTTTAATTGGCTTAGACGACAGAGGGAAAATATCTTGCCACAAAGTCATTGTATCCTTATATATATTCTGTTTATATGCTGAGAGTGGAGGGTTAATTTACAAAGAAAAACATATACAATGCACAGTACTACTAAGAAATGTAACATTTTAAGCGAAAACGGGTTACACGATTTCAGAATTTCCATATGAAATACAACTATCAATGTGAAACTTAGGCGAATTATGAAGAGGTGCATAATGCGAGACATTCCATGGAAAGTTTCTGAATGTCAGTATACTACTATATGATAGGTGTACTATTTATGAATCTGCTAATCTTTTTTCTTTCTACATTGAGTTATTTACACGTTAATTCAGTTGCACTTATTTCTGTGTACCGTGAGTAATGTGTGTGACTTTTTTTTTATGGTCCTACAGTAGAGTAGAGGTGACACATTTGTGTGTCGTGCCATCCACCCGGGTTTGAAGTGCTCCCTGTGTTCTTCCGTAAAATGATCAAGATTGTCAAGAAAGTAATTTAGATGAGCATGAAGAAAATGAACTCTGCCGGTGATATTGCAACCTAGCTGTTTATAGGATTTCAGCGTCTTATCTACTAAGGTGGTATAATTTTCAGTCTTCTTGTTTCCCAAAAAGTTGTGCACCACATTCTTGAATTCAGTCCATGCTCGCAATTCGCACTTACTCATAGTTTTTTCGAAATATGGTGTCCGCCATTAATTTTCATATTTATGGGTTTATAAAAATTCCAGCTTTGATTTTTTTTCTGACGTAATCGATGGAAACTTACGAGCAAAGTGCTGAAAGCATTTGCTGTCCATGCTTAAAACCGTCATGAATTGCTTCATTAAACCTAGTTTAATGTGTAACGTTGGCAAAAGCATTTTCGAAGGATTAGCCAATGGAATTGAAACAATGTTTTTTTTTGCCAGGTGTGACGGTACTTCTGACTGGCCACTGCTTTCAAACCTTTCCTTGCTCTGAAGTCCCATTCATGCAAAAAGCATGGAAATTTCGTGTAGTCTGTTTATTGGCCAATTAATATTCCATTCACTTCGAAATCCCAGCACAAAGACCTGCTTGTACTGCATATGCTCCAGTAGAAATTTAAGGTTGTCATATGTCTCTCAAAATTTCAGATCTTTTTCCCTTTCTTTCAGAGCAGCTATAATTTTTATTCTTAAACTGTTTGTTTTTTCAATGAAAAATCACTGTTTGAGAAATATTTGCTCAGGAATTGAAAAATCACTGTTTGAGAAATATTTGCTTAGGAACATCCTTAGAAATTTGCTTCCATAAATAATTTCTACATAAGTGGATTAATGCATATATCTGGACATAGGGAAAAAAGATGAATGCCATTTACTATATTAAATGAAATTAGATTTCCGTTTGCTTCATCACGGTATAACATCCTGCATTGGGTCACTAATTTGTTTCGTTACTGGTCAGGTTCGTTCAGATTGAGATTTTACTCTTGCGGGTTATATTCAGGTTGACCTGATTTTTCAAAAAAGTCTAGAACATTATGTATAATTTAAAACTGCATACTAATTCAGAAAGTGTTGCTAGTAGAATTTTCTTATTTTTTTTCTCTTCAAATTTGGCATATAAAGTAAAAAAAAAATTCAGCTTTTTTTTTTCTGGCTCGCTTTCATGACGGCTCGTGTGACTCATTTCCGTTATTTTGTGATGCATTTGTGTGTATCTAATTGTTACACATGCATTCTGTGTCACCAGGGAACATTTGCATGAGTTACAAACGTTGTGATGTATTGATGTCATTAAAAAATTACCCTTTTTTACATTTTCAAATTTTCGTGATTTGTGAAAAAACCTGTTCTTTTTTCATGCCTGTGAATTTTCTGTGAATTCCTGTGAATTTTTCATGGTCATTTTCGTAATCTGCAGAGAGAATACATTCTGATACACCTCTTTATTTCAAAACAACAGAAAAAAAAGTGAAAAAATGCAGATTAGTGTAATTAAATATATTGCATGCAGTTAACTGTTCCCTTTGTAGTAGAGTTGTAAGATTATGAAATAGTGCTTGTGTATTTATTTTGATGTGTTAAAATTTATTTACCTTAACAGACATTCAGCTAATGTTTGTGTACTTTGACGTCAGTTATTGCATTGTAAGTTTCTTTTGTCATTTGAAATTTTTCCGCATAAAGTAGTGATTCATAATTTTTAATTAATTATATTGTTTTGTGCAGGGTGAGTATCCGAAATAAGCAACTTTGCTCACACAGCAGGTAGTCCTTTGGGACAGGACTGTAATACATTATTTTATGCTGTTTGTAAACCACACAGTCTAAATTAGGCTAATTTTTGTCTCTTTCTGCTTTTTAAATTTCATTATAATTTTTCAATGAACTGGTATAAAGGAATTCTTCGACACTTTGCCACAATATCGTGCATTCTGGAATCAGAAATATTTTCAGTACCAAACATTTTAAATTAGGGTAACATGCTTAGTGTGCCGTTAACTCGGGTTTGACTCTCAGTGGTACGAAGAACACTTACTCAGAGATTTCATAAAGATTGCACTGCTCACTGTAGTCCAGGGTTTGGTTCTGTAGGCCTTACGAGGTTCAGATTCCTTGAAAAACAGTAGATCCCGCCACAACATGACCATTGTGGTCCTTGAGCCATGAAACCACAAAAAAATTTTTTTTGATTGGTGTCTAACTTTTTCTTTGTTTTATTTTTATTTTTTTAAATTTTCATTATGGTTTTTAAAACAGTTTCTCATTTAAATAATAAGTACACCATTTTAAAATCAATTAACTTAAAAGTTTGCATTTGCAGTCTGGTATAGTCCAGTGTGGTATGACCGTTGCATCGTAAAACACAAACAGGGCTTCATTATAGTACATAGTTTTGTAAAGTTTTGCCACACTTTTTCTATGAACAGCTTAATTTTTGGATTTTCCGGCTGAATAGTTATAATCAGACATGGCCCCAATCCAGGCATGAACTGTTGTTCAAGAGGGTCTACTGTATATACATTTGTAATTATCCAGATGAACTGGGACCAAAGGACATCCGGATAATTTGGTGCAATAATATTATAAAGGTAAATAGATGGGCCAGTCACCAAGTAACCTTCTTGATCGATTATTGAAATCTGGTTAATTAGGTGATCCAGATAATCAGTGCCTGAACAACTGGAACTCTATTGTATATTAATATTTTATGAATTATTCGCTGCTTTTTTTAGCTTAGGATTATTTAATAGCTAATATTTTTTCCACAAAAGAATCATAGCCAAGTCGTCTGTATATCGATTGTATTTTTTCAGAAATACTTGAAAGACATGCTTGAAAATGAAGAAAAAATGACGATACAAGCTGCTGAGGTGATATGCTTTGTATGGATGTTTATTTTTTAAATATAATTTTCAAGTGAAAAACATTTCTTTTAGTCAACTTCAAAGTTGGATGTAAAATCGTGAGTTTGTGGGTCCCAACAGCCACCAGAAAATCATTATTTTGTTTGCCAGTAATTTAACATTTATTGTTGCTACATCATCGGCTAATGTGTAAAAAATGGTTGATTTAATAATATTAATTCTAGTTTGTCTTATTGGACATTCTTGCTTCTTTAACTTGTCGCTTTGGCAACGGTAGTCACAGTACTGCCACACCAATAGCGAACTTGTCCATGGAGAACTTTATATATGCTCGTAAAGGAAGAAATGATTGACACCTGTAGCTTAGTTGGTAGAGCACTTTAATGGCAATCAAAAGATTGTGGGTTCGAGTCCCACCAAGTGCCGGAAAACTATTCTTTTCTTTATGAGCAATTTAGCATATATATTGTTGCCAATCATCGGTTAATATGAAAAAATCGTTGATTTAATAACTTTCATGGTGATTTTGAATTTATTCCCTTCTGTGAATTTCAACCTATTTTTTTTAAGTCTTGTTATTTTTATTTTATATATACACTGTGTCTGTAAAGTCATGGTGCACTTTTGACCGGTCACAGGAGCACACGCACGCACAGAGTTTTTAGGGCACCTTAGGTAACTCTCCCATGTAGCCTCTACAGACTCGTCACTTACCGATGGTCTACCAGAACGGGGTTTGTCCAACAAACTGCCGGTATCCTTCAACTGCTTATCCCACCGATTAATGTTATTCCTATGTGGTGGCGCTTCGTTGTACACGCGACGATATTCACATTGCACTTTGGTCACGGATTCGAATTTAGCAAGCCACAGAACACACTGAATTTTCCTCTGTAACGTCCACATCTTGACTGGCGTGGGCTGATCCACTGCCGCGCAGCTCGTGGTGTTGCGTCATCACCTGTGTGCGCACACGCTTGCACATAATACTACGGAAACTTGGAGAGTTTTCCTGTTATTTGGTGAAGAGTTCACGTATCTATCTTGTTTCGTTGATTTCCTGTGACCGGTCAAAAGTGCACCATGACTTTACGGACACAGTGTATATATATAATGGGACCCGCTTTTAACAAGCTGGTATTCAACGAGGAAAATATAGATTTTGTTTGGTACTGTTTGACTGTGGCGCTGATTGTTTCAAACCACCGTGGAAAATTTCCACTGATCAGTTTATTTGTAATGGCAACTTTTGTCAAGTGTCACCACACTGGGATCATGAATTACACGGATGCAATAAAAATGGACTGTATTGATTTTTGATTGATCTTTATTTAGAGACAAACCATTTGATACAATTTCTGCAGTGTTCTTTTTTAAACTAAAGTATAATTAAAAAACAAACAAACCACATTATATATATCATATATCTCTCGTACTTTGTTGACATGAGACATCGTAACAAAAATAAAAAAAAATAAACAGTTCAACGTATAAGAAATTTGAACAACTATTGCTTTCCTATAGTAATAAAGTTCAACTCGACTATAGTCACACTCATGTGACCTTCCCTTGGCCCTAACAAGTCCAATTTAATTGTTTTTAGTAAACACGACTTTGTAGGCTCCAGATTTAATGAGTAAAAAAATGCTGAAATTCTTTCAACAAGATGTAGCAATTCCATGAAAAAAAAAAAAAAAAGTAGTGATCGAGCATGTCTTTTTAACTGAAATGAATGTGATGAAAATTTTGCCAACACTTAAAAACCCAAGAATTTCGGAGAAAACACATTCCATTTAAAATACATAGTAAGGCGTTAACAATATTTTGTTTTTTTTTTAGGTAATGAATTACACTGATGACTATGTATTTCATGTGCTAAACATTTTATGATTAAACTTCATTTAATATAGATAACACATAGTACATAGCAAAATAAAGCAAACAAATATAGACCTTTTTTTTTTTTTTAGAATCTCCAAACAAGGCTTATTTTGTGAATGATTACTAATATAAATTCCTTTTTATATCACTTTTTTTTTTAAATTTAGCTTATTGTATTTTTTAATACAATAAGCTATCAAATAGTAATATATATTATGTTCATTAAATTTTAAGCAAAATCAAAACTGAATATTTGGGGACTCGAAAGTAGCTTTAGAGAAGTTCATGTGATATATGATGCCAAGTAAAAGAATGTCTTAATATTCAATGAGGGGAAGGGTTGAGCCCCACCTCTTTTCTATACTAGATTTTATATTTATTTTTTACTTATTATTGTTACTTTTATTATTTTATACTAGATTCTATACATTGTTGTATGCATGTAGCATTTGCGCAAGTTGCATATACAGGCTTTATTTTCAAAAACTATTTGGAATTTAATTCCAAGCAAATTTATCCAGCGATCGAATATAATGAGCATTTTCATTGGTCCCAAGTTTTTCGTTATAGACGGATCCTATCGTCATTAGAGATAAGTTCGGGCTTATTTTTCGAGGCCTAAGTCCGAGGATTTTCAATTCAAGTCTGCCCGGACCAGAAGCTTCAAATATAACTTTAACATCTTAATATATGATTTAAATGTAAAAAAAATTGCTAAACTATATTTAATTTCTCTCGAATTTTCATATACATGTATTTCTACAATTCTCAAAGACTCAATTGCAGAATTTCAATAGAAAAAATTTGGTTTTCAGCTTCAGTCGTATCTGTCTAATAAGCCCGCCAAGCCTGAAAACTATATGAAATACAGAACCTAATTTCATTTCAGGAACTTAGTTTTTTCAGTCAATCTCATCTCTACTGTATATGTATAATATATTGTACATTATTTTCTCTTTTTTTGGATTGCTTATTGGCCTAAGATTTATTTGTTCACAATTTTATAAGGATGTGGGAACCGGATATCGATTTTTTTTATTTTTTTTTCAGAACGCCAATCAGAACCAGGCTGCCCCTTTTGACCAATCGCGAATGGATATCGATACATCAGATATTATAATTACCGGCAGCAATACAACACGAGTCAGCCAGAAGGAAGTAAGCCAATATTATTATCTCTGTTTTGTGATTTTGAGAAATTTAAGTCAAAATTATGATTTAGAAGATACCACATATGATACTCCCTCTGTCCAAAAATATGGTATACATTTAAAAAAAATTTACGATTAATGGAGGAAGTAAACATTCGAGTAAGGAACTAAGCTTAGTGTGTAACTGCCAGGAAAAAAAATTACGTTTAAATGTAGGCCTATACCATATTTTCAGACAAAAAAATCGAATGTATACCACATTTTCGGATGAAAAAAAATTTGAACGTATACCGTATTTTTTGGACAACAAACTTTTTTTAAATGCATACCGTGTTTTTGGACAGAGGGAGTATTAGATATGTTTGCGATATTACCATCTGATTAAAGCACATCTTAATATCTCGTAATCATGCCTATATATGTAGCATTTCATTAACACTAAAAAGTAAAAAAAATGTTAATTCATTAATATTGTTCATCCTTGTAATGAACAGCCATGTATTTTACATAGTAGTTAGTGACAGAGATCTAGATAATATGTTTATTATGTTTTTAGTTATTATTGCTTTGTGAATTACTGTATATTATTAGCATTGAAAATGCTTTTATGTGGGCGTAAACCTGTAAAAATCATCACATGCATTTTTGGTGTTAATTTTTCAATCATGGAATTGTGTAACATTTTGCCAATTAACAAGATCTGGCAATTAAAAGGAATTCAATGCCAGATTAGCATTGAATTTGTTTTCCAAATTTTATGCATTGATGTCATTTTCAGTTTAATGGAAAATTTGCATTTAATATACTGTTTATTATTAAAGTGTTGTTTAACATCATATATATATATTTTTTCAATTTATTTGTGTGTAGAAATATGCGGAACGCTTGTTCCTAAGGTACAGTCAAAGATGGGTGAAGGAGTATATCCGGAAGCGGTTAGATTTACGGATACCATTGCACCCCGATGGTTCTGAAGAAAACGGGCCTCCAGCACCACCTCGTCATTGTTCTACTGCGAGGTGCCCTTGTCAGTTCATTGAAGAGCATCTTCGGTTCAAGCCGCTGACCAAATGCAATGTCCGGGATCTCTTCTCTTAAATGGTAGAAGCACCATTAGAGAAGTAGCATGTGCAGCAGGTTGTTGCTGTGATTAGCCTGTTGTTTCGCTGATCTTGATCTACATGGTGGTGATCAGCAGTGATGATGCAGCGTAATGATCGTGCCTTAACAGGTTTTCTTGTCTATAACTTTCCAATTTTAAAATGGGTGGTGGTGTATTTCTACATGGAAATTTATTTGCGTAGTTGTATATATACATATATTTTTTTGTTGTATTTCTTCCATAAGAAGAAAAATGACGGAAGTCTATATATATTTTTATTCTAACGACTTTAACCTCGCGATTTTATATGTCTGTTTGGAGCATCAATGTGTGAGAGAATTTACTGCTGTGGGGAATGTAATAATCTACAGCAATGTAATTAAGTTTTAATGCTTTCGTTTTCAGAGTGCAATCCCTAGGCTTGAAACTCTCAAACTCGTCTTTCAATTTTTAAGTTGGCACAATCGGCAAAGTCAAAATTTCAATGTTCTATGAATGAAATGAACATGTTGAAACATGATTTAATAATTTTTACACCTATTTCATTATTTATGAGTATTAGGAATTGAATATATATGTGATAAATTTTAGTTACTAACGTTCGTTAGCTTTTTTTTTAACAAACCTTTTTGTTGACCTCATTGAAACGAACAAAGTTTTAGCAAGTGAGTGAGATTGATAAACTTGTTATTAGAATAGAATTTCTCGATTGAGATTCATTATAAGGCTTCGATTGAAAAAACTGGTCGTGGGCTATAAATGTAATAGGTCTTACGTAAGGGTTTGCCAAGATGTGAAGAACCTTTTACCCCCAATTCATCCGAGGTGTAAAGGTTCTTTTCAGGATTTTCTGAGGCTTGATAATCCCTTCAAGGGTTACACAAAGCTCAGAAATCCTTTTTAAGGTTTCTTGAGACTTGAAAATACTTTCAAGGATTGAAAATTCTTTTAAAAGTTTTCTAATATTCGAAAATCCAATCAAAGGTTCTACAAGACTTGAAAATCCTTTTAAAGGTCTCTACAGGGTTAAAAGAATGAGGAACGGCAAAAAGAAATTGAAGTTTTCTCATTTTTAAGTGAGCTTAGGTTTTCGTTATACTGCATTCATTGGTGAATGAGAAGTTGAAAGGAACTTTAGATTATAAAAGTGTTATTTGTGTTTTGAATGTGCCCGAGTGATAAGCCCTGGTCGCTGTATGAGAATCAAAATACTTGTTAGAATATTATCGTGCAATGTTAAAATTTGATGTTTTTAGAAATCGGTGTCTGTTTTAAAAAAGTGTTTGATCTTTGAAAAGTATTATATTTCCTGCTTTAAGAAGCTTGTGTGAAAATGTACTTTTGCCTATTTCCAAATTAAGAAAATGGCATATGTTTCGAAAATGTAATTACGTCTATTTTCTAAAAGTAGAAAGGGAGTGTATTCTGATTATATGTATTACATTTCAGATCTATCATGATTTTAAATACCAAGTGGTATATAAATGCAATTAAGTGCTTCAGAAACGTGTTTCAATATCTAACTGAAATATGAGGGTATATATGTTGGGTTTTTTTTCTGTGATCGTTATTTTATTTTGTAATGTTAGTATTATTTTTACATGCTGTTTGAGCATGGTTTATTTCATCAAACCTGTGATAGAAAGAACAGGTTAACGTTACTTCTTTCCCTCCCCCCCACTTATGCAACTGTTTGTTCGATGCAGAATAGATGAAAGAAAAATCATTTCAGAAAATTTAGTATCCATGTATCACACGCCACATTTATGTGATTCCAATTATTGCATTGTTTTTATAGGTGTGATTAACCACACTAATCAGAGTATTCCTATAATTATGGGTGATTTGGTCTGAAGCCTCCGACCAGACTTCTTAGATCCACACAGGCAGAACTCTTTGAAGCTATTGAAACTCTACGATTTTCCATACTTCACTAACACGGTAATTAACGTCATTATGTTTGCACACATGTTTTTTTCGGCTCAGATTGGTGTTCTTTGACCTATAAGTATGAAAGAAGGAATTTTTTTTTTCCTTTTTGACTTTTATGTGTCAGAGAGCTCCTGGCCCTGTGATAGCGTAGAGCTTTTTGACCCATAAGAGTATGAAACATTTTTTTTTTCCCTCTTGCCTGGCTGAGTCATAGAGCTATAGGCCCTGTGGCTTGTAGGGCTCTTTGACCCATAAGAGTGATTTGAAACAAGGAAAAATGCCCTTTTTCCTTTTCCTTTCTGACTCATATGAACAAAAAAAATTTAACCCTACAGTGACGTAGTGGCAACACATTTATCTGCTGTGTAAATAATCTGAGTATGATTCG
The DNA here is from genome assembly GCA_006491805.2 of Dysdera silvatica. NCBI lineage: Eukaryota > Metazoa > Arthropoda > Arachnida > Araneae > Dysderidae > Dysdera > Dysdera silvatica. The sequence continues at coordinate 41,159,872 of QLNU02014802.1, forward strand.
CTGGGCAAAAAAAGAGTTCCGATTCCTCGGAAAAGTATGGATCCTGGCAATCCTTGTGCCATAAAATACAAATAAACAGAACGAGCTAGTCTGAAACTGCTGGTGGTCTGGCCCTTAACATAGTTATGAGTTTCAGGTTAATGATACAACTGTGTAAGTTGTGGATTTGTTACAAGTCTGGTCGGAGTTTGCAAACTAGAAGGGGAAAAAAAATACAGTTAAACTTCCCTACAAGGATAAATCCCTCTACAACGATAATTTTTCTCGGTCCGTATAATAGTGTTGTAGAGAGGTTTTACTGTATAATGAACCCTCCCTATAACAATAACTCCCTCTACAAAGATAATTTTTCTCGGTCCGTATAATATTGTTATAGAGAGGTTTTACTGTATATATATACATACATGGTATGGGTTTCTCATTGGTCCCTATTGGGGTTCTTCCATGATTCTATTGGAGGCCTCCCATTGGTTCTCATTGGGTTTTCCCATTCTGCGGGACTACTCTGATGAAGGGTTTTCCAGAAATTTCAAGTATAAAAAAGAGACAGAAACATAACATCGTCATTACTCCTGATGAAGGACTGCTGCTGATGCGTCCGAAAGCTTGAGTGATCTTTTTCATTGCTATTTTACCAGTGTTTAACCTTTTTATGTAATTTCCTCCCTGGTACCCTGTATTTTATTTCTATATATACATACATATGTGTGTGCGTGTGTGTCTGAACTAGAATTGGGAAAATTTAAAATCAGGATACATTATAAAATTGCACTTAACTCATTAGAGAAATGTGATATGGAATATAATCTAAAAATGTTGAAGCTTTCTTGATATGTTCTTGAAGACGAGATATGTTTATAAAATATGTAAACAATCCTGCAATTTTTACATTTTGCTTTTAAAGCTCTTAACATCAAACTTCATCCTCCGAATGAGCATTTTTTTGTTGTTGGGTGTTGGGTATTATTTTGTAATCTGTTGTTTGGGTTGTATTCTACGGTATTGGGTTGTGATATATGTTATATGCATTTGTTATTATTTTATGCGCTGTTATAGAACATATTGATACGTGTATCAATCTTGGAATAAGTACTATAAGGCGATACTGCATAATCTCTGACTTTATGCTGTGATATTGGGAAATCTTTATATATATATACTATCTGTTGTAGCAAAAGAAGCCGAATTTAAGTTTTTTAATGAAATTTGTTTATTCGCTTTTAAGATTATTCTTTATAATGATGTTACCATATTCATAGAATAACATAACCAATTGCTTTTTCGATACTTAATGTTCTACATTAAAAATAATTTGTGTTTCTTAACCCTAGACAACATAGGTGGGAAAATATTTAATTTCCAGAATAGGTGGGTACAAAGGAGCTTTAACCTTTGACGAATGGAACAACACACAAATTTAACATTATTTATGCAAATATTCATTAAACATGTGATAATGTGTCTTCCATTTCAGTGTTATACTTTTTTCTCTTGTCACGGTCCACTGTTTACTCATCGTGATTACATTGCAACGGTTTATTTATGCAATGGGGTACTGTATACCCCACCTATGCTATCGAGGGTTAAACTTGCTATATGCATATTTTAACAGTAATTGTTCCTCTATTTTTAATTGATTTTATTCCTCTATTTTAACTTATCATATTTTTTAGATTTCTGATATGGATCATGCATTTTTAACATCTTGTGACTTATTTTATTTTTGTGCATTTAGTACTATTTTTGTTTAATAATGGGTAAGAATTATTTTTTTTTTAATTGACAAATCAGGTGTTTCTCTACCACATCTGAAACAAAATAATCTCTTGTTTGTTAGTGTAGCTATTTTGGAATCGGAACTCGTGGGGTTTTTTTTGTATACATATGGCAGCTAATTACTACTCCAAAAAACTCTATCTTTAAAACGATTATCCCCCCCCCTCGTTTTTTCATACTTATTTCGTTGTCCTCGAGGATTGAGCTTGTTTCAGCCCATGGCGATTGTTGTAACATGGGCTTAATTCTTCAAGGAATGTACTCAACCTTTCAAGAGAAATGAACTTGATCCTTGAAGTTCACTTGACCATGTATCAGAGTTTAAAGGTCAAGTTAAGCTGTTGTAGGGGTGAATTCAAAAAGTCTTAAATTAAAACGTTAACATTAAAATACTGATCAGTAAAGTGGTTTCACATTAACAATAACAGATGTCACTTCTGCTAACTATTTAAAGGGACCAGACGCACATTTCGTGGCAGTTATCTACTGAAAATGGCTAACGCATATTATAAGGTACTGTAATATGTATTATGGCCAAAATATTTGTTCTTAGAGCTCTACTGATTATAGGCATGAGCTTTAATTTTATTGTCTGGGTTTAATTTCCCAGCAGGCTTGTTTGTGTGTAAATGTATCTCTGTTTAAGGATCCCATCGCCTCTGATAATTGGATGGTCCTGAGACCCAAAACTACCAGCTATACTTGCTCTTGGCTATCTCTGACCAGAAGAATCATTCATAGAGTATTTAAGGAAATACCTATAATACAAACATTTTTTAATGTTCCAATTAACTAATTAAAATTTTAATAATGAAGTTATAAATATCACAGCATCACTTTAACACACGAATTGATTTTCAATTAATTTCTGTCAATCTGCAGTTATCGAAGAACACGCAGAATTTTGTGTGCAATGTTAATAGATACATTGGAGATGAGCAAAAACATTCACTTCAGTGAATGTATTCTTTTTAATCATTCAATGAATAGAAAATGATAATTCTGCCTTTTAAATAAATTAGTTACCATTCTCTTCACACCTCCCAAGAACAGTATTGTTGTAATGCTTAAAAATTGTGGCAAATTTTCTCAAATCTTTCAATGCCAACGTTCATAACTAATTAAGCCCCCCGTTAAATATGCATGGGTGTAGTTACATGGTGCTATTTCTAAACAAATGCCAAACCCATTCTCTATTTCTTATGAGAGGAAGCGTTTATACTTCTAACTTTCGAATTATGCAATTCATTTTGTGATTATGGCGTGCTGCCATTTAAGCTTCACTTCAGCTCAGAGCTGTGTCTGGGTTCGATACAAATGATCTGTTTTTCTGAAGACTTGTATTAGTTTTGTATTCATTGTTTTGGAAAGAAATAAAACGTACTTTGACAATACATTTGAGTATTTTATTTCTATGAAATTTGGATGCACTTAGCATACTTTTAGCAAATAGATATACAAGATGGTTACAATTAAAGTTTCCCTGTTTACAGCTCTCTGTAGTCTAAACTAATAAGAGACATGACACCACATTTCATACACATACTATTTAAGGGATGCGGAGAACCCTTTAAAAAAATTCCCTATAGATGAAAACATGGACAAATCTAAAATTATATTTTAATTTTTTAAGTTGACTCGTTGCAAAAATTAAAAGGGGGCAATTTATGTAAGTTTCTTTCAGTTTTTGCAATAACTCACTCTCAAAAATGAAAATTATATAATTTTGGATTTGTCGTCTTCATTCTTTTTTTTTTTTCTCTTTTTCCCACTTTTGCAATGCTGCATTTTTCACCATCGAAGAACAATAGAACTTTTTTTTTTGGGTAAAATCTTTATTCCCATCCCTTGAATAGTATGTGTACAACATTTGGTGTCATTCAATTTGGGCTACAGGGAAACTTCAATTATTTAATAATACTAATGAATATTTTTACTAATAATCCTTTTCCGATTTTAATATATTCTTCGACGGGAAGATCTTAAAATAATATATATAACATATGATGATATTTCGGTTTTAACATCTGCGATTTCATAGTCGAAGTAAGGAAATCTATATCGGATATAGCACTGCGACTTGATCATCATACATCATAAACATGCGTGCTTGAGACACTGCTTGAACCACACTGTTTCATTCAAACAGAAGTCTGACACGTAATTCAGTTAAGCGAACTGAATTTCATTTTTTGTCAAACCTTGATACTAAATGCACAGCAAGGAGTGAATGTAGACAATCAACCAAAAGTCTGTACAAACTTTAAAATTCATAAAAAAAACCATCGCATTGAAATACAGTTTATGCGATAATTTTATCTGGATGTAGGTTTTCTTTATCACAGTAACATTTTTTAGTCCAAAGGTCACTGATACGTAGCACTGACACAAATCCACTAAAATTATGCAAATAAAACCGTTATAAAAAAAAAAAACTAAGTACTCAGTGGGTTCTTCCTTCTATTCACTGATAAACCTGGTGTAAGGAAAAAGTTTCTGTAAAAATGTTAACTTTGTCAAAGCAAGCTTTGTTAGTGAAATTGTTTCACACAGTATCCATTCTGTTTGTTTTTCTTTTTTTAATAATATCTTAAAGTGCCATCCATCCGTGACCTTTGAACTAACATTTTTTATTGAAAAAACAAAAACAAGTAATATTTAATGCACAAAATGCATTTCAATGAGATCATTTTCACATCAACTTTTAAAGTTTATAGCGACTTTTGGTTGACCCTGTATTTTCTTATAATTTTTTAATTTAAAAAACTGAAAAAGTACCATGTTTGGCTTAGTGTGGCTACAAATATGATGCAATATATACAGTAATTAAATTCATTATAATTAAGTATATTTTTATTTAATTTTGAAACAAACAAGCATATTTTTTACTATCAAAACAATTTATAGAACTCTAAACTGTATTACTGTACTATGATTTTAAAAAGACATTGTAACAACTGGATTTGCATAGTCCCTTGGAGGCCATAACTAATTTCCACTGTATATGAACAATATTTTTCTGCACCAGGGTTTAAGCTGGCTCAAAAAATGCTAAAATGGGAAAAAAGTTGTAGCAAAATGCTAAAAAAATTAGTAGCTTTCATTGCTTGAAAAATCGTATCAATAAAATTATTTACATCAACAATGCTTTGAATTACTGTAAGAAACACATTTTAAGATTTAAAAAAAACGTAAGTCAAAGTTATTAAAAAAAAAGAGGCAAAGTTTGTTGATAGGATATTAAACAACTGTTGTTTTTTGCGACGGACACAATTTTCTTTCTCGCATTTTAGATTAATTTGTTGTACTGTGCGAAAAAAGCAACCCTGACTTAAACCCTGTTCTGCACCCACACTTCCATGCTCAAGCTGCAGCCATATTTATAGATCAGAAAAAGAGATCTCATACCAGAAAATTCCCTGAAACACGTAATATTTTTGGTAAAGACGCTGATTTCCATAGGAATATAAAAGGTTATAGGAAACGAAACAAAATTTTTGTAATTTAAAAAAAAAAAATCCCGGAAGAGGCAAGTGGAAATTCTGGAATATAATCAACCTTGTGAAGACATAAAAATGGTGGTTCATTTCGAGAAAATTCCATAAACCATCAAAACATGGAGTAAGTATCGTCACACATGTTTAAAATCAGTATTGGATACAAGAATTAATTTTAAGTTAATATTTTTATGCAATACTTCAGTCCTTGTCAATATTTTTAAAACAAGTTGGAACATGAATTATAAAAATGTACATGTTAAAACTACCTATTTCACTTTTCAATCTTATGTTTGCTGGGAATTTAAAAAATATCTACAAAGGACGTTGTGATATGTGACAAGAAACAGCAAATCATTTGTGGATTGGTGACAATGGCTGCTTTCCAAGGATCGACTATCGACAATGAGTATGAAAAGCTGTTAGTAAATCCAAATCTATAGCTGTGACCCTAGGCAATGGTTTAGGGTCACCTACTGCTATAGCTGGCCCTGTTTGTAAGATCCGTCAAAAATCCCATTCTTCAGGATTTGCACCGAATCTTCCGAAAGTAAATGAGCTTCAAATTATGTTTAAAAAATGGGCATGATTCAGAAGCACCCATTTCTCTTTAAAGAATGAGGATGCACTTAAAAAAAATCTGCCGCTCTCAAATTCTAGATGGTGCCACCTCTAGCTAAATATTTGGCGCAGTATAGCCCAGATGCTCTTGCGCCATAAAACATCCAAACAAACCAGTTACATATCACAAACATAATTTAAATGTTGCAGCAAGAAACAAATCAAATTTGAAAATTATTTTAAGAAATCATTTTAATGACTTGAATTTATACAGAGATGAGAAATCTTTTTCATAAAAATGCAATTAATAGAAAAGTATGAAAAAACGTATGTCAGTCTTTCATTTCTCCATCTTCTTCTTCTTCATCGATACCCCGCACATACAGAATATTGTTACATCGGATCAGAACTTCACCAAGATTGCCAGCTGGGGATCCATTGATATACTCTTCTGTATTCGCCAGCTACAACAAGCAAAATATTGTACAATGTGTTAATTTATTTAATATAATCTGAAAAATTTCAATATTTGTTAGAGTAAGGCAACAAGCCATCACTTCTTCCATTACACTTGATATAAATTTATCTTCTTTTTTTTTTTGGAAAACTATTTTATTCTCCTTTACTTGAGCAATGTTCACACCAGTGTTCAAACCTTGTTTTAGTTAAATTTACAAAATTGAAATATAAACATCACTTGATTGTCAACTTAAAATCCTTTCTTGTGTCTTTTTTTTTTTTTGTGTGTGTGTGTGTTCAATAGTACAAATTCTGCTAAAGGTCTTATGTCAAACAAGATATTCATTAGTCAATAGATATGTGCAGAATCGTTTATGTTTTTAATTTCCATGGCAATGTCCTTGTGTCATTCAAACTCAACGAACTAAATATCTGGTTTCTCCAGCTGAAAAAATGCTACAAGGAAGGTCACATAAAGACAGTACATCCATCTAGAAAGCTATGAGGGAAGAGCTGAAAAGCATACCAAAGTTAACTTTCGGGCTGCCACTAAAACGTTCAAAAACATTGATCATGATATCAATTCAGAAGGGGACAAAGAAATCAGTTTGTAAGCATAACATTTTACTTCTTATAGCGCAAGTCCTGGAACTTTTATGACAAAAGTAGTAAAATTATTTAGGAAGGGGGTTATAGGTCAGCCACATCTGCCCTAAAGTAACAATTCAAGTAAAAACACAAAACCTAGAAACAACATCTCAATTAAAAATTAAGTCTTCTTTTAAAATATGAAATTTACAGCTAAACTTGAAAAAACAATGCATTAAAACAATTTCATTGCATAGCCTATTTCACAAGACACAACACTTTAAAGAAATATAATGCAAATAGAGACTGTCGATAAAAATTATACTGCTTAAAAAGTAAAACACAGTTCATTGGAGTCATTTAATATATATACAGGGGTGGGGAATTACGTTCGCCAATGGCAAGTAAATTTTCTGGCGTGGCGAGTAAGTTTCCTGGGATTTTAAAGCTTTGTCACGCCTTTTTGGAGGATGGTAAAATGTTCCTGGCTGGCACAATTTTTCAGGAATTCCCCACCTCTCTCTCTCTCTATATATATATATATATATATATACACACACACACAGTACTGTTCAATGAAAGTACATCACCCTTGAAATTGTTTTATTTTGAAGCAAACAAAAGAACTGTACAGTAATAATCCATTCAGATTGCATCAGACAAGTTCTATGTGCATGCACAACGACAAAGTATAGTGCAATGCGAAATAATATTGCATCATCTGTCTTTATACGGCATATAAACCCACAGGTGCACGGCTTACCTTATTTTCATAATCTCTGTTGTCATGGCCAGTTACTCTTAATTGACATCATGCAAAAAGGCCATTATTGTTGCATTACATGAAGAACGTTATTCTAATCGTTATATTGCCCACAAAGTGTCATGTAGTCAGTAGATTGCTTTGTAAACTATGAAATATTGGATCAGTCGACAAGAAAAAAAGGAAGCTTGCGGAAACTATTATCTATGCCAAAGCAGGATAACGTTTTGAAGCGATTGATGCCTTTGTCTGAGCTGAAACAAAAGTTGAAAGAGGCCACAGGTGTAATGGCTACTGAAGTAACAGTACGAAGACGCCTGTTCAAAGAACAGGCTTGTGGCCCATTCTCAAAAAAAACAAAAAAAAAACCACCTCTCCTCACACCTAAGATGCGACAGGTCCATTTATATTGGTATAAAGAACATGCCAAATGGACCCCCAATCAGTGGGAGTTGGTTATTTTCTCTGAAGAAAGAAAAAAATTCAATATACATGGCAGTGGCAGTAAAAAGATTGCTCGTCATAGAAAAGGACAGGATAGTAGTATAAACCCGACTGTATTATTTCTATTATTAAATTCCCTGCTAGTCAAATGGTATGGGCATGTATATCCCATCAGGGAGCAGGTCACCCACACTTTATACAAGGATATTTAAATTCCGAAGGTTATGTACACACACTGCAAGCCAATTTGCCGCTAACCGTCAGAGCCTACTTAAACGAGCTAAGAAGCTGCATTTTTCAGGATGATCTCATCCTGTCCCATGTCATTGACCGAAAAAGGTAGGTGGTCACATCTGTATATATATATTGCTTGCACATTTCTGCTTGACAACATGATTTGGATGCATTCGTATTGACACAGGTTGGAAAATCGTTAGCTCAATAGCCCACTGGGACTCTTACATGGCCAGAGAAACAGTCCAGATCTAAACCCAATAGAGAACGTTGTAAATACAAAGAAACTACGGACACTTCATGAACTTAAAGAAGTCATCATTCATGTTTGGCAGCACAAAACCAATGCTGAATCCATTCAGAAACTGGTCCTATCCATGCCTCGCCATTGTACTGCTGTTATACGGGCTAGAAGTGAACTAACTAAATAGTACTTTGTATCTGCTGATGATTCCTTGTTTTTCTTTATTATCAACCACGATCTACACATATAAGAAGCATCAAATCTGGTATTTTTAGCATATATGTTATTAAGACATTTATGTTCATTTCAGTATGTTGACAGAAAATTGTCTCACATTTGCTTATTTAGTACTAAGCTGCGCTGTTGGACTTCTATTTAGTAAAATAAAGGCATTTTTTACACTGCATATGTCATTTTGTTATTATATGTTATAAACATTCACGAAACATGGTCAAAAAAGAAAATTTCAAAGGCAGTGCACTTTTATTGAACAGTACTACATACACACATATATATAAAACGACTGTGGACATCACAAAAAAAAGTTGATGTTTTAAAACGATTATAGTCCATTATGTTTAATTTTAATTAAAAACAATATCAATGCTTGCTTTTATTGGGTACAATGGACTCTCGATTTTGCAAACTTACATAGAAATAAAATGTTGCCGAAATCGAAAGTTCTTAAATAGGAATAATATTTCTTTTCTACGGAATACTTTGAGACCAACAAAGTAGTTTATAAAACTGAAAGTCCACTGCATTTTTTTTTATGTTGTCCAACCTTTCGATTTGTCAGAAGCAAGTTCGCTTCCAATTAGCTTTGATACTTGACATTTTACTGTGCGTGCATTTTTGTGTATAAAGCATACCTGTAGATTCATGTAGCCATCTACGGATACTAAGTACCCCTTGTATTCCATACCCCATTTCAACTTGACGATGACAGGCTTTCCAGTTAAGCTATTGAGGAATGGCTTGGGATTTAATGGTAAAGACTACACAGGGAGAAAAAATAACATAATTAGAGATCTGAATGAAAAGTCTGAATTTTAACCTTTAGATTACAATGAAGCTGTATTTTTCAGTCCACACCCCACTCTTCCTCAGACTTGAACAATCTACACATATATATATATATTGCATTAAAAGGAGAGGATGGCACCGTAACAAGAAATAGGGAAGAAATACTTAGAAGAGTTGAAGAATTCTACAAAAAACTATATGAAAGTAACAGTGGATTAAACGAAGACATTGAAATAGTCGAAGGAACAGCTCCTAAAATCTTAAAAGAAGAAGTTTCATTTGCAATAAAAAATATGAAGAAAGGAAGAGCCCCTGGTGATGATGGTATTACATTAGATATCCTAAAAGAAGCTGGAGAATATGTAGAAGACATACTTGCAAAATTCTTTACCAAATGTCTTAACAGCGGTAACATACCAAACCAATGGGATTCTGCAACAGTAATTCTTTTGCATAAAAAAGGTGATAAAGAGGATTTGAAAAATTACCGACCAATTAGCTTGTTACCTGCTATTTATAAAATCTTCACAAAAGTGCTAACACATCGCCTGCAGAAAAAATTAGATGCAGCTCAACCAAGAGAACAAGCTGGATTTCGAAGTGGATTCAGTACAGTGGACCATATTCAAGTATTAAGAGAATTAATTGAAAGAACACATGAATATGAACTTCCATTGTGTGTTGCATTTATTGACTATGAGAAGGCCTTTGACTCTATTAAAACATCAGCAGTCATCAACTCTTTAAGATCAACAGACATTGAGGATGTGTACATTGACATGGTGAAACGTGTGTATAAAAATGCAAGTGCAAAATTTCGGTTACATAAAGATACCAAAACTATCAAACTTGGCAAAGGTGTGAGGCAGGGAGATACCATTTCTCCAAAACTTTTTACTTCAGCTTTACAGATGATTTTTCAGCAGATAAATTGGAATAACAAGGGAATAAAAATAAATGGTGAATATTTAAATCATTTGCGGTTTGCTGATGACATTGTTATTTTTTCAACGAACCCATTAGAACTCCAAGACATGGTACAGGAGCTCTCAACTAGAAGTAAAGAAGTTGGACTCAAGATGAACCTACAAAAAACTAAGATCATGTTCAATAATTTCGTAGAGGAAACAAAAATACAAGTTGACAACATTGAGCTAGAAATTGCTGATTCATATATTTACCTTGGCCAGCTGATTTCAATGGATGGCAACATTATGAAAGAACTCAACAGACGTATTAAACTTGGCTGGAGTGCATTTGGAAGAAACAGTTTTATCCTGAAGGGGAAATTGCCTTTGTGTCTAAAAAGAAAGGTCTTCAACCAGTGTGTATTGCCAGTCCTCTCTTATGGATCAGAGACATGGAGTCTAACAGTTGGAGCAATACGAAAGTTACAGACAACGCAAAGGAGCATGGAGAGGTGCATGCTTGGAATAACTAGGAGAGATCGAAAAAGAAACACTTGGGTGAGAGAGCAAACTAGAGTAGAGGACATCATTGTTAAAGTAAAAGGGCTGAAATGGCGATGGGCTGGGCATATTGCAAGAAGAACTGATCAACGATGGACAACAGAAATTCTGAACTGGATTCCAAGAGACCACCGAAGACCTAGAAAACGTCCTCAAACTAGATGGGTGGATGAAATAAGAAAACAGGTTGGGGTGACGTGGAAGCGAATTGCTCAGGATAGACTTGTGTGGAAAGCATTTGGAGAGACCTTCATCCAGCAGTGGATAGATAATGGTTGAATATGATGATGATGATGATGATATATATATATATAGAGTGGTTTCAAATATAGTAAAATTAGAATTGGAAAAAGGAATATTAAAGGAAAATATAAAGAAGAAGTAAACATGTAATTATCTAAGTATAGCGCGCATTGAGCAGCTGCTATATAATAGATAAGTTATAGTGCAAAATAACAAATGCATATATAAGATGAAAAAAAAATGGGGGTGGGGGCGAGTTAAATAAAAAAGGTTGAATAGAATTAAGGTAAGAGAAAAGATTAATATAATGTACATAGTTCAAACATATACATATATATATACAAATATATATATACACACATATAAATACGACGTAATATAAGCATGCAGCCCCAGAACCGTCGTCAGGGGCCTTTTGACAACATGCTTGGCGCCTTTTCTGGAGGTATGTTGCAAAATACAAGCA
>QLNU02014802.1:41182086-41228598 GCA_006491805.2 Dysdera silvatica
AAAAGACAATCGTAATTGATATGTCGCCGGCCATTTTTTTCCCCCAAAAATTCCTTGCACCACTGGGCACCGTCCTTTGGAATATTCTGGGTGTACTACTGTTCTAATTTCATTTTTGTCGATAGATGTCGGCATATAGGCGTGTTTCCTGACTTGCATATTTTTTTTCAGTCTTTGTGAAACTATTGATCTTAAAGCGTGTGCTCTGCAAAATCAGTAAAATTGTAAATCATTCAAATGGTTGTTGTTTTGTGATTAATTTTATTTTAACTATTTAATTAACAATTAATTTATGTAATATTTTATAATAACTGTTGGGAATTCTTGGAAATAGATGGCGCCACTAGTGTTTTTTTTTTACCATAAAAGATCTCTCCTCCCCTATTTTCCAAAATGTTGGAACGTCCCTGAGTGAAGGCAGTGTTCTAAAACTTAACAACAGTTATTTCAACACTGGCATAAGAAGAAGCATAGTGACGAATGTTTAAGTAGCACGTTACGGTGGTTCTACAACTTGATTGTGCGCAGATTAATAGGCACTTTTTACGCATTGTGAATCTCATGATTGCGTATTACACTGTCACAGAATATAATGCACACTCTAGAAGCACACTTCCGTTGTTTTATTATTGAGTCTGCAGCATATTGCGCTGAAACGTTTCACTGTTGTGGGCAAACCGGAAAATCCACACAATGGGAATTTTGGCCGCATATACTTGTCTCGGTGTTATAAGTACGACAGGCGAGGCGTAGTACTCAATTATATAACGAAGCCTCGATAACAGCGCTTCATCAGTCAAGCCCTGAAGAACCAGATAGAAACATTCAAAGGAAACTGGGTACTTCATCACAAAGGGTAGGCGTGTGTGAGGTGGGATTCTAGCTTCAGTTTTCAACAGAAACTATCCCGTGTCTTTGCATGTACTGCTTCTGCTCCCTTGTCTCCACAGCTCCAAGTTATTGGAGTTGTGAAGACGAGGGTCAATTACTTTACTTTTTTTCGCTCCATTCCTTAATGCGTTTTCTTTTTTGGAAAGGTGATTGCTTCGTTCGAGAGCTTACTCTCATTGGGCATGAAGCTTTATCAGTGTGACTTTGACTTCTGTTGCTGCGCCTTCCATCGTTTGGAAGCGTTAGCATCTCTTTGTGTCTAGCTGTTCTGATATCTTCTGTGTACTCTTCCTAGTCCACCTACCCCTACTCCATCCTGGGATCTTAATTTTAAAGGGTCACCTTAGTATGTTTGACTCCGAGGTTACTGCATTCATTTGCCATATATCATCAGGTACAGCTTTGTGGACCATCCCTCAGTATTTTGAAGTGTCTAATTCCTGCCAATTATGCCAAAGAAAATAATACGCATTCTTATATTGACAATGGCATCTAAAATTAAGGGATGAAAATTTTATCTCACATATAATTTTATTCAAGTAGAAACACATCTATTTACAAAGTTGATTACGAATTGTCTACCTGGGAAAAGACCAAAGGGTCTATGCTGCCCAAAGTAAGGAGATGATATTGGGGAAAAAACTACTTTATGACATGAAAGATGAATAACAGATAATTAAATAATAATTAGAGAAGATTTAATGAAAAATAAAGAGAGTCCAATAAGTCAGGACTCTATTAAATATTTACGAAGAGTGTGTTTAAAAAGTGGAAGTGAATTTAAGATTTTGAGTGTGTGAGGTAGAAGATTCCATACCTGAGGACCAAACCAGCTCATGCATGCCAAGCCATGAGTTGTTCTAAAAAAGTCTGGTATAACAGGGTGTCTACCAGGTCACGAAAGTCAAGAAATAGGGAAAAGGTTACAGAAGTCGAGAAAAGGTCACTAAATCAATGTTGTAGGTCATGGTTATATCAGACTTTCTCAGTTATATGTGTGCATTGAATTGTAATTCTCGTACAATATTTTAACGTTTTTTTACTAATTTAGTTATGTTCAGCTATTTTTGACAATTTTTAGTGATTTCCAGATATTTTTTGCCATACTTCGGCAATAGTTAGACATTTTCAGCTATTTGTTTAATTGTAAAAAAAGGAGGTTGAGAAACTATTGTACGGTTAAGGAATATGCAAAAATAGTCAAGAAAAGGTCAAGGAACTGGGTTTCTTATTTTTAGTAGACACCCTATATAAGGTAATTTAAGATCCATGTACTGTGGCCATGGTCTGGTGAATGTAAGGATATTAGATTTGAGTGTTCACCCTTCTTTATAGCGTTAAACATAGAGATAGCAGATTTGTAAGTAATTAGTTGACGAATTAGTAATATATGTTTCATGCGATCTATTTCAGTGTATTTAAGAAAGCGGGTTCGATTAGACAGAAGACGAAGGTAACTCCCCAGATTAGTAGGATCAGTAGAATAGAATTGAAAAGATTAAAAATAATGGAGATCAATAAGAATAGAAATCGGTAAATAATAACTAACGTTTCCAATTACTCCTACATTTTTATTTTTTCTATTTTTATTTAATTTTTTTCTATTTTTTCATCACAACAATGAAAATAATTATCACACATTACTCTGCTCTCTTAAAATAATTTTATTCATAAATTTTTACATGTTACATATTTTATAATACAAAACAAATTACAATTATAAATTATTAAATATTAGTTACAAAACGAAAGTATATAATAACAAAAGTAGCCAAATTTTTCAAGGCAAATTGGTAAATCATTTTGGGGACTTAAAGCTAGATCTAACAGAGAAGCTTGTACTAAAAGGAAGTTTTGGCAATGATAGTGGTTGAGGTAGTGTTTCCAATTTAAGTAGTCTATCTTCCACAGAAGGAAATAGTTTCTTGTGTTGGCATTTTGACAGCGAAGGGCTTTTCTCATTCGTTATTTGCTCAATACTATTCCACCTTTGGTTATTGAAAATCTTTGAAGGAATAGCTTCCGTTTTTTGTCTTTTCACGCTGTTTTCGTAAGGACTATCGGACGCCACGTTGTTGTAATGGTATTTAGATTTTCTTCTTTGCCGTTCCAGTTTGTTTTCTAAGGCGAGTTTGGCTTTCTGAATGAACTGTACAGGATCCTGGAATGAGAAAGGAAATCATAAAACCTGTCGCCCCAATACAGGAAAATTCTCAAAATATGGACCATTCACCTTGTATTTTTATGGTGCAAGGACAGAAAAGGTCACACTGTATCGGGACTTAGTTTTCCAATGAATTTGAACCCTGCAGTCAAGAAAACCAAACTCCGGGTTAGGGTGGGAGGAGAAATGACACTAGTTACCATTAGGAGTCGAACATAAATTACAATTTCTAGGAATAATGCTTCAACCCAACCTGTAATGGGATACTCATGTTAATCGCTTTTGCTTAAGCATCAGTAGACATATTGGAATAATAAGCGAAATTAGTTACTATCTCCCTATTAACACCCTGATAAATCTCTATCATTCATTTCTTTTTTTTTTCTCACCCTTATTATTGCCTACAAATTTCGGGATACACCATGAAAACAAACCAGAAAAGAATACAGACCTTGCAGAGGGGATACATGAGATTTATAAAACAGAAATGATGACATTGGATGGTTCATCATGCAGCTTCTTTCTCCTAATTTTTTTGCAGTGTTGACAAAACCGATTGGCAACATGCTAAATCAGCTTCCGCCATGCTGGAAATATTGTTAAAGGTATTTTTTGGGTTAGTATTTACTTTTTACAAAATTCACACTAGAAAATAAATGGGGGAAGGGGGAGAGGAATCGCCAGTGCTTGGCTGTACTGTGGTTATTGTTTTTAAACAAAAACAATAAAAAAACCCCTCATGAATGTCCAAATTTCAGTGTCATGTGTAAGTAACTGAAAGGGTACAGGATACAGGTGCACGATGCATCAAGTGGGGGGGAAGGGGTGGCCTCGCCAGCTCTGTGGTTATTGTTTTTAATCACAAAGAATAAAGAAAACCTCATTAATGTCTCGGTATTACGTCTAATTAAGTAACCGAAAGGTATAATACAAATACGTAGTTCATTTGTAAACAACCATGGCGAATGGAAATAAAATGCCCTGCAAAACGACAAAACATGACGTAATTGAATCACTAAAAACATGCAACTTCTTAATTAAAAATAAGACTAGAAATGAATTACAAAATTATTTTCGACATAATTTCGCTGCAATGAAAAAACGAAAGTTTTGAGAAACGTGAAAATGGCGTTAAAAACTCAAACGGGAAGCGCAAGTATGACGTTAGAGAGATAGTATAATGATGGCATGGGAGAGATGCCTAAGAATGATGTCACAAGCCGATATACTGCAATTTTCGACAAATTTCAGGAGGAGACAGAAGCCGTGTGACGAACTATGCAGTGTGGCCACAAAACTATCCTCAGATGTATCCAATCTCGAAATTATGAAAAAATATACTTCTCTTTAACAATCTTTTAAATTATAAATAAATCCTGCTAATGTTTAATTGCTTAAAAATTAATACAGCTACTTATTTTATTGATTTACAATTACCATAATATCATTATCCAACAACATCTATTAATAAACTTAAAATTCAATTTTCTAGAATAGAAAATTGGAAACAGAAGAACTGGAAGTGCGGAACCAAGGGTAAGGAATACACTTCCACCAATCTTGCAATCTACTAACTCATTCTCCACCTTTAAAAAACTTGTCCGCTGTCACATGGAACGCCTAAATTAATCTTGTTTTCACCACTCTATTTTGTAAATTTAGTAATTATGTACAAAAGATAATATATATTTAATAGAGTATGATATTATGTATTATTAACATTGTAGGCATCTGGAAATTCAATGAAATTTAATACTATCAATTGGAATTTAAAAATATATATAGCACATAATCCTGGGCAGCACCGGTCTGATCAGACTGTCTTTACCCATTGCTCTGCTTAGGCAGGTATATAATTTCAGATTTCTTATAATAATAACTATGATAATATATAAGATACTATTTGAAATTTCTGTTAATCATACAGTGTACATGCAAAACTATATTATGGAAAATCGATTGTAAATATTACGTATGTTTGTCTGAAGTTAAAAAAAAAAGGTTAGTGGCAAAATAAATATATTACTACTATGTCATTGTTGGGCAGTGGACCTACAGTTTTCCGAGGAATCCGAACCTCTTGGACCTACAGTTTTCCGAGGAATCTGAACCTCTTAATGCAAATGGAACCAAACCCTGGACTACAGTGAGTAGAATTCGTTGGAATACAGGTGAAAAGTGAAACTACATCAAAAGACACCATGGTATCGTCTGGAGCGATTTCCACATTTCTGATAGAGCAAATAAACTCCTCAGAGGTAGACATTGATAGTTCAGAGGATTCAACAAGAGAAGATAGTATACCTGCAAGATATTTCGAAAGTGCATATGTTGGCGAACTACAAAAACTCACAATAGGTCTAAGAAGAATATCGTGTTTATGGACTTTTGGGAGTCCATAGAACAGCGGTATTCTTCCAGACGAACAACGGAGTCGCGAGTAAAGTTTCTCATCCAGTTTCGACTCTTTGTGAAGTTTTAGCAGGCAACCATTCATCTGCCTCTCAATACAACCAGTAGGGTCTTTATCTACAACGGAATAGGTATCGCCATCATTTAAAAGTGACATTACTTTATCATCGTAAACCGACCTATCCATCACAACAGTAGTACGACCCTTATCTGCCGGTAAGACCACAACCTTTTTACTGTCTCTGAGGGCTTTCCGCTTAGGAACAGAAAGATTGTCCACAAGTGCCTTACGTTCAAATAACACTCTCGAAACCTCCATACGCACTTCAACAGACTTATCCTCCATTATGTTCCATAAGGCCGGTTCAATAGCCGAAAGGATTTTTGGGACTGGAATCGATGAGAGCGTAGGCGCAAAATTCAAACCCTGTGACAGCACCGAAGTTTCACAATCACCTGTGTCGCTTAGAAATCGCATCAAATTATCTCATAAGGATAAAGTCCAAGTTCAGCAGCCAACATGATAGCGTTATTGCTATTGCTTCGTTCAAAAGAGAAAAAAAAGACGATTATGTGCCAAACAAGGTGAAAAGATGTACATATGTTTTGTACGAGAAGTAAACTAAACTGTACTAGCATACTGCTGCACTTAAGGAGGGGGATATAGACCCCCCCCCTGGATTTTGATTTCCCCAATTTCTTACATATTTTCTAGGGGGCTAATTCCCCCTCAGTTATGCTTACAGATATCATAAAAATTTGCACTTGTTGCAATTATTTGCCTTGATTATGTTTTTCCTCATCAAAAAATAGATGTTTGAACTGAAAATAAATAAACGTTAAAAATGTCACTTAAAAAATGGCGAAATTTCGACATTAAACCGTAATTATTTTTATGGATTCAAGCTTAGTAAAAATGTTTTTAATGTAAAATAAACAGAAAACATTAGTATATGTTAAAGTTATCCAAAGGCCACATTTCTTGTAGCTCAGAAATACATTTAATTTGTGATGTACGCTTTAAATTCCTTTATGTTTTTGCAAAAATCAAATGCTACTTGCCTATTTATGCAAATAATGCCTAATAATAAGTCAACGTAAACACAGTTGATAACAAACCTTATAATAGTGGAGGAATGAAAAAGGAAGGATGAGAGGGAAACAAAAAAGAAAGAATGAGAAGCGTAAAAGAATGAGGAAAGAAAAAAGAAGAATGGAAAACGAACAGTATAACATGGTCACTAAAAGAAATCACATTACCCTTATTTGTTCTTTTAAACTCTTTACAGCTTCACTTAAGTAAGTTGCTTTGGGATTGGACAAGAATGTGGTGACAACTGTTGCCGTGCCGATGAAGGAAAACTCGTTAACCTCTAACTTCAAGTTGCAAACAGCAGTAACATTTCTGGTGGTCAAGAAATCTTGACACCCAGTTGACTGGAAAAGAAGTCAAAAAGGAATTAAACATTACTTTAAAAAAAGGGGAAGTGGCAGGGGAATATACTCGATGATATCAAGCATTTGAAAATTTTAACTAATCTCGTGTTGACCTCCGGGAAAATTACTCATGATACTGTACTGATCTATAACCTTTGAACTACAACCTATTTATAAATGTCTGCGTTTTGCCTCGCATTTGGATTAGGACATAAGAGTGGTGAAAATACAACATTTTTATTCCATATTCGAGCCTAAAACTGTGAGATTGGTATGACAGTACATAGTATGATAATACCCTACTAAGCCGATCATACTGGAGCTATTGTTTATTATACACACACATATATTACAAATATTTTTTATACAATGGTTATGGGTGAGAATGCTGGCAACACTGTTGGCCTAAACAATCAACGGCCATATTTCGATACATGTTATATAGGACATTGTATGAAAAAGAATAAATGATTTCATTACACAGAAACAAAGAATACTTTTCCATTGTACAAAAATACATTTTCATCATTGTATCAAAAATGCATTTTCATTGGGCAGGAATAGGATCCTTATACATGTATATGGGTAATTGCAATTGTAGGTAATTTGGGTATTGTTAACAATGATATGATAAAAAACTTGCAAAGTAAATCAAACTGATTAATAGAGACAATAGAATAGACTTAAAGAATTTTTTAATGAATTCTAATATATTGCAAATTGAATAGATTCATAAATACTGTATACTAATTAAAATGTTTGAAAGGATGAGAGAAATAAACATACAGATCTTATAAAAATTCAATTAAACGAAAAAGAAGTAGATATCGAAACTATAACGAATTAATATTACCCAAAATAAGAACAGAATTGGGAAGATGCAACATAAATTACATAGGACCTAAATATTAGAATGGAATACCAGATAAACTAAAGCGGTTAAATAATATAGTAAAATTTAAAAAAGAACTTACAAAATACTTAACACTCACAAGAACAACTTTTGCGGAAGCTCACACTTGAGACAAGACTTAACCACAAATGATAGTCCCTAAGTTCCTTATTAAGAATATGAAATCAGTTTTTTGCAAATTGAATATTAATAAAAAATGCATATGCTAAGTCCAAAAATCACACTTTTCAGATGAAGTTTGATATTTTTTATTTGCACTGTATATAAAGATAACTTTCAAACTCAATTCCAATGAAGAGGATGATTGCATTTAACGTATAAAATTAAACGAAAGATCATTCAGAGTGTTTTAAAAAATTATATATAAAACTAAGCTTTTTAATACTAATATTTGGCGCATTTAGTATTGGTTCAAACGAATTGGCGATATCGGCATGAAGTATAAATGTTTCATCAAAAAAAAATTTCAAACAAAATTGTTCTGAATAAAATCAAAATTGATGTTAACACATCAAAATGAAATTTTAAAAATTCATTATTTGGTATATATATATCCAATTGCGTGCAGAACAATATGGGCCTATGCTGCAATATCTTTGGTGTAAATGTAATTGCATTCCTAATGAAAGTATTCAATTCAAGAATATTGACAAAACATCTTTTCGGTTAACTGATACGATTTGCAATGATAATAAATGTAATTTACATCTTTTTTTCTTTTTTTTTTAAAGTGAGGCCATTGTGAAGCACAATTATGCTTTGAACACTTTTAGGAAAAATATCACTACTATAATTTAAAAAAATACTTCCGGAGTTCGATAATTTGGAATTATTTTTATATGTTGGACAACAGACATTCTCAACTGGATTCTAAGAGACCACCAAAGACCTAGAAAACGTCCTCAAACTAGATGGGTGGATGAAATAAGAAAAGAGGTTGGGGTGACGTGGAAACGAATGGCCCAGGATAGACTTGTGTGGAAAGCATTTGGAGAGACCTTCATCCAGCAGTGGATAGATAATGGTTGAATATGATGATATATATATATATATATATCCACACAAGTCTATCCTGGGCAATTCGTTTCCACGTCACCCCAACCTGTTTTCTTATTTCATCCACCCATCTAGTTTGAGGACGTTTTCTAGGTCTTCGGTGGTCTCTTGGAATCCAGTTCAGAATTTCTGTTGTCCATCGTTGATCAGTTCTTCTTGCAATATGTCCAACCCATCAGCATTTCAGCCTTTTTACTTTAACAATGATGTCCTATACTCTAGTTTGCTCTCCCACCCAAGTGTTTCTTTTTCGATATCCCCTCGTTATTCCAAGCATGCACCTCTCCATGCTCCTGATCTCTCTCCACCACTCCATCCACCTCTCATGTGTCTCTAATCCATAAGAGAGGACTGTCAATACACACTGGTTGAAGACCTTTCTTTTTAGACACAAAGGTAATTTTCCCTTCAGGATAAAACTGTTTCTTCCAAATGCACTCCAGCCAAGTTTAATATGTCTGTTGAGTTCTTTCATGATGTTTCTTTACATTGAAATTAGCTGATCAAGGTAAATATATGAATCAGCAATTTCTATCTCAATGTTGTCAAATTTTATATTTGTTTTCTCAACGAAATTATTGAACATAATTTTAGTTTTTTGTAGTTTCATCTTGAGTCCAACTTCTCTACTTCTAGTTGAAAGCTCCTGTAAAATGTGTTGGAGTTTTGATGAGTTCGTTGAAAAAATAACAACGTCAGCAGCAAATCGCAGATGATTTAAATATTCAGTTTTCTGTAGAATTCTTCAACTCTTCTAAGTATTTCTTCCCTATTTCTTGTTACGGTGCCATCCTCTCCTTTTAATGCAATGATGTGTTTCTTCCCAACAGATAAACTTCCTTTAACAACCCTAAGGCTCTTGTTATTTTCAATGGCCTTCCTTACTAACTCACAATTGAATTTTCTTATATCTTCTTTCATGTTTTTGCGCAAAGTTTTGCAAAGTTCTACATACTCGATCTTGCGACTGGTATTTTGATTGTCCACCTTCATAAGTCTTCGCCTTTTCATGAGTTGTTTCGTCTTCTCAGATAATTTGCTATTCTGCTTTTTACATATTACACCACCAATTTCCCCAGCAGTTTCAATTATTGTCTTAACAATGTTTTCATTTGCTTCTGAGATGTCAACTTCTTCAATAAGTCCTTCCAGTGCAGAAAAGCGATTTTTTAATTCCAACTTGAATGCCTCGGTATTTACTTTCAGTTTCATTAGATCCACCCTCTTACTTACTTGTTTCCTAATGAGCTTCTGTCGTTCTAATTTAGTATTTAAGTGCACTTTACATCTCACCATTCGATGATCACTTCCAGTATTAAATCTGTTCAGTACACTGCAATCTTCAATAATTGATTTCTTGTTTGCCAGGATATAGTCAATTTCGCTAGTTCCCCCATTTGGGTGTTTCCATGTCCATTTTCTTTGCGGTTTCTTCTTAAAAAATGAATTCATGATGCTAAGATTTTCAGCTTCTGCAAATTCGATGAGTTGATCGCCACGTTCATTCCTTTCCCCATATCCGTATTTACCAACCGATGTCTCTCCTTGTTCCTGTTGTCCAATTCTTGCATTGAAATCCCCCATGATGAGCTTGATATGTTGTTTCCCTTTGGTGTGTAACTCTTTGATTTCTTCATAAAATTCTTCAACCTCTTCGTCGGTATGGCTTGATGTTTGGGCATATGCCTGTATTTTTTGAAGTTGGTATCACTGGGTTAGTTGAACAGCTTCGCTGCTCGATCTGATGTACTTTCAACTTCCAGAAGACAGTCTTTAATTCTTTTGTTGATTAAGAAGCCAACACCACTTGTTCTTCCAGTTTCCGTTCCTCTATAGTAAAACAAATGTCCGCTTTTCAGTTCCACCAACTCTTCACCTTTTCTTCTAATTTCACTGAGTCCTACAATGTCCCATTTGATCTTGTCTAGTTCCTCTTCCAATTCCTGAAGTTTTGCTTCAGAAGCAAGGGATCGTCCATTAAACGTAGCCAAGGTCAATAACAAACGGCAGCCTGGGCCATTCCAGTGATTCTTAGCACCCCCTACTTTCAAGCCACACTGACTGCTGATCAAGACTAGGGGCCATGGTTTTTGTTGTATAAGCATAGTGGAGGAATTAGCCATTGGAAGTTGCAATATGAGCGTAATTATAGAATAATAAATGCTTCATGCCGATATCGCCAATTCTTTTAAACCACCGCCAAATCTTTTAAACCACAGCCAAATGCCCGTATTAAAAAGCTTAGTTTTTATAAATTTTTTTAAAATACTCTGAATGATTTTTCATGTAATTTTATAATTTTATCCGTTAAATACAATTACCCTCTTTATTCAAATTGAGTTAAAAAGTTCTTATCTTCATATACAGTGCGAATAAAAAATATCAAACTTCACCTAAAAAGTGCGATTTTTGGACTTTAAATATTAATAAAAAGATTTATGTGCTATTCACAAAAAACTGATTCCCCATTCTTAATAAATAGCTAAAGAACTATCATTTGTGGTATGTCTTGTCTCAAAGTGCGAGCTTCCACAAAAGTGGTTCCCTTGTCAGTAATCTCTAATTTATGGATAATTGAAAAAAAAACCAAACGAACAATAAATTAAAGACAAATATAAAAACAATTCTCATATGAAATGAATTACATATGCGTGATTATTGGTAAAGAGTGTGGGATGTTGAATATGTGGAAATAACCTGATAGCTTAATGTATTGTTCGTGTGATTTGTCATATTGAATCAGTCTTAGGTCTTCATACATACAAACCTATTATATTCATCATAGGTATTTTCCTGGGACCTTTCTTTGTGTGGTCATGTATTGTCACAACGACTGTTCCAAGAAGAATAAATAAAGTATTTCAAAGAACACATGCAAATGGATGGAGGAAAGCAAACTTACCGACAAGCCATCTGGAAATTTTATGACAAGCGAATTGAAATCAACATCAGCGATGTATATCAAATCCGTCGATCTAGTAAAGTTTTCTGAAGATTGAGTCACGTGGAATATAAAACCAACGATATCGATGACAGCAGAATGATGGAACTGTTTTGCGATATCGCCTAGTGGTGTGACCTGATTATAAAATTTAAAAGTCATAATAGTAAAAACACAACGCAAGAAATTCATTACTGTTAGAAAGAAATCACGAGAAATTCAATATTGTTTTGAGAGCATTAGGAATCATGTGGAAGAAATGTAAAACATCATGATGAAAGCTATCAGCAATAGTCGAAGAATGTACAAGAAAAATCACTCGTTATGCTCATTCATCGTCAGGGTTGGCAAGTTTCTGCCACAAAAGTGACAATAACTGGCAGAAACCCAAAAAATAATTGTTTTGTATGTTAAAAGCTTACCAAAGTACTCTAAATTGCAAAAGGGGTTGTACTTTAAAATAAACTAGGTTTAATTAAAATGTTTGTAGCATTCATTCAAAAGTTGCATTATAGCAAATTTACTAGCATTAAAGTTTTTAGGGAAACACAGTTTTTAGGACATTAGCTAAGGACAGCCCTGTTCTTAATCTTTTTTGTCTAATCTTTCCAATGAAGTAATCTATAGCAAAAGATTAGTTTTGCTGCCATTTCCTAATTCAAACAATTTCTTAATTTATTAGGAATAGACCAATAGCTTAAGAAAAATATTCTTCCAAGCCCAGGAGTATTGAGGGAATATCATCACAACATAGAAAAATTAGAAATCTTATTTGTGGTTGTTTCCTTTAAACTAGACCACCATATAGGAACTGGGACATTTTCCAAGATTTTACTATAGTAATATGTTTCAGGAAAAGGAATTGATTTTGCTCAAAAAGCTATAACGTAAAGCATAAAATTTGGGTTAATGACATTAAGGAATTTCTTAGTACTATCTTCCGGCTTGTATGGCAATTTAGGCACACATACTTTAAATGAACCACATAAACTGGCACATGATGTTGAGTTATTGCCTGATTAAGTCTACTTTTTACCCTTTTTTATTCATTTCCATGAGATTATTATCACCAATTAGGGTCAACCAAATTTCACAAGCATCTGCAATAGAAAAGTCATCTTATAAGATATTATTACCCTTCACAGGGATAACACAATTGCCAAATAATGGTCAACACACAAAGCCACCGGGGCGAGATTTTTGTGAGTTTTTCGTGGGGGATTTTTTATTACTAATAAATTTGACACCAACGTATTAGTAGCTCAATCTAGAGCTATTTTCTGTTTAGGGGAAAAAGAGACGCCGTTCTAATCCCGGATTCTAACTAGGGTCCCCACGTTGAGCCTGCGGTGTCTTGACCTACTAGACGAATGAGAACAAGAACAAACGCTCTTTCCTCCGTATATTAGGATATAAGATATTATTACCCTTCACAGGGATAACACAATTGCCAAATATTGGTCAACACACAAAGCCACTGGGATGAGATTTTTGTGAGTTTTTCGTGGGGGATTTTTTATTACAAATAAATTTGACACCCACGTATTAGTAGCTCAAACTAGAGCTATTTTTGTTTTAGGAGAAGAAAAAGAGACGCCGTCCTCATCCTGGATTCGAACCAGGGTCCCCGCAGTGTCTTAACCTACTAGACGAATGAGAACAAGAACAGACGCTCTTTTCTCCATATATTAAGTTGCAAGATATTATTACCCTTCACAGGGATAACACAATTGCCAAATATGGTCAACACACAAAGCCACCGGGGCTGGATTTTTGATACAATAAATACTTTTATATAAAGCGGTTATAACTACCGGCAAAAAACCAACCCTGTTCTTCATGGATATGAAGAACACCAGCCATTGCCATTACAGAATGTTGACATAATTTATGATCATTAACAACGACACACATTAAAAAACACATTATGTCCATTAATAAAGGATAAGGACTATTGAACTTAGGATCATACAATCATGAATAAAGATCAAACCCATGACTATTCATCATAAACAAAGACCATTGAACTTGAAACGATCATTATGTGAACATGGCTATTAACAGATACAACTTGGAATAAAATAATTAAGTTTTAACAATGATTAATTCTCGTTTATATTAAATTAAACAAAAAGTTACAATAATACATTATCATAAATCATTAATTCCTAATTATTGACAGTATCACAAAGTTACATTGTTAGAAACAGAAATATAAAGATGACATCATGAAAATTAAAGACGACATTTCATAAGAATTGTAAAGCAAAGATCAATTAGAGTCATAATGGGCAAAAACATTTGCTGTGGCGAATGGAGATTTTTCATTCTTTTGAATCAATTATGGAATGTGATCGAAAAGAATCCATCGTTGAATGGAAAAGGAAATACTCATTCTTTTTAGGGGGTGAACGGGTAATCATTCTCCTTAAGGAATAATCAATTATTCACATTTTGTTATACATTGTGTCTGCCATTACTTAAATATTCCTTGTTTGGGCCACCCTTAAGCAGAGATGAGCGGGGTGATGCCCGGGGCCCCACGAAGCGTAATTCTCAAATTTAAAATTTTGGTAATATTGAAAATTTCCCCAAAAATATTTTTACTTCAGATCTCGCATTTCGTGCCATCTAGTGCTTATACATTATTTCATTTGTCTTGTTTTCTTACTCGTATATGTATGGGCCCCCGAAATATGTTTTGCCTCGGGCCCCGCATTAGCTAAGGACAGCCCTGTTCTTTGTACTTAAACACATAGAAAGCTGACATACGGGATGCCATTGCCTGCACAGTTATGTGAAGGAGCATTGATTATCCACAAAAAATGAACAAACACTATACATCAGACTCTCGGTAACCCGGCTTCTGGCTCTGATGCAAAAGGGGTGAAGTTACGTTTCCATATGATGAAACAAGTGAGCGAGAGGGAATCAATAAAGAAATAAACTTTCTCTTAAGTATTTGATATTACTGTATTTGGGAATATACTGTATCTGATAAATACAATTTTTAGATGAAGTATCTGGGTGTAATTGGTGTAAAAATGGTGTTGAAAAAATATTAGCTCTGATTTTTGAAAAATTTAAAGCAATAGTACTTTTCTTGGTTGAAAGAGATTTTCCATTGTGGTTTTTTCCAAAGTCATTCTTTCATAGCGAGTGGTTTTTATGGTGTTTAGATTAATAACGTCACTTTGATGCCTACAATATTGAAAAAACAAAACAAAAAAAACTAACTTTTCAGAATGAAAAAACAAACCATTAATTACAAAGAACATAAATGCGCATTGTACATATAATTTCGTTATATATTACATCAGGGGTCTTCAACCCGCCGTCCGCCAACGTGTTTTATGTACACGCCGGCTCATGAAAAAATAAAAACTGTTTCATACGAAAATAACTTCTCTGCTCCTTCTGTGTCTGAAATCTCTATATTTTATTCTGTTGTCATTTTCACATTTCGTAATAAATATCTTAAAACCCGGAGAACTAAAATAAAACGGTTTCCCCATCGCCAATGTTGTACTTTAGTTTTCAGTGTATATGGGCACTAGATGTAGTCTTACTGATTTACAATGCAACAATGATTTTAAAAAAATTTCGACTTTGGGCTCATCAAATTCGATTCTAAATATGTTGATAAGGAGGTCTTCCTAACAAACTGACTGATTTTTTTTAGAAAATGTTACTACTCTGGAGCACTTACAACTACTGCGTATAGGCTGACATAGAAAGTTCACAATGGGGTTACAGAGCTACAACTCAATATATCCATATACACAAAATTTTATTCCAGTGGGAATTACAATCCCAATCAATGCCTCCCTGCATACGCCAATGCATCTGTAAACAACTGTTTTCAAAAATGAAGTTGATAAAATGAAAAGTTAGGACTAGAATAACTGACGTCCACCTTGTAAGCATTCTTAGGATTGCAATATCAAAAATAAGACCTGATATTGATTGGACTGTTAAAAATAAGCAGTGACAAAAATCTCGCTAAAAGGTTTGATTTCGCTTTACATATTAATAACTAAAAGTATTGTAAATGTTTTTTGCTTCCATACGTATTTTACATTGTAATATATATATATCTGTCTCAGAGGCGAATCTTGAAAATATTTTTGGGTGGGCATGCAAAACTAACATAGAGGCTTAAGGAACAAATATCAACAAAAGCCGATCCAAGGGGGACACACACCTTCAACCGCCTTTGTTTAGTCCTAATATTATTGATACCGTAGTGCGGCCCGCGGGCCTATGGGAATAAGCAAAATTGGCCCTTGGACTGAAAAAGGTTGAAGACCCCTGTAGTACGTTGAATAGAACACAATTATATTACATGGAATAGAACACAATTACACAACCTTGAATACAGAACAAAAATTTACACATACATTGAATTTAATAATTAGACAGCTTATTTTTCCACCAACGGAATGCAGGAGTCATGTAGAGGCTTGTTGATTTAAGAAAGAAAAAAAGTAAGAGCACAAAAATGAGTGCCATTTACAGTGTAGTACAATTTACTCGGAGGTAGAAGAAATTCACTTATGTGGTAATTGTTTGTTAATAAATTTATAACATTGATTTATCTAGCAATAAAGGATATTCGAGTTATTTCAAGGTTTAAACCTAGAATATCGCTGTCAAAATGTTCAAAACTCATTGTGTTTTTCTCTTGCTGAAATTTAAAAGGAAAAAAGAGCAACCAACATTATTTTAGGTGGTTCGAGGAATGTCATCTCAAAATTATGGATCTGTAACGTAATTATAGGAATGATGGGGAAAGATTTCTCGAAATCCATGGCAACTTGCCAAAGCTCCTGTATAAAATACAGGTAAGTGCACAACAAATGCATGTTTCCTTTATTTGGTTATATGTTTAAAAAAAAAAGGGCCAAGACCCCACTATGCCAGGATTTACAGTTTTCTAAGGAATACGAACCTCTTGCCTACGAGTACAAATCCTCGAACAGCAATCCATAGGAAAAAAAAAAAACAAAAAAAAACAGCAAGTGCTTGGTATTAGTGGGATCTAAACCTAAGCTTTCCAAATGATAATCAAGTGTATTACCTCTATGTGATAGTATGTTTCTTTAAAAGAAAATTTTGGAAGTAACATTAACATTAGATTTAGGGAAATTTTTTTAAATTCGTGAAATAGAAACAGTTTCGTATTTCTGAAAAATTAAGAGAAATATATTCTGAAAATTGTGAATCTCAAGTACATAGAAATTGAATTTTTAATTATGGAGATTAAATTTTTAATTATAAAGCTTGAATTCATCAACACAAATATTGAATTTTTAATTGAGATCCCCATTTACCTCCCCACTTTACTGTATTCTCAACTTTCCCTTTTATTTTTCCTCTCGATTTTTGCAAAGATGTTTTAATAACGAAACATGCAAAAGGATTGACAAGTTCACTCGACTAGGTTTATTTTCAGATATTGGTTCACTGGACCAAATTTTTTTCTCTTGATGTCCACCTATTACGCATGCTTGCCAATTTCCCCAATTGCCTCCAGTATGGTAAAACAATCGTTTTCCATACCTTTGATGACTAAATGGTAAAGAAAACTAAAAACTAAGGACCAGGGAAGGGAATTTCCGATTTTTTTTTCTCTGCTGCATTACTAGGTCAATCACTTAAATTATGTATCAAAAGAAATTTTTTTTGTTTTTGTAATTGCCTACATAGCAATGATGTGGATGTAAATAATACTTTCACTGTACAGCCAAATCGGATCCTTTGCGGACATGATTTCGCCAAATATGGCTTATTTGACGTCCTTTACCACCCCTTTCAGTTTGTTCCATTAGTTCCAAATTGCCCTGTATGAAGCAATAGTAAAATAACATTTAAACATGGTTATTTTGTTCGTAAAGGAAGTTTGTATGCTTTTTAATTGAATTGCAAGTAAATCAGTACATTTAAAATACAGATGACACTAAATACTTCGTGAACTTAAGTCACACACAATATTGATACAACCCAGGTGGGTTTTTTCAAATTGAGTTCAATGAAGTTAAGCTTCTACCTATAAACTTGGTGCTCCTTTTAAACCACCTGTGATACATAACATTTGATTCAATGATAAGAAATACTTAAATGAAAAATAGATCATCATCTTTTATAAATTTTACAGTTTTAAATTGTATTTTGAAAAAAACCAATTGAGTTTTAATATGATTTCAGATGACCAAATCGGCCCAACTATTGTATTGAGATCCTCCAAGGGTATTTGTTGCTTCTTTTGTATATTTTATGTTAAATGACTAAATTAAAGATTCGTAGGATGGAGACTGTGTAGTTTTACAGAGTTATCCAGGATTCACTTGTGAACTGGGGTGTTCCAAGATTTTCAGGAAATTGTAGATTAGATTTCATTAAATTTCAACTGAACACATTGTGTGTTTAGATTTCATTAAGGGGGGTGTATCAAAAATCTGAATGGGTGTTGGGAGGTGTGTGTAAATCCCTGGTTTACCATGATTTTTAAACCATGCTAAATTTGCACATAGCTAAGTTTACCATGAGTCGAATTTGACACAGTAGATCTGAAGGTGGTCATTAGTATAACTATTGGGGTGCTGCGGCACACGTCAAAGAAAAAGATGGTGGAAATATACATACTTGTTTGGAATTAAATAGTATATTCCCATAGCTGTGCCTTCGGTGAAAAGATCAAGCACATCAGAACTGGGCCTCCAGATGTTGAGCATGACATCTGCAAAATGAATTCACATCACATTTAATTTTGGATAAAATAATACAGACTGTCCAGAACTTAACCGTAACCTATAAAATCTTGCCACTAGTTTTGTTTGATTTAGGAAGCCCTTTTTTGTTTGCCTATGGAATCAAACCGAGGTAAACAGCACGATAGGTAATAATAGTAGTAAATTATGTACGAAGATATTTGTGAAAGGCGGCCGCCGAAGGCCCAAGTTGTATTCCCAGAATAGGACACACAATACATGGTAAGAAGTCTAATGGTCAATGTTCCACAATCTATTTAGGGCCCTTGATACAGAAACAGTCACTTCTGAAAATTATTCCCTTTTGCTTATCAGCCATAAAACAAAGAATATCGATCAATTCCTTGTTGAAATGACAGTTACACCTGTTCCACAAATGCCTATGATTTTGCCTTCAAAGTATTCTTGATAATGAGTTTAAGTCCTTGGTCTGGATTCGAAATTTTCCCTCCCATTTGCTTCAGAGTTATAAGCCTGTGGTCAATGGCCTTATTCTTGATCTTGTCAAAACTAAGCCCATCATGTTATGTTTTATCTATTCTATATGTAAAAATTCCAACACCCACGTTTATTAGCTCATACTGCAGCTTTGTGTTTTAGGAGAAAAAGAGACACCACCTTCATCCTGGATTCGAACCAGGGTCCCTCCGTTTAGCCCGGAGTGTCTTGGACCGCTAGACGAATGAGGACAGGTAATAACGCTCTTTTTCTCCGTATGTAAAGGTGTTAAGGTATTATTACCCTCCGCAGGGATAACACAATTGCCAAATATGGTCAACACAGAAAAGCATCCATGGTGAGTTTTTGTGCTTTTTCGTGGAGAAAAATTATGCGTGAAACTTCCAACACCCAGGATTATTAGCTCATACTACAGCCTTTTGTTTTAGGAGGAAAAGAGATGGTGTCTTCATCCTGGATTTGAAACAGGGTCCCTCTGTTGAGCCCAGAGTGTCTTGACGGCAAGACACTCTGGGCTACAGTAAGTTTTAATTCTTTCTATTACTGCCTTTTATTCTTTGCGTTTTACTTTATTTTGCATTTTTTAATTAATTCTTTATATTTAATTTAGTTTCTTTTACTTTTCTTTTCAATTTATCTGGACCTTTTTCTTCTCTTTCTTGTTATTTTTTACGTCTTTTTCTTATTTCGTTTTCTTTGTTCCGGAGCAGTGACAATTTTAGTAGCCCCACTCCATAGCATTTCATATAAATATTCGAGTGTCCTATCATGCGTACACATCAAAAGTGACACAATGCGTATTATTAAAGCCAATGATTCCAGAAGTAAATGTTTGGTGCAAAAACTGCTTGTTTTGTTTTACATCAATATACTGCAGGTCAGGTTACCTTATACAGGATAGGACAGATGATTTAATGCGACTTTTGAACCATGATATACCCACAGTCAACTTTACTAGGATTCTAATCCAGCTTAGTCAGTTGAGAGGCAACAATTATAGCCACTGCAGTATCATAAACCTTTACCGAAGTTCCCACTCACGTTGGAGAAAAAATTCTCTAACTTTTCCAGGTTTTTCTGGAAAAATTCCCTGAGCACTCATAAGCAGCTTTCAGCCGAACTTCAGTTGCGGAAAAAATGGCTTCACGTTTGTGGGAGATTTAGCTATTCAAAATAGAAAATAAGAAAGTTTTCCCTGATTTAGACAGATCTGACCAAAAAAATCTTGTTTTCCCTGACTTTTGGGGAAGATTTCAAATTCCCTAATAACTCTAGGATATGTGGGAACCCTGTTTTACATACAAGGCATGCATAATGTGACAAGTTATTTTTTCATGTATGACTCAAGGCTGCATGACAGATTATATGGGCCGGGACTTAGAACTTAACGTAATATTCATACCTCGATATGTTTATGTTGGTTAGATTTTTATAGCCCATGAACAGCAAATAGTTTTCTACACCCTGATATGCTTACACCTGTAGTGCAATTTAGCGAAAGTGGAACTCAGCTCAGTGAACTTGCTGGCCCTGATTGGGGTTATGAGACATCCAGTCATAAATCGGTAACCCTCAGAAGTCATAATTCGGGTGTACATTTTGGTCAACAGTACCTTTATGCCTTTAAATAAAATAGTTTTGCTCTGGATGATATCTCCCTACAGGGCACTTATAACCACAGCATGTTTAAATTCTGGAAGAATACCACTGCGCCCTATGGACTCCCAAAAGTCCATAAACACGATATTCCTCTTAGACCTATTGTGAGTTTTTGTAGTTCGCCAACATATGCACTTTCTAAATATCTTGCAGGTATACTATCTCCTCTTGTTGGGTGCTCTGAACGGTCGGTGTCTACCTCTGAGGAGTTTATTTCTTCTATCAGAAACGTAAAAATCGCTCCCGATGATGCTATGGTGCCTTTTAGTGTTGTTTCACTTTTCACCTGTATTCCAACAAATTTGGCGGTATCAGCAGCGTTGGAGCGACTGAGGCATGATGGAAGCCTGGAAGAAAGAACTAGCCTTAGTCCGGAAGAGATATATTGCCTGTTCGAGTTCTGCTTGAATTCCACGGTTTTCGGCTTCAAGGGTAGATTTTACCGACAGAAGAGGTGTACGGCGATGGGGTCACCTGCTTCGAGTGTGGTGGCAAATTTGTGTATGGAGGCATTTGAAAACAGTGCTTTAGATGAGTGAATTTACTGTGTCCAGGTGTGGAAGCAATACGTCGATGATACTTTCGTTATCCTACCAAGGTCTTCAGTTACTGATTTTCATCTCTATTTGAACAGCTTGAACCCTCATATTCAATTTACATTAGAAGAAGAAGATAGCGGTTCATTACCCTTCTTAGATGTTCGGATAAATAGAGATGTGGATGGGCGACTGTTGACTACGGTGTTTAGGAAACCAACACATACTGATAGGTATCTTGACTTTTGTTCTCATCACCCGGCATCACACAAAGCATCTGTCATTAGAGCCTTGCACCGACGAGCCTTTACACACTGTTGTAATGATGACCTCTAATGCTGAATTACGACGCACTAAAAAGTTGAAAATGAACGCTACCCGGGAAATTTATCGTCAGAATCCAATGTGGTGTTAGTGGTGGAAACAGGAATGTAGAGGATGAGACTAGGAAGACATCAGTGGTTTTGCCATATGTGGCGGGTGTCTCAGAAAAGCTGTCTCGAATTCTCAGTTGTGTGAATGTTAAGACCTACTACAAACCTGTCTACACCCTGCGTGATCTATTACTTAAAGTTAAGGATCGCGTCCCTGAGGAGGAAAAATCTGGTGCTATTTACCAAATACCGTGTGGAGACTGTGACAAGGTGTATGTTGGACAGACGGGAAGATCGATACGTCTACGAGGGAAGGAGCATATGCGTGCGGTAGCTAGGGGAGACGATTCAAACCAGTTGGCTGAACATGTCTTCAGGGAGGGTCACGAACCAGATTGGCATTCGATGAAAATATTACATCAGAATGTGACGAATCTGGGGAGTAGACTTTTTCTGGAATCATGGGAAACCTACGGTTTGAGGAGTCGTGCAATAAACATCGCAAAACCTCTACCAGAACCTTACAGGATTTTTGCAAAACCTCGAGTTGGGGGTGTTCATCTGACATCGTCGGGTGCGGGGGCTTTCCCGGCGAGGGTTTCCCCGATTGGGGTTTCCCCAGCTGGAAATGCTCCGCACCAAATGGCGTCAGATGGGGATTCCCAACATGCGGGTATATAAGCTTAGGACTTTCACGAACTCTTCATTCTGCCTTCACTTGACAAAGGGAGCAGTTGGCTCCCGAAACGTCGTGTTTTTAAACCTTACGCCAGTGTCAAAATAACTGTTTGTTTAAATTTCCATCTGACTTTTATCGCAGCCTTTGATTTGCTTGTGTCTTCTGGTA
Source organism: Dysdera silvatica (assembly GCA_006491805.2). Taxonomy (NCBI): domain Eukaryota; kingdom Metazoa; phylum Arthropoda; class Arachnida; order Araneae; family Dysderidae; genus Dysdera; species Dysdera silvatica. The sequence continues at coordinate 41,204,546 of QLNU02014802.1, forward strand.
CAGGGACAGCTAAGGTCATGTTTTGCTAGCACCCGCAGTTATCCGAGGAACCCAAACCTCCGTTGCTTGGCAAACCAAATCCCGATAGGCAGAATGCTCTATGATACCATCGGAGTCAAACCCGAGTTAACGATAAGATAGCGAAATGCATTACCACCACACCAGGCTAAGTCTTTATTTGTAATGAAGACCTTGTCTGGAGCACCACAGCATTTGCTGTTCTTGTGGCATAAGATTCAAATGATCCATAACTCACCTTTATTGAACTTCTGATCAAGTTTGTGACAGCCTTTTACGAGTACTCTCAGAACAGGAGCAACATCACGGTCGATTGGATACTAGAGCAAAACAAAAAAAGATTATTACAAACACACACATGATCTATTATTTAAAATACTACATCTCTCCGCTAAGTTCTTGGATTACACTAAGGAAGTTTTAGGCAAAAACGATCGAAACTAAATTTACATTCAAAATACACTCTTTCTCCTCAGTATCTAAATACATTTTGGTATTTTACCCATATCTTGTTTCAAAAATATATTGTAACTATATTTTCGGAATACTGCTAAGTTCTCTTATTATAGCCCCTAGATTTTCAAAATTGACTGGAAATACCCATCTTTGAAGGCAAATTTTAATTTTGGGAACAGAAAGGAGTCAGCTGGGAGCCAGGTCCGGCGAGTAGAGTGGATGGTGTAACATAGCAATGTGTTTTTGTACAAGCTGTTCTATAACTGTGTGTGTGTGAGCATTTCTTGCAACTGCTTCACAAGCACTGGATCGTGGCAAAGCGCGTTATCATGTAGTGGAAACCAGTCACCAGTTTTGTGCAAAGGTGACTTCATTCTTTTTTCTACTTCATTCTATCTAAATATCTGAAAACTGCAGCTTTTTAATGTTCAAAAGTTCAGTCAGCCAGTTCCAGCCAAATACAGCTTCTGCATTTTTCTCATTCTCAGCAGTGTAGGCAAGATCACATCCGTCACTGCCTTCCATCATAGGAATGAGAATACCACTTCGAATAACACAAGGCACAAGGTTTCACACACATATTTGTAACATTTCAAGGGTTTATTGAGCACTTTCAGCTGTTTTAATGCAGAACTTAATCGCCATTTCTTGCTCTTCCAGTATTATTTGCAAATTCTTCCCTAGCAAAAACTCTTACAATGCCAGAGCGATTGCCCTTGTTTAAACTTGGTCACATGATTGTTTGCTTGTGGTTTTATGGCTCAAGGACTACAATGGTCATGTTTTACCGGAACCTACAATTTTCTAAGGAATCCAAACCTCTTAAGGCTTAGGGAACCAAACCCCAGACTACAGTGAGCAGTGCAATCTTTATGAGATCTCTGAGTAAGTGTTCTTTTCACTGTTGGGAGTTGAACCCAGATTAAACGGAGCACTAGGTAAATGCGTTACCACACTGCAGGGCTTGATCACGTGATAACCAAATGAATGCTACAGAATATATTATCAATGGCCAACAATTGCTATACACAGAACTTTTGCCAAAAAGCAGTTCGAGAACCTAAGAGACTTTGTATGTAGCTTTAACCAAAGTCAAATTTTAAAAAGATACAATGGTTGTACATAAACACACACAATTTACCACAAGTGTAGAGTCATGAGCCCGTGAGTTTGGAGCCTCCCCCAATAATTTGAAATAAATTGCAATTTTACATATATTGTAATGTATATAATATGCGCTTCGGCTCCAAAAATAATTTTGAAAACTATACACTGCTACAATGTACACTGCATTAGTGTAGTTTTAACATATTTGGTTACCATGGAGATGATTCAGGTTCGATTCCAGTGTGTATCAAGAGCTTTTTTTCCCCAACAGATCCACCATCCAGGGTATACTTCTCAAAGGAAAGAGGTTTATATTCTGTGGAAAACTGCATGTCCAAGCATAGAATGTAACCAAAAAAAATCACGACACTGCCATATGCATTTGGTTAGTTGTAATACAATCAAACCCAAATAAGCTTGGCTTTATAATAGGTTTTCTCATACAATAAAGGGGTTTCTTTCTGCGTATTTTGAATGCAACCACAAATAAATGTTTTATTTCCTCTCATTATATTCCAGTTTGAACTTATGACCAATTGGATGTTTCAGTTTTATAGATCACAAGGGAATGCGGGAATAGAAAGAGGGAGTGTGAGGGAGGTGGCATATTTTCTTGTTTCTATCATGGAGCAAGAATAAGATCCTGTTGCACTTAAACCTGCCATTTTTTGAGGAGTCCAAGCCTTTGTCATTTAGGGAACCAAACTCGAATTCTGCACCAGTATGAAAATGGTAAATATTCACCGCTAGTTGGATTAAAACTTGGATTTTAGGATATTTCTATATGGTAAACATTTCATTACTTCTACAGAACCATACAGTGCTGACATATGTAAAGGGGTTTGATGGAGGTCACAATCCCCTTTATGATGCAATTTTGTATATACACATATGAATATATATGAAGTTGTAGCTCTATGACCCCGACCCCCATCTTATGAGCTTTCTGCATATGCTAATGATACAGTTTACCAACTCATCTGCCTACACGTCATGCCTAGTATAGGTGACAATATTCTTGTAGCATACTATGAAATCGTGGTGTATATAAAATTGGTATATAAGTTTATGCCTATATAGATTATGTCTATATATATACACTGAAGAGTAATAATTGAATTAGAGACAGCTGGCATTATGCAAATTTGACACCGTGGGTAGGTCTGTAAATGGAAAGGGTATGATGTAAGCAGCAATTCAACAATATGAGTGAGGCTCAAAGTATCAATAAATAGACAAGAGGAGTCTGGGTAAGATGAACGACCTAAGTGAATTTGATCGCGAGAAAATTGTCGGGACACCAATAAATGCGATACTCCGTCTCTGAAATCGTGCAGGTACTAGGACTGTCACCAGTCAGTGTCAAGGGTGTACCATGAGTACATTGATCCTGGTAAAACCATCCGTGTTAGGGCCAACGGAGTGTGAATGAGTAGGGTTATCATCAGCTAGCTTGTGTTGTAACAGTGGATGGATGGGCCACAGTGAAACAGATAACTCGGAAATTTAATGCTGGTGCACAACAACATATAAGCGGCCACATCATCCAGAATCATCTCCTCAATATAGGGTACAGAAGCTATCATCCCACAGGGCACCGCTGCTGGCTGAACATTACTGGGCGTAAAGATTAACATGGGCAGGGCAGCATCGACCACTGAACCCTAGAAATGTGGAAAAGTGTTGCCTAGACCAGCGGTTGCCAACCTTTCGGACTTCACGCACCATTAAATTCATAATTTTAAATCCTGCGGACTTAATACGAATTTTTTTTGAAAAGATAAATATAGGGCTGCTACTGGTATCTGTATTGTGGCAAGCGAGGGTTTTTTCACTAATTACCTATAATTATCTCAAATTCATTATAGATATAAAAATTCACAATTAATTATGTTAACAGAAAGTTAATTAGTACTTAAACGTTTAGGATCCTATCAAGCACATTTCGTGAATTTAGTGCAATATAAAGGTGGAAATTGTCATTCAGAATATGAGAATTCCTTAGAATATTATTTTTGTTTTATTATTAATAAAACATTAAAAATGCACATAATGTCCAGATTTTGCTGCAGACCACCAAAATTTTCTCGCGGACCACCGGTTGGCGACCGCTGGCCTAGACTGATGAGTCAAGATTCAAATTGTTACATGACGATGGCAGGGTATGAGTATGACAAAAACCACATGAAGCAATGAGTCTTTCTTGCCAGCAGGATACTCTTTAAGCTGGTGGAGGTGACATTTTCGTCTGGAAACTGTTTACTTGAACAGAAATGGGATCCCTGCTACGTGTGACATCATCCCTCATGGGTCAATGTTTTCAGAGATATCCTTGATGATCCATGTGTTCCTATTTGTTCATCTTGAACATTCCACTGGAGACTTTTTCCTTTAATAAGACAATGTAACATGCCAGCACTTACGAATTGCATTCTAATAGTTGGGTGAACATTTCATAGAGCGAACTTGCTCCCCTGACCACCAAGGTCACCTGATCTCAATCGCATCGAGTACATCTGGGACGCCATTAAGAGAGATGTTTGAAAGTTTACCCCCTTCGCCATCAAATCTTCATGAAATGTGGGATATTCTTCAGAGGAAGTGGACTTGTATGGCTTCCCAACAGTTCCAGTGTCTTGTTGACTGCATGTTGAGACGTTACCTCCAACCATTTGAACGAAAGGTGGTGCTACAAGATACTAGACAGGTATATAGGTTCATGATGCTGTATACATATTTATGATGTCTGTAATAAATTTACTTCTCCAGCATTTTTTGCTTCGACAATTGCATTGTTTATTTCCTTCTCGACTTGAAATCGCTCTTCTTCCACTCGCTTTTTCTCAAATTCCTTCAGCATGTAAACCTGATGTTCATCCAGTGATTCCTGGAAGAAAAAAAACTTCGCAACTTAAACTAATCATAACCATTGCAGTGAAATTATATTCACTTCACAAATTCTTTTGTTCAATTGCATTACACTGCATGCAATTTATTACATTTAGAATGCAAGCAATGTAATAATTATTTTCATTAAACATATAATTGATTCTTATATTAGACACCTGTTACAAAAAGGAAAAATATTTTACCACAAAAGATGGAATATCAGCTGCGGAATTAAATGCATCGGAAAGTTCTTCGCCAGTCAACAGTTTATCACGGCACGAAAACAGTCTTCGTCCAGGGGTAATCTTTCCTATAATGTAAAGAAAAAATGGCATCAATATGTAATTACTTCAAGTAATGTAAAATATAATTAACGATTATTTCGATCATCAATCAAATACAGAAAATGAAGATCCAGCATATATATATATATAGTGCTTTTTAAATGGCGGGAATGAACAGAGGATCTTACACAATGAAAGAAAAGTGTATCATCTTGCGATAAAATACTATGAAGTTTGCTCAGAACTTCTCATAACCAGTGAAAAGAGACTGGTTCAACGATGAACCAATGGAACTAAAGAAGTGACAATCGTTTTCTTTAAAATTTCAACCCTTAGCTGGAAGTACCAGCAGAAACTAGTTATATATAGGATATTATAACCCTTCACAGCGTTAGCACAATTGCCAAACGGTCAACACACACAGCTTACAGAGCATGTTTTTGGTAATTTTCGTGGGGAATTGTATAGAGAACAATTTTTGATCTTAATGTTTAAGCTTAAACCAGAGTTTTATGTATAGGAGAAAAAGAGACATCACTCGGACCCAGAGTCAAACAGGGGACCCAACGTATGACCCTACACCCACTTGGCCACTATGGCAGGAATGATGCTCCTGCAGGACATTATTACCCTTCACAGGATTGGCACAATTGCCAAATGGTCAACACGCAAAGCCACAAGGGAATGTTTTTCGTAATTTTTGTGGGGATTTTTAAAGACAACAATGTCTAAAAAAATAAATTGGTTATGTCAAAAACACCTGGTTCAGAGAACTTTGCTTTAGGAACTGTTTGAAGTTTAGAAATTTTTTTATAAAGTTTTTATTTTGTTTGAGAAATCAGGGATAATATTAATTTATAAAGGTTTTTTTCAGGACTGATAATGAAAAATTGTACGAAGAACTTGATTTAACATTACTGGATGTATTAGTTGTAAGTTTCCAATTGAAGTGGACGCCTATTATCATTTACATAATAAAGATATTTACGAAGAGAGAGATAAATATAATAGAGAAAGAGTGAAATGCTCTGCATGTGGTAAGGTATTGGTGACGATGCAAAAAAAAAAAACAGGTTTAATTCCAAATAGTACCTAGATTTTATTCGCTATTTTCCGCCGATCTGTAATCCGGGGTTTTATTCCTGGTACCAGAAGTTCTAATTTCTTGGAAAACCAACTCCCGCTTCAAGATGAGAATTCCCAGATTGAGATAAAAAAAAAATTATCATTAAAAATTCCCAAATAAAATTTTTCACTTTTTTCTGAACGTTCTTCAAAAGTCTTGAGCACTGATTTCCTGATTTGGTTCAGATGATATTCTTGTAATTTCTGGTGCTGTGCACGAATCTTGAATTCCATTTTCTCGCTTCTGGTAATGCGAGGGCCGTTCTCGTACTTTTCCATGTACTAGAAAATTCAGATTTCAATTACATAGTAGCAATATAAATCCAATTAATAACAAATTAAAGAAAATTTATATTTCTGAGGAAACATCCTCAGATTAAATAGATGGAGGAAATGAAGTGTGTTAGAATATGCAGCATGGAAGCAAACGGCTCAGAGTACATATGCATGGACAGAATTTAGGTAACGCCACAGAGTGTGGTGTGTGTGTGTGGGGGGCATTTATTGTATTTGTTTTACATTCTAAAGGTGACAAGCCATCTAGGAAGGGACTTAAGAGATTGGCTTGTTTGTGTTTTATTGGACAAGGTCAGCAAAGGTTAACATTTTTTATGAGACTTGACCGGATAGTAATAAACAAAAGAAATTATAACTTTTTTTGGGGGATAAAAAAATGTAGCATTACTGATAGTCTCATGTCATCAAGTTGGAAACACTATCTTGAAACCAAAAGGTAGTGGCAACTAGGCGAAATGCAAAAAGCAGTAGAAATCAGTCAAAAATTATAAAACGCAACATTACTTAGTGACAAATATGGCGAGAATTTGGCACACACACACACACAACCAATATAGCACACTTTAAACTTTTTTCTCTTTGCTGAGCTGTGGAAGTTTGATGACAAATTTTTAAAACAGACTGACAAAAAATAATTGGGCCTTCCTGCGTTAAATTACCATAAAATTTAAAAACTTCACGAGTAAACCAAAGCGCATCAGGAAAAGTGTCCTTACATCACTATAGGGGCAAAGCTTACAAAATGACATAAACTTGACACATTTCAAATAGAAGTAAACCAGAGTTATAACTTTTTCATTCTGTTCTATCTGTCGAAAAATTATTGTAACAAGCATTTTTCACCGTGAAACTAACCAGAATGGGATAAACACGACTAATGACTACGCAAATATGTCCTACGCAACCACCATCAGCGATTACTGATGAGACTGGAACAGGAAATGGTCGAGAATCTGGGAAATATCCCAACTTAACATCCCACCTGGCAACCCGTGTTGAGTTTGTGTGAATTTTCAATTGTAAACCATTCGGAATCTGAAAAAACAAAAAATTTCAAGATTTATAAAATAAATTAAATAAATAGTTTAATGCTCATAAAAAAAAGTACACATGTTTGGATAAAGGAAAGAACTACAGATAAAAACAATTTAAGTATTACCTCTAAGGGGCTGCAAGCGACATCTGAACCACATAACTCTGCTCCGGAAGTGATAATTTTATGTCCTATTTTCACTCTGTCTCGACTAATGAGGTTTATCATTGCCGTATCTATTTTAGCAGAGATCTCATACCAGCCATCTGATAGATCGACCTCATATACCTAAAAGTTATGAAAAACAAACAGTAAAACAACAATATATATAAATATGGTCACATGACTGAAATGATATATAAACATAGGGTATATATAAATCACAAACATTAATGATGATTAGAAATGGAGCTAGCGGCAGTCCAACCAGTAAATAGTACTGGGCTATTGAAGTGATGTAATGTATGTTACGGGAAAATTGTAAAGTCAATCTTTTTATTAAAAAATCTAATCTTTGAATATAAAAAGGATGGTTTTACAATTAGCCAGTAATGTATATGAACACCATAGCTACATAAAAGCATAGAACCTACGTTTTCATTTATCTCTTCATTTTCTGGTTTTCCACTTTTGCATCTTGAAATTGATGAAATGAAGAGAACTAAGGTTTTTGATGGGGTATCGTCCCGTTCAACAATTTTTTTAAGAGCAGATCTGAAAATTGAAATATAGATTTATGTATATCAGATGTATGCACTCATGATGTATACTAGACAAATGCAATACATACTAGATAAATAAATTTGTAATTCATACTAGATAAGTCCACTTGCAATGCATAGTACTAGACAAACATTCACCATGCAAATTACATACACATATGATGCCTATTACAAACACACTTATCATGTATATTAGGTATATTTACAATGCATACTAGACTCAAATCTACACCAGACTGATATATATACAATGCAAATAAAGGATATACAGCCAAAATGCATATTACCTAAGTGCATATATAATATGCATTTGGCTGCATGTCTTTTCATGCAGCCAAAATGCATATTATATATGCACTTATGATCAGGGCGCAACAAATCCAGTCTATCAGAAAATAAAGCATTTAATGAAAAGAAAGGTCTTCAATCACAGTATAATATTCATTATCTTTATGCATTGTAAAGAAAGAAACAGTTAATGAACAAAGCAAAACAGAAATTGAAAACAACTCAATGGCACGGAAAAATGCGCGTTTGGAACTACTAGGTTACCTTTTTGCATTATCCACTTCATAATCATAGCGCAGCTTCATTTGCAGCATAACATTTTGAGGTGTCAGACAGCTGTAATTTGAAGACGAATAATTAATATTTGCATTATATATATATAATCATAATACAGTTTTAATGGTGTCTTTATTATATTATTTATTATGTTGGCAGAGGTGTAGCCAGGAGGCGGTTTTGGGGGTTGTAACCCCCGATTGCAATGAAATTTTGTATATTTAACATAGGAATATATGAGTTGTAGCTCTGTAACCCCTCCCATTAAGCCTATAACCCCTCCCTTATTAACTTTCTGCCTACGCCACTGTATGTTGGTGCTGGTTTTGAAGATCTGGCAGTGGAACTTGAAAATAGGCAGAAAGTTGCAGTCGAATCGTTGTGTTGACCCCATTCCCATTTTGAGAAAGAAAAATAAGGAGTTTTTAAGGACCATGCGAACTGCGAATTAACACAACCATGTGATATGATTATGGACAACAACAAAAACGTAATAAATAAAATAATGAAGTCAATAAATGAAAAAAATGAAGCTTTCAATCTGCATATAATGTTTGAATACCCACAATTAAGCATCTTCCATTCGGGAGGAAAAAAAAAGAATCAATCCATTTAAAAGACACCAAAATGTCATAACAATCATTTTGTGTGTGTAGTGACGACAATCACAACACATGATACTGATAACTAATTTATGATGTCTTTACACCATTATGTATGATTTGGAAATCATGTGCTTATTATATGCATGCAACTGATAGTATTATGATAATTACAAATAATTAATAATTGGCACTTACTTTCCAGCAAAAACCAAAGGAAATGAGAATTCAAAGCATGCCAATTTCCATACAATCCATCGATAATGATTGTAAAACCAGGCTTCAGATATAAGTGAAGGATCAACGCCAGGGCTATCTAGAAATGCACTGAAGAATTCTTTCTTTCCAACACACTTAGAGTCATTCAAGATAACTGAAACATTATCGCCGACGGTAAAGCAATATGGATTTATAAAGGTACATCCACTAAAATCCTGCTCTTTAAAAACGAAATTTCCAGCAGTAGAAGAACTGACTTCTGACGTACGTTGCTTCATTCCAAATGCCCGTAACTGGTCTACAGTGTAGATACCAGGAGAAAATGCATTAGTTAGTTGCCTTAATGACATTTGTTTATGGAAATGTGCATTTCGTTTCAGCGTTGCAAGTTTACCAGCTATAGCGTTGACTTTTCCCTTATGGGCAATATGATGTGTTTGCTGTTGTCTTTGCTTCTCGACTTCTGCAATACTCATGCTACACCTGACAATATCCACAGCATTACTGTTTGCAGTATTAGTTCTGACAGTTCGGGGCAAGCTCTCAAGTCTGATTTTCGCACTGGAAATATGTTTTGATGACTGGTACTCCATTTTGCGTATATTTACGGAATAAATTTTTCTGTTCATCTTTCCATTACGGGAGTTATGAAGTAAATTGTGAAAATCTGGCTTCTTGGACAGGGTGTGAACCGTGGCCAGTTCACAGGGTTTACTGCAACAGGGACAGATGAATGAGCACTCAGTAACAAAACCTCTCTTAGATGAATTCAAAGACAATGTAGAGTCTGCAGCTTTCTTCGCTTGGAAGTCAGTTTTGTGGCACATACATATGTCAAAGTCCACAAATTGAATCTTACCTTTCTTCCAGATTTCAGCTTCAATGCTATTGCTTATTTCAGAACCTGGTTTCAGATTTCTTGTTTTAAAACTCTGTGTAGAAGACAGCTTTTCTTCTACAGCAGCGAAGGTTAGTTCGGAAACGCTGTTGCTCCTTTGAAGAGATGTGTTGTTAATGATATTCCCATCAGAACATAAAGCTGTCGTTTCCTCAAATAATATTGGATTGTTTGGACTAACTTTCCAAAGAGGATCCATATTTTGAAATTTTTCAAAAAACTCTAAATCAACATCATTAGCTTCTGTTTCGCTATCAAGAGTATCAAAATCGTTTTCGTTAACTGAATTCAAAGCTCGTTTTGAAATTTCAAAGTTCGTGCCAGAAGCCATTTGTAACCCAGAAGGTACGTTTTCGAACGAAGTGCTATTCTCTGAATGAAAATGTTTTGTTTTGGAGTCAAACTCAGACTGGCAATCAGAACTTATACATGGTATTTTAAAAGGATTGGATTCAATAGATTGTGGAGCTTCATCATGTAAAAACTCACCTAATTTTCTTTTTGTGACAGACAAAGCATCCTTGGAGTTAGGAACCTTTTTCCCAGCAGCTGTTTGAAATTCAGATGCAGACGTTTCAAGCTGAGAATGACTAGTTTTTTCAGTAAACTGCTGTGCTTTATAGTTATTTTCAGGATCATTGTCTGAATGTCGTAGCCTTGTTCTGGACGATCCCAAATCAATTAAGGATGCCTTTTCATCACTTGAGCTTGCATCATTAGAAAAGTCTGAAAGTTTATTTTTAACATAGTTCAAAGCCTTTTCCGAAACAGTGACATCCTTTCCAGCAGCAGTGTGGAACCCCGCGAAACGATTTGAACCTGAAGTATTCTTAATTGGGAATGAATCAGTTATTCTACGTAATTCAGAGTTTACATTTATATTACTTTTGAGATCAGACATAGCATTACAGGAATCGTATAAACTTTGTTTATGATCTGTAGAAGCAATCTCATTTTCTTCTTCTTCTACTTCATTATGTATCAAGCTTGAAAATTTTCGGTTGACAAGGTCGAAAGATTCTTCCGAAATATTAACGTTCTTTCCAGAAGCGGTTCGAAAACCCACAAATGAGGGCTTCTCGGTGGATATATGGCCAGAATTTACCAACAATGAATTTTTAGAATTAGGTGTAACAGATGTTCGATTTTTTAGGGTGGGTGCATTCCCAAAATCATTTGAGAATTTTTCTTTCACAATATTTAAAGTTTTTTCAGAAACACTGATATTTCTTCCAGAAGCTGTTTGAAATTGTCCGACTTGCAAAAACCCATTGCCAGCAGATGGTGAATGAGACAATTGGAGCAGTGATTCCCTTTGTTCCACTAAATTTTCTGAATGTGATCCTGAATTAAGTAATGTTGGAAGACTGGCATTAAGCGTTTGGAAACCCATTTCTTCACCATTCATAAGACTAGAGTATTTTCTTTTAGCCGCACTTATTGACTCTTCAGAAACTTCAACTTTTCTACCAGCAGTAGTTTGAAACCCACCGAATGAATTTTCACCAAGATTTTTCTCAAAGTTAATAAGTAATTGATCTTCCTCTCTGGCATTGGGATCAGAACATGACAATCCAGATTCTCTGTGCAAAGTTTCAGTATTTGTAAATCTCATTTCATTTGCAATTTCCTGATCCAATATGAGATCTGAAAAGACATTTCTAACAGTTCTCAAAGCTTGTTCGGAATTGCAACCTTTTTTTTCAGTATCCATTTGAAAATCGACAAGTGTTACCTTCTTTGTATCTACTGAATTGGTTTCCGAACATAACTGGTCTTTTTCTTTTATGTTGACAGAAGTTGAATTTAATGGAGGTCTTTCAAGAGATTCAGAATTTACGGATACTTCAGATTCTGTTTTCCCATCTGATACCATATCGGAAAATTTGTCTTTAACAGCAGTCAACGCCTTTTCTGAAACTTTAATAGTTTTACCAGAGGCTGTTTGAAAACCAGCAAATGGAAACATCTGATTTTTATTGTCTGCAACCGATATAATAATCTTCTTCGGAAAATGTTCAATGTATGGTTTACTTCCAAAACTTGATCTTGAACTCAGCAAGTTTTTTGGGATATACCCAGACTCTTTCTGGGGAAGAGTTGGATTTCCCACCACAACAGAAGATGCAAAATCGGTGAATTTATTTTTCACAGCAGTTAAAGCTTCCTCCGAGATACTAACACTTTTCCCAGCGGCTGTTTGAAAACCAACATAAGGCACTTTGTTCAAGCGGTTTTCAACAAACATAGAGCTGGATTTCTTGGGCAATTTGTCTCTTTCTCTAATATCTACAAAACTTGATGAGCATTCTGGGTGAAATTCAGTCATCTCGTCAGATACAAAATCATGCAATTTTTTTTCAACAGAACTTAAAGTTTCTCCAGAAACGTTTTTGTCTTTACCAGCTACTGTTTGAAAACCAATGCATGGTAAACTTTCCAGTTTATTCATCAATGCAGCTCCATTATTTGACGTTAGGCTGCTGTTGTCTTGTTTACACTCAGAATTTAATTCTGAGTCACAAAAGTATTTTGGTGGAGGCCGATGTTTTTCACGAGGCAGGCTTTGAATTTCATTCATATTACAATCCACAGGATTAGACAATTTTGCTTTAACAGTGTTTAAAGCTTTTTTTGAAATTGGAATGTCTTTACCAGATGCTGTACAAAAACCAACAACAGACAAATCATCTAGTGTTTTTTCAGTTGATGTGGTAACATTATCTCCACCTGAGAACTGACCTTCTAGCAGATCTTTTTCAAGAGATTGATAATCTGTAGAAATGAGGTTTTCAGATTCTAATGTCTCGTTAGAAATAAGATCTGAGAATTTGTTTTTAGTCATATTTAAAGCTGCTTCTGAGATTTTAATGACTTTATCGGAAGTTGTTTGAAAACCAACAACAGGTATTTGTATTGGGCACTTCTCAATGGATGCCGATTCAGTTTTGCCCGACAGTTGACTATAATTTTCTAAATCCTGCTCTTCAAATCTTGGTTTTGATCCATACAACATTTCTTGAGGGAGGGAAGACTTGGTTGATGTTTTATCAATTTCAGTCACGGAATCAGGCATAAAATCAGAGAATTTGCTTTTGACTGCATTCATAGCTTTCTCTGAAATCCGGATGTGTTTGCCAGAAGCCGCTTGAAAACCAACAAATGGTATGTCATTTAACCTTTTTGAAATTGACGTGACATCGTCCTGATCTGGAAGCGTACTTTTTTCATTTGAGTGTTGTGCCCAGTTCGAATTTGGAAAATTTTTTGGAGCTTTGAAGGACGGACTCTGGATTCCTATCACATTATTATCTGAAATATTGGAGAATTTCTTTTTAACAGTATTTAAAGATTTTTCTGAGACACAAATCCTTTTTCCAGCAGCTGTTTGAAAGCCAATGTAAGGACCTTTTTTTGGAAGGTTTTCGATAGACACAGAGATGGATTTCCCTAATAATTGGTCTTTGTCTTTCACGACATGCACAAAACTTGAATTCCATGAATCTTCCTCGTGTGATTCAGAATCCACAGATATCATTTCAGATTCCGCCGTATCAGTCGGTATGACATCACAGAACATGTTTTTAGCAGTATTCAAAGCTTCTACCGAAACTTCAACGGTTTTGCCAGAAGCTGCCTGAAAACCAGAAGATGGCATTTGGTTTAGATTGTTTTTAACTGATATGGCTAAAGTATTGTTTAATAGAAGGTCCTTGTTGTTTTGCTGGTCTTGAAAAATTAATTCTGTTCCAGAAAAGTTAGTTTGTGGTTGTTTAAAATCTTTAGAATTTACCATTTGATTTTCTTCTATTTTACTGGGTGCAAAATCAGAGAATTTATCTCTAACATCTTTTAAAGCCTTGTTTGAAATCGGAATCCTTTTACCAGCAGCTGTTTGAAAACCAATGAAAGATATACTGTCTTTCTTTTCAATTGGTATGGAATCACTTTTCTCCAAGACTTTTTCTTTTAGATTAGGCTTACAATTTAGATCTGACAAGTATTCCTGAACAGGTTTGCAATTTATTGATGATAGTTTTCCAGATTCAATCTCCTCATAAGACATGAACTCTGTGAATTTGTTTTTAACGGTATTCAAAGCTTTTTCAGACACCTCAATAGCTTTCCCAGCAGCTGTTTGAAATCCAAGGAACGGCACTTCACCCAAACTGTCATTCTCAAATGATATGGCATCAGTTTCATTTGACAATCTGCCACTACACGTTTGACGATATTTAAAATTTGACTTTGAAGTGTCTACATTTTTGTATTGGGATTCAGCATTCCCAGGAAATGGTGTTTGAATTTCTTCTGTACCATCGGAAAAATTGTTAGAAAATTTCCTTTTAACAGCACTTAAAGTTTCCTCTGAAACTTCAATCCTTTTCCCAGCAGCTGTTTGAAAACCCAGAGACAAAGATTTGTCATAATTATTTGTAATTGTACTAACAGTTTTTGTTGATAGTTGGCATGATTCTGATGGATGATATTCAGAACATGAAGGTGATAACACAGTCTGAAGAGGCGTGAAATTTGGCGATATTTGAATTGTTCTTTCAGGAGATTTTGGACAAGATTTGTCTTTAGCTGACATTTTTTCAAAAATTTGCATCTTTTCTTTTGTCGTTGTTTGAAAGTCAACCAATGGAGCATCACATATAGCATTTTCAACCAACACTGAACCAATATTTTCTGATAGACATTTTTCTCTCAAGTCGTTCCTCGAATTTAAGTTAGACGGAGTATGAAAATTTTCAGGATGTAATGTAGATGATACTTCAGATTCTATGCCCTTATCCGATATGAGAGTGGAAAATTTGTTTTTAACAGTATTCAATGCTTTTTCAGAAACTTGGATCTTCCTTCCTGAAGCAGTCTGGAAACGAACAAACAAAACTTCATTGACATCATTTTCAACTAATGCTTCATTCATTTTCTTTGGTAACTGGCCATTTTTGTTTTGATCTTTGAAGCTTAGTACAGTATTTTGACACGATTCAGGATTTACAAAGCGTGAAGTATCAGGTTCTGCTGCTTCATTCGTTGTAAGATCGGAGAATGAATTTCCAACGGCCATTGCAGTCACATCTGTCAAAGCATTTTTCAGTCCATCCGTTTCTGACAATTCGACTATACTGCTTTGAACCGATATCATAATGGCTGCCCCCTCTACCCTTCTCATTTGGGAACAGATTGATTTTGATGTCAGACTTACTGAATGTTTGTTAAATGAATCAGAATCTTCAGAGAAGGATCTCCAAGTTTCTGATGCAGTTTCACGTATATTACTAGGAACTTGTTTTTCAATGCTTGGAAGGGTATTTCTTATGGTATTGAAAGCAGCTGTCTGAAACTTTAATAGTTCATTGGGATTTGTCTCAATTTTATCGTTCACATTAAATACTTCCTTTTCAACAGCTTCAGAACCAAAACAAGAAGGTTTTTGACCAACCTTATTATAGTCACAAACTGAAACTGAACATTTTCTTTTAAGATCAGTTAAACTTGTATGTGAGTTATCAGCTTTCTCAGAAACTGCGTGGAAGTTTGTAAGTTCTGTATTTTCAACCATATCTTCAATTAATGATAGTTCACCATCATTCGATGGATGCACTTCCTTCAAATCAATGAATGCATTGCTTAAATCAAAGATATGCCACCTGGAAGCATTTGTACGCCTTGTTGAATGAAATCTGACATTTCCATCAAATTTTTCGTTTGCTACCTTATATTCTTTTGCATCATTTCTTCCTATTTCTGTCAGTTTGTTAGACCGATGATTAGATTTTTGGGATCCACAGCAGCCGAAATTAGCTCTGCGCTTTCGACAGATAGATAAGCTGTTTCTATGAATTTTAAAAACAGGATGCAGTTTTGCATCAGGACTGGCTATTTTAAAGTTAGAAAATGATTTTCCACAATGTGCTAAGATGTCACGAAAACTGAACAACGTATTCGCATGAAATGCTGGATAATTTATTCGTTCCACATGGTGCATTAAAGCTGCAGTTGTATATGGAAACGTTTTAGAATTTTGCACCCCTCCAAAATTATCTGTAGAGCAAAAGGAACGAGAAGACCCTGAATCGCGTTGCAAAATATTATCACCATGTCTAATGCCAGACCAAAATTGAGGTTGAAACACACTGAAATTATTTTTCAAGCCGTGGCTGCTTTCAACTTTATGCTCAAAAACTGGTTCTGGCAATGAAAGAACACTAAAAGTTTGCCCTTGTGAATTATGATGACATTCAAGACACTTCTGACGAATCAAAACTCTCCATCTTTTCTTCTTGCCTTCATTCTCAGCTTTGAAAACGAAAGAGTTTGATCTAACACTTAAATGATGTTTGTACTTCTTATTGGACAAGAAAAGTGTAGACCCTTGTTTGGTATTTGAAAGCCTCAAATGCTGCTTTTTAGACAAGGAAGAGAAACATCGTTTCGTGACAATTTGAAAATTGGTGATTCTTGATGAAATGTTTAGAATAGGGATAATTACAACATCAAATTTCTTGACATGGGAATTCACAGTTCTTAAGATAAATGAGAATTCCCAAGCTTGACCAAATAAACAAATGCTCGAAGGTTTGGTGCATTGTAGTAGACACAACAAGGTTGAAAAAGAATTAAATGCACAAAGAATAAGATTTCTCGAAATCTTTCTTTCGTCATTATGAGGCGGGTTTTCTAACTTCAGCATAGAAAGGACTTCAGTACTTGAATATGTAACTGCATTTGAATGGAGGGTGGACAGAAAAGAAAAGTGGCTTTGTAAAAACAAAAATTTTGAAATGAAGTTTTTAATTGAAACGTTGAACGGCAGCACCACAGAGTTAAAAGGTGGAGAAGAATAGACATCATTTACTAAATCAGGTATTTGTGACTGAATATCTTTGAAAGATGAATTTGGCATCATTGGCTCCATTCTATTATCTGTTGGGTGATCTCTAATAGGAGGTCTTCGTTCCAGATGGCGAGAAATTTTATGTTTGGCATATGGAATTTTTGATGATGCAGAACGATAATGCACGCTAGAAGATTTGCGTTTGATAGAAGGAGATGTAACAGTTTTCTCAGTTGGAACAATACCCCTTGTTGATAAATTCAATTCCAGGCTTTCTAAATAAACAAGGTAAAATATTTAAGCGGACATAAGAAAGCAATTTGATATTTCTGTTTGAAAAAAGTCTAAAACATTGTATAAATATTACAAAAGAATTCAGTTAGTTGTGTTATTTCAAAACTCAATGCTTCGGCATACTTCATACTTCACCGGCTCAAACAGTTGAATAAACATTAACCCTTTACGCGTTCACTCCCCACCATAGAAGCGAGGTGGTAGGAGGCATGTTTCTATGATGAAGCATTAATACAAACACACGGTGCTGTATTTACTACCATCTTGATTTCACAATATTTTGCACTCCACAACATTTAAGAGGTGGTAAGGGACACATGTCATGGAACAGATTTCTTATGCAGAAAAGACTCATTTATACTCATAGGGATCATCAGACCACAAATGTTTGTTTGTGATTTTACGGCGCAAGGACTACAGTGGTCATACTGCGCCGGGATTTACTGTTTTCTGAAGAATCCGAACCTCTTAAGGCCTAGGGAACCAAACCCCGGACTACAATGAGCAGTGCGATCTTTACGAGATCTCTGAGTAAGCGTTCTTTAGATCAGCGGTCGCCAACCAGTAGTCCGTGAGAAAATTTTGGTGGTCCGCAGGAAAATCTGGATATTATTTGCATTTTAATGTTTTATTAATAATAAAACAAAAATAATATTCTAAGAAATTCTCATATTCTGAATGACAATTTTCGCCTTTATATTGCACTAAATTCACGAAATGTGGTCCGCGGGATTTAAAATTATGAATTTAGTGGTCCGTGAGGTCCGAAAGGTTGGCGACCGCTGCTTTAGACCACAAATGTATGGACTGGTTTGGGATTTATGGTGAAAGAACAACTAAGACCTACAGTTTTCCAAGAAATCCTACAGTCTCTATTGCCTAGAGATCCAAACCTCAGACTATGGTGGGTAGGAAAAACACGTATATCTATAGCATCACAACACATTAAACAATTTTTATGTTTTATCCGCTGCCCATACCTAATGTTTGTGGTACTGAATGTTTTAACTTTGAACAGAAGGATTTTCCTTTTATGCCATAGCACAAAAATACAATCGTACCTTTTATGATACTCACACGTGCATGGTGTCTATCCGAATTTTGTTTCAAACTTCCTTAACTTTCCGAAACCAAACCTTAATCGATTTTCAGTCACTAATTACAGTAAATAACACACAACGCATTAAAATTTGTGTAAACAAAATAAGTTTCATAAGACCATAAAATCCATTAACACACCTCAAAGCCATTTATAACTCAATTACAGTGAATTTACAAATACAAAAATTGCATTTAAAAAATGCACTTCTTTACACTAAAAACTTGCATTAATTAAACGAATTTTCATTTGAGTCTTTTTGAGTTCATCATAAAGGAGTTTAACTATATAATCACAAAACTGATGCTTCATCATCTACTCCATTTAAAGTACGCTCTTTTAGAAAAAAAGGAAAAAAAATAAAAAAACCACGAAGCACCAATTATCCAGTTTTATTAAAATTAAATATATATCCAGCACATACGCAGGTAAGGAAATGATAAAAATATTCAGGGCTGTAGGACCCATCAATGGCTAGGAATTGCACATTGAATGTTCAAATTAATAGTTAATGCAACCCCCACTGATGATGCATGGTCCTCTACATCTAGGTAAGGGGTGATAAAGGTTCCCAATGTCATCATAGGACACATTCTGCCAGACATTCCTCATTTGTTGCTCCCGCTCTGCGGCATTTTGCGGTGCCCGAATCTGGCGGCCTACCATGTCCCATACATGTTCGATTGGCAAAAGGTCTGATGATCTTGCTTACCAAGGAAGAGTATCAACAGCACGGAGCCAGATCACAGATATGCAAGTCATATGGGGGTTGGCATTATTTGGCTGTCGTATCATGCAGGGGCAGCCCAAGCATACCTCAATGGGAGAAGCACAAAATTTCCCAACTGCCCAAAAGCATTGAAAAAAAAAATACATGTATGAAACCTCCCTTAAAGACCACATCTATTTAGCGACCACTTCACTTAACAACCATTTTTTCTGGAAACGGATTTTCTCCTTCCCCACCCCCATAGACCCACCACTAAATTTACTTCTACTCAGAGACCACCTCGCAGAGCGACCGTTTTTCTCAGAACCGACGGTGGTCGTCTTAGAGAGGTTTCACTGTATATATATTTAAAGATAGCTTTTTACTGTTAAATAAACAAAAAATCCACGGTAACAGACATTGAAAGCATTTAGCGTTTTACGACGCGAGAGGAACTATTTGAAACTTCTGCCTATCCACTGTACAGATATGGCTACAGCCCGACCCTCCAGTTACACAGCAAGTTTGAGAGCTGAACACTATGGTCAGTTGCAAATTGGATTCAATATAAGGAACGCCAGGGAAAACATCTTGGTTTCTTTTTGTGGTACTTAAAATGAGGGTTAAATGAGAAGGGGGAGAGGCGAAATTCCTTAACCCATGGTTCTGGTGCCTCATCGACTGGACAATATGCAACAGACCTGGGAACGGAAATAACTGTTTACAAAATCAGCAGTTATAATTCAAATTTCTCCGACAAGCAAAAGCAAAAAGTTCGTCTTTTTCTCCAAGTAACTCTCGATTTTGCCAATGTAAAATTTTTTTCCAATTGTCTAAAAGTGAAGAATAATAAAAAAAAATCCACTCCCCACCCCAAGAAAATCTAAAATTTTGCTGAGTTTGCAATTGCAATTTCACGAATTTCCGACTATCCAAAGAATTATTCATCCCTCTTTTTTTCCGAGTTTAACTGGAATTTTCCAACTTGAAACTTTATTTTTCTTAACTTGGAATTTGATTTTTGTGATTGGAGAAATTCCCCCGTCTACCCCAAAAGGCTGGCCCTAAGCTGGACAATATACCACAGACGTGGAAACGGAAATAACTGCTAACAAAATGGGCAGTTATAATCACAAAATTTTTCGACCAACAAAAGCAAAAAAGTCAATCTTTTTCTTCAAATAACTCTCAATTTTGCCAATGTCAAAAAAATTTCCGATTGTGTAAAGTGTGAAAAGTTAATAAAAAATTATTTCATCTTTTTCCTCCGAGGAAATCTAAATTTTTGCCAAGTTGGCAATTGAAATTGCATGAATTTCCAACTACCTATAAATTAATTATTTATCCCATTTTTTTTCGAGTTTAACAGGATTTTCCCCAACTTGGAGTTCGATTTTCCAATTATGGGGCAAACTCCCCCCCCCCCATCAGGCCAGCCTTGGTGTCATGAAGTAAATGACCACATGTCATCAACATATCGTTGAGCTGTTAAAGTTGCACGCAGGACTATTAAGGGCGTTCTGCTCTCGTATGAGATAGCACCCCACATTATCACACTAGGGGTAATGGCTGTGTGCCTCTGTTAAACAAAGGGTGGTTGGAACCGCTGGCCCTGTCACCTCCACACATTTATCCGATGGTCATCTGCTCCAAGACTGAAGCGGGAATCATTGCTGAACACTATGCGATGCCAATCTGCTGGCAGCCATAATGATCGGCTACGACACCACTCCAGACGACTCTGTCGATGGTGTGGGGTTAAAAGCAGATATCTTAAAGGCAGTTGTGAGCGTAACCCCCACCTCAGCCAAGCGTCGTGAGATGGTAGAAGGTGCCACGGGTGGTATGGAAGAGACCGTAGCACGTTGGATGGCGGACAATGATGCCGTTGTGTCAGCTCAGGCCTGTCGCATAACCAACTAATCTTGCTTTGCATTCATACACCTCAGCCTTTCAGAGTCTTCATTCCACTGATGAGTTCCTCACAGCAACCACTGTTACTAACACTTTTGCACAGCAGTGTCTGTACGGTGTAGATGGTGACCTATTGCTCAATAGGACGACACAGCTTCATGCATCCTCGACTATGCAACCATGTTCGAAGTCACCCAATTGGCTATAAGGTCTTTGACAACGTCGTAATGGCATTACTGGTGGCGTCTCCAGGGAACTGCAACGCCGATGAGAAAAAAATAAATCGTCCACATTTTTTACCTTTTTCATGTGATGACAGTTACACGGTAGTGCGCTACGATTTCAGTTAACACTCATTGGCTTTGAAAATTTAATCATTTGCATACTTGGTCTAAAGGAATTTGCATGTAAAAATTTGAGATGATTGGATTATTTTTCAGGGGTGCTTTTTTCTTTTTGCAAAAGAGTGTATATATGGGAACATACATAACATATTAATATAATACATTAATATAAGGTATACATATAAGGGAAAGGAGATGGGTGTGATTAGAATCCCTTACAGATTGGATAATTTAGCTAAAAACACTTTTTGTTTTTCAAGTTTTAGTTATATATTTGGCAAACATTTTCTCCTGAGAAATATATGGGCTTAATAATTTTATATAAATTATATTAGTTTTGGTGAAAAATGGTAACTTTTGGAAGAAGTTTAGTCAAAAGTACAAGTTTTTCAAAATTTTCAGTAGGTAATGTGGTATGAAAAGCACAGTTCAGGAAAATTATTTTAATAAGCTATTTATTATAACAATGAATTTCAAATTTCCCTGACTTTTACAGTCAGAAAAAACTTCCCCGATTTTTCCAGATGAGTAGAGAACATGTATATGATTACATTTAGTGACACTTGATTTTTATTTAAAAAGTGTGAAGGATTTCATTTTCACACCAAAAATAGTGTGGTATGCAGTTTCCATTTTTTGTTTGTTTGTTTAGGAATTATAGCAGAAAATATAGAACAAGGTGTTTGATTCTTGTCTTGGTAAAGATAATATAGAAGGATCCGCTTATATCCAGTTCAGATGTATCGGATAAGAAATTTTTTTCCGAACTTTAATATCACACTAGTCTTGCTTTTCGGACATACACTTCTTTGACATTGATTCGGTTTAAAAAGCAGTCCAGACACTGCTCTATTTCAAAACTCGTCTATTGTGAAGCTTCATATGCATTCGCAGAGGGGAGGATGATAAGTCATCTGTAGCTCAGTTGGAAGAGTCTTTGGCTGGATACCAAAAGGTCATGGGTTCGGTTCCTACCATGCACTGTGTTCTTTTTTTGTGAATTAATTTATGATTTAATATCAGACTTTTTCCATGTCCCTTGAACTCTGGAATAATTGTCAGTTGCTATGAATATACTGAAATTCATGTATATCAAATACTTTTGCAACTCTCTTCAGTTTTGTTATAACCAAGTTTGACCATAAAATTATATTGTTAATGTAATCATAACATGTAAAATATAATCATGTATTAATATGTCTTAACCATACCACTTTTGTTGCTTCGTAACAAAGAGAGAACGGCTTTTCCAGATGGTAGTTCTGTTACTTCTTGAATTGGGATACTCCATCTTTTAGAATATGCAGCTTTAGTATCTGTTATCAATATTATCTATTAATTATCGATAACAATAAATGGAATAATGATAACTATAAAAAAAGCTGAAAACAGAGTTATAACATAGTAATTAAAATAAGCTGTGAGTTATAAAAGCATGGTGTTAAAGATATATTGGGTTGAGACCTACAGCTTACTGAGAGATCTGAAACTCTTACACGCTTCGTAGTATTTGGACTTAAACCCAGGCTTTCTGCATAAAATAGAATAGTGTTATTGTTATGTCACTGTAGGGCCATACACTTGTGAATGAAATAAAGGCAGATTACGGGAATCAGGAATTGCAAATGGTTTCAATTTTTTACAATTAAGACATCATTTATCAAATTTTTAGTAACTTTCAAAATTTATCAATTCTTTAATAGTAACTTCAAACATTTGGCCAACTTACTGAGTAATCTAACAGAAAAAAAAAAAATCAATATTTCTTCGAACTTTTTCTCTCGGCCAACGTGAGCATTGTTAAGATCTTTTGCAATGGAAACAGGGGGATGAGGCGCTCTAATGTTTACATTACTTTCAAATCAGTCAACAGCTTAAAATTACAAAAACACACAAAATAAGTTATTTTAACAATTCTTATACTATAATTTTTTTTTTGACACCCACGTATTGATTTCAGCTCAAACTAGAGCTTATTGATTTTGGAGAAAAAGAGACGTTTTTCCCATCCTGGATTCGAACCAGGGTTCCTCCGTTTAGCCCGGAGTGTCTTAGACCTCTAGACGAATGAGGACAGGAAACAACGCTCTCTTTCTCCGTATGTAAAGATGTTAAGGTATTATTACCCTCCGCAGGGATAACACAATTGCCAAATATGGTCAACACAAGAAAGCCTCCGGGGCGAGAATTTTGTGAGTTTTCGTGGGGGAATTTATTATACTATAATTTTTGCCACCCACGTATTAATTACAGCTCAAACTAGAGCTTATGTAATTTTGGAGAAAAAGAGACGCTTTCCCCATCCTGGATTCGAACCAGGGTCCCTCCGTTTAGCCCGGAGTGTCTTGGACCGCTAGACGAATGAGGACAGGAAACAACGCTCTCTTTCTCCGTATGTAAAGATGTTAAGGTATTATTACCCTCCGCAGGGATAACACAATTGCCAAATATGGTCAACACAAGAAAGCCTCCGGGGCGAGATTTTTGTGAGTTTTCGTGGGGAATTTATTATACTCTTAATTTTTTTTGCCACCCACGTATTAATTACAGCTCAAACTACAGCTTATTGATTTTGGAGAAAAAGAGACGCTTTCCCCATCCTTGATTCGAACCAGGGTCCCTCCATTTAGAC
>QLNU02014802.1:41228698-41241571 GCA_006491805.2 Dysdera silvatica
AAAAATTATAGTATAATAAATTTCCCCCACGAAAACTCACAAAATTCTCGCCCCGGAGGCTTTCTTGTGTTGACCATATTTGGCAATTGTGTTATCCCTGCGGAGGGTAATAATACCTTAACACCTTTACATACGGAGAAAGAGAGCGTTATTACCTGTCCTCATTCGTCTAGCGGTCCAAGACACTCCGGGCTAAACGGAGGGACCCTGGTTCGAATCCAGGATGGGGAAAGCGTCTCTTTTTCTCCAAAACGAATAAAGCTCTAGTTTGAGCTATAATCTATACGTGGGTGGCAGAAATTATTGTATAATAAATTCCCCCACGAAAACTCACAAAAATCTCGCCCCGGAGGCTTTTCTGTGTTGACCATATTTGGCAATTGTGTTATCCCTGCGAAGGGTAATAATACCTTAACATCTTTACATACGGAGAAAGAGAGCGTTGTTTCCTGTCCTCATTCATCTAGCGGTCCAAGACACTCCGGGCTAAACGGAGGGACCCTGGTTCGAATCCAGGATGGGGAAAGCATCGCTTTTTCTCCAAAATCAATAAGCTCTAGTTTGAGCCGTAATTAATACGTGGGTGGCAAAAAAAACAACCAAATTATAGTATAATAAATTCCCCCACGAAAACTCACAAAAATCTCGCCCTAGAGGCTTTCTTCTGTTGACCATATTTGGCAATTGTGTTATCCCTGCAGAGGGTAATAATACCTTAACATCTTTACAATTATTACTATCGCTAACAGGATGTTCTATGAATTAGCATTAAAAATTACACAGGATTTCTTGCTTGCATTTTCAAAATATGTTGAGGAAGAATATATGACCTATGATTGTAAACACTGGCTCTTATCTGATCACGAAAAATTCAAGTATTTTGTAAGCAGTATTTTGGCCATTTCAACCCCCTCCCCCCCACAGTAAGAAAAAAAATTAACATTGGCTAACATAGGAAAATAAGCACAACGGCAATCCCCTCTGCCCAAGGTGCTTACATAATACTTGAATGATTCCTAATGTCAATTTGTCGAATATTTGTAAATAAACAAGATTAAAATAACGCTTTCACCGATAATACCACTCGAGGGGCCCCAAAACCCATAGGGCCCTAGGCTCTGGTCTATTTGGCATATATTTAAGTACAGCACGGATTACAGGAATGTGTCGAGGGTATGGCACACGAGGCAGTTGCTTCAAGTAATACTTGAACGTTCCCCCACCCAAGTTAAGCAACTTGGAGCATGGTCTATTTTTGGATAGGTTACCATCAAAAAACAAACCGTGTGCTATGGTGATGTAGAACAAAGAATTTTTCTGCAGTGAAGAAAGTTTTCGGTTATTTTCCGATATGCTGCAGAACGCTGAATGTTTTTCTACAGCCACGTATTTTCAGATTTGGCTCCTGAGGTGGAATAAGTTGGCAGAAGTTTGCATTCCTCATTACACTGTAAGAATTATGGGTGTGGTAACATAAGCAGAGAGAAAATCTTTAAAAAATCACACAATATCTACTATTACTAAAATCTAGAAAGACAGGTCAAGGTCTTGTATGGACTGTAAGCGAAATTGATTTTTATGTAATTTTGGGGGAATGCTTTCATCTAGCTTTGTTTTTTACAGTACAAGCACAGCTAGGGTCATGCTGACCAGGATCTGCAGTTTTCCGAGGAATCAGAACTTTTGTTGCCTGACGAATTAAACCCTAAACCAGCTGTCGGCAACCTTTTAAAGGTGCTGTGCTAAAGTAATATCAGGGGTGATTTTAAGTCCACACCAGATTCCCTGAACATATCTGCTTGAACTTATTGTATGAACATATCTGCTTGAACTTATTGTATGAACATACATGCTTAAAATAAAGAAATGGAAAGTTAAAATTCTTACTTCTTTTGACACATGTCAGTTTAAATGGATAAGACAAAACACAGTGAGAGATATCATCATGTTTAGAGCAAGGTCTCTCACATATTTCAGGGATTCTGAAATTTAGTTTTCCCATTTTTCTTTTTGCATATAATGCATCAATAATGGGTTCACACGTCAATTTCTAAAAAAAAAAAAGAAACACTATATACATCTTTCAAACTGTGCAAAGCATCAATAATGAATACAAGAACATGGGTGCTTAATGTAATAATTTATACTATACCTAATTCTTATACTATTTATACAATAATTGTTCAAAATTATTACAATTATCATTAACACAGCAAGTGAAAACAAATATTACAATGCAAATTAGAAGTTGCATAAAAAACGAATGAATAGATAGTGGCGTACAAGTGTCGAAACTTGTAGTTGCTTGCTTGTCCCGGAAATTAAAGTCTTAGAAGGGCAAGTTAAACAAAAAAAAGCAGTTGCCCCTGGGGCAATTAAAATTTTCCTTTTTTTTAATCTCGATATTTATAATATTGAAAATATCGCTAAAATGCAATATATAATCAGATTTTCAACACATGTTTTGTACTGCTGCTACCAGTTTGACAAGGAAGCTTTTAATACTTATCCATATCATAAAACGTTTCAACGAATGCTTCGGAGACGGTATTGTTTCTATTCAAGAAGTGCTCTAAGTATGGCCGGTCTCAAAACAACACACAGTGCGTTAAAAACAAGATTTGTGAAACCCAGGCATGCTGATGAAACGAGGTGGATTACTTACTCCCTTGAAGCTGCAACTGCAGTTCATTAAGATATATCCAGCTCTTATTAAACACTTTGAAAAGGTTTCTGTAAGTGAACACTGCTGAAGCGAAGGTTAAGTCAAAACAGATTTTGAAAGTGATTACATCAGAGAACTTTATTTTATACTTGCATTTTCTGATAGGCATTCTGCCTATTCTCAGTCAGTTATCATTAAATTTTCAACTACAAAATTTGCCCCTCCTTGAAGTATATTATACACTATACAATAACTTATGTACACGGAAAAACTAGAATCAAGCCCAGAACTCAACTTTAATAGTATTCTGTCTTCAAAGCTATTTCATAATGTAAAAATAAAATTCCAAGTTTACGAAGATTTCGTTGTTTTATCGGCAACAATAAAATCTCTTCTTCAATCACTGAAAAATAGATTTGAAGATGTTTCAATCATAAATTCTATGAACTTTTTCAATTTCAAAATTTGGCTCGGAAAGTTTGAAAAAACATGTGGGGACAGAGAAATTACCGAATGCATTACAATATTTGATGATGTTATGTCAGAAAACAATTGTTCTGTGGAAAGCATCATGTGCAAATGGATTGATTTTAAACATTTTTTGTACATAAAACGCAAGAATGTCTGCAAGTATGAGTGGAATTTTATGAATGAACCGAATACTATAAAGAATTTTTCACTGTTAATAGACTTGCTTCTCAGTCTTCCAACTCAGAGTGTGGATTGTGAACAAGGTTTTTCTGTCATGAAAAGGGTAAAAGGTAATTGGCAAAGCAAACTGCATGTTTTCGTTACAACAGACTTAATACAAATAACACTATCATCTGCACGTAGCGAAGATTTTGAACCAAGTGAAGTCATTACCATGTGGTTAAGTGCGAAACACGGAAAACCATACCAGAAACTATATAAAAGTCGAAAACAATTACTTCTTTTGTCAGAAGATTCGCTTGTCTCAGAGAATGATAATTGTACAGACCATAGCTGTACAACAGATGATGATTAAAAGAATTGCATCATGGGTAAATTCTCTATTCCTATTTTCACCCCTTAATATGCAAACGAATATGACAATTTTATGAATAAATATTTATTACATCATTGTAATGACCATCACCAAAATTTCTCATTTTGTATAATAAATAATTTAGGGTAACAAACCTAATTTTGGGGCAACCAAAATATTTCCAGTGGTTGCCCCCTCCCCCCACACACAAAATTTCACAAGTTTCAACCCTCGGTGGTGTCTGAGAACAGTGGTATAGTCAGGGAGGATGGATGGGGTCATAGTTCATGTTTTGATTACCAAAAAACTACAAATACTTGGCAAGGTAACGTAATATGGAGTAGTGCCAATGTAACCCACCCTATAAATTTTCTGCATGCATCGCTTTATAATATAATTAGTTTTCGGTAAAAATACAGATTATATTTGTAGCTAATACATGAGAGAATGCCTCTATAATCCTAACCATGCATTTTAAGCCACCGCTAAAATAGAAACACTGCTTGGAAAATCAAATATGATGATAGCTAGGAAAGCAAATTTAATTATCACTTTTGACAACAAAATGCAGACTGTGAACTTAAGAAGTATTTTTCGTCCTCCCGCTGAAGAACGCATTTATACTAGCGAACTCCCTATTCGGCCAGAAAACAGAGCATTACAAGATAACAACCCAACTGTCACCGCGTGAGAAAAGCAGTAAAATTGGCTGGGGAAAAATGACCGCGAATACAACATAAAAACTTTTTTTTACTATTATTTTTGTATTTCTTCAATATGACAAAGTAAAACATTCATAGCGAGCTCTTCCGAAGAGTGAACAGATTCTTATGTTCCGTGGTGTCTGCCATTCAGAGGGTGTACTGTTCTATAATAGTACATAACATAACAAAATATAACGATATATAATAATATACAATACTTACGTAAATATGCAAACAAGTTACAAAGCAAAATTCTCGTTTGGTGCGACATTTAATTTGTTTATGTTTATATAAAAGCGGGATGGTGTTGGAGCCGGATAGTACCCTGCTTTTCGGAAGAAATAGAAGACTATTCTGTATGTGTGTACAATCCCTATAAAAATTAAAATTCACAAAACTTGCTTCTGTCACGAAGGGAAACCGATAGTGAGGTGACAAATTCTCCCGTATTTTCTGTGTTCTTCCGTATTTTAGCTAATTTTTTCAGATTTTTTCGGCTCCTGTATTGACATTCTGTTTCTCCTATATATTCCATTAACCATCAAAATCGCAATATTTTAATAATATATTATTAAATAAAATTTATAGATGATATATTTATGTAAATTCAGATTATTTATTAATGGAGACACGTATCGGCAGCAGTAAGCTTTGCAGAAAATTGTTTTTGAGTAGGGTGGCCGTCATATGTTCCCAGCGGGAGCTGTAAAGATTGAGTGGCTTTTGAAAGAAGAAGAGGAGGAGAATGTCAATATTAACCAGCGGCTCCATACATACATATTTACTTACTTATTATGCAGGCGGATGAGGGGTGTTGGGAAGGGTGGCCGCCGAAGGCGGCACTGTAATCCCAGACGGGGGGAGGTGTGTGCAAGGGTTACATTGGGAAGGGTGGCTGCCGGAGACGGCACTGTAATCTCAGACAGGTTTTAACGTCAAATAATTTGACAGTCAATGGGCGAAAGTGGGGATTGTCGATCCGTACCAGCGTATAGAGACACTAGCCGCTAGAGCGCGCTTTTTTTTGAACCATGCTGAGCGGAAGGGGCAATCCTGATCAGCCTTCTGTGCGTGTAATGGACTTCGCAAAAATTCCTGCCAGTGTTTCCATCCAATAATAGTTAATAGTTAATAACAGTTAATAGTTATCAGAAAATTAATATCTGACAAGAAGAAAAAATAGCTCAGAAGAGGTATTTTAGAGAAGATATTTTAGAGGAGATATTTTGGAGGAAGTATCTGGAGGAGGTATTTTAGAAGAGGTATTTTAGAGAAGATATTTCAGAGGAGGTATTTTGGAGGAAGTATTTGAAGGAGGTTGGCGCAGTATACCAGATGCTCTTGGTGCCATAAAAAGCCAAACAAACAAAACAATTCTGGAGGAGGTGACATTTAGAAGTAGTAGTTTAGAGAAAGTATTTTAGAGAAAGTATTTTAGAAAAGGTATTTTAGAGACGGTATTTTAGATTACTATTTTCGCACATTATTATTATTTACTATTTTAGCTTGACTGCTAGCAAAGTTAAGTCCAATGCGCAAGCGCAGAAACGCGACAGGATAAGCTTCTTCTGTCACAACTTTTGCTGAACATCTATTTGAAGAATCTGACATCACTGTAAGTGTACCTTTTTTCGAAGTCAGTGGTAGAAGTTTTCTAAAGTTGTTTTTCGTTCGTAAAGTTAATTTTTCATGAAGAGTTAAGATTAGTAAAGTCGAACTTGGTTAATTGCTGGATGGTTTTTCATTCAGTCAAGCAGCAACTAATACAAACATTACTTTTGCTGTTGCCTACTTTAATACCATTCCATTATGTTTTCTAGAAAGCTGAATCAACAAAAAAAACCTAACAAGATATTAAACATCAACAAAGTTAAAAATGTTGAATGTAAAGCACAAGTTTTTTCAATTGCGGGTAATATTCCGTTCAATAACTTCCTTCAAAGTCTTCAAACGGAAAATATGCAAGGTAGGGCCTCTAAACATTACTCTTCTGAAGGAAATGTCGAAAGTAAAAAAAAAAAAACTAAAGGTGAACAACAACTTTTCAAGTATCTCCATCGACTACTCAGCAAATAATCCTATGCTTTCAAACAACCTTATCTGTTCTTATAACGATTTCTATTTAGCCCAAAACTGTAGGGCTCCTAAAATGACTATAATTATAGAAAATATCGATAATAAGTTATTGCGTTTAAACCCAATTCTGAAAAAAGACTAAGAAAAAAATAAATAAAAGACTTAATGTCAAAAGCGGGTTAAAATCATAAAGTAGAACAAATTCGTTCTCTAAGAAATAACTCGCTGCTTGTATAAACGTATGACGCTGTGACCATGAACAATCTAGCTCAAATTAATTCAATTTTGAATAAACCAGTATCTACTCGCATTATCCACGAATCGTTAAACAGAAAATGTGTTCTTGTCAATATGGATCCAGAGACAGACCTTAGTGATCTTGCAAACGAACTTTTGAT
Source organism: Dysdera silvatica (assembly GCA_006491805.2). Lineage (NCBI taxonomy): Eukaryota > Metazoa > Arthropoda > Arachnida > Araneae > Dysderidae > Dysdera > Dysdera silvatica. The sequence continues at coordinate 41,235,548 of QLNU02014802.1, forward strand.
GAACGAATTGAAAATAAATAAAACCGCCAATAACAAAGCCAAACAAACAAATTACTCATCATTCCACCTTTTAGGAAAATCCTATCCTAAGTATATCTCCTATCTCTACGAAAGAATGGAAACAAAGATTTTCATTCACAAAATTCATTAACGCAAAAAATGTTTCAAATTTGGACATAGCAAAGCTTTTCCTGTGTTCCAAGGCTTCCCAAAGCCTATGTGTGGAGCCGCTGGAAAAGTGATAGGCCGGAGAATTTATTTCTGACATTTTTCAGAGCCATAAAAACCATTTTCATGATCATCATCATCAACCATCAAGACGACTAGGCGGGTACTTCTGAAATTTACATTTACGATTTTTCAGGTTCGGGAACGTTCAAGTATTATGAAAGGATCCTTGTGGGGAGGGTGTTGTGCTTACTTTCCTATGTTAGCCAATGTTAATTTTTGCTTACCAGGGGAGGGGGGTTGAAATGGCCAAAATATTGCTTATGTAATACTTGAACACTTCCTTCTTACGGATTCAACGTTTGACTGATTCAGAAAGAGCACCACTAATGTTAGATTAGGCAGCAAGGACGGGGCCCGAAGCGGGGGGAGGCATGCCGTCTCCCCTCACAATCCCTTCCCTGATACATCCCTTTTCCTGATTCAGGAAAATTACACGATCCAAAAGGCCGCGAAATCAACATGGCGGCAGATCAGTTGACGTATTGCCAGTAGTTTTGGAAACAATTCAAAAAAATTTAGTAGGGGGCTGTTGTGCCGTTACACTAATGTATTTTATTAGTAGCTAATAATATTAAATATCTACAATATGCGGACACAAAATATCTTATGAAGTTAATTAATTTTATAATATAGTTTTTTCTGCAAAGATTAAAAGGTGCCGCTTGTTTGGCCAACATTTCCAGATTATTTAATTATTATCTTTTGCATACAAAACAACAAAAATGGCTTCAACTTCGTAGAAGGTTTAGCTATTCAAAGTAGAGGTTAAGAAAGCTTTCCACGACTTTTACAGGTTTTGACCAAAAAAATCCCTTTTCCTTTGATTTTCCCCCAACTTTTAGGGTCGATTTCAATTTTCCTGATGATTCCAGGTTGCTTGGGAACCCTCTTTAACAATTGCTTTCCGACATATATATTTTTTAATTGTATTGATGCTGCTTTAAGTAATAGGAGTACACTCACCAATGCCATCTTTGGTAAATTCCTCATTGTTACGAATTTAACAATTGCATCCATAATTAAAATTGATTTCTTCATCAGTTGAACTTTGTCTTTTAAACAGTCAAGTTGATCATAGCCAACGATTTAATATTTCTAGACGAAAAATGAGATTGTCGACATCTTGCCATTAAACACAATGCCAAGCTAAAGAATAATCATTATGGACATTTGGTCGCTTTATAAAATACAGAAATTTTCAGCAGTAGCGTGAAATCTGCTATAAAATCTGAAAAGGTATCAATTCTCTCATTTTGATTTTTAATTACGGATAAGGGGAGATTCAGGTGTCGTGTCTCGCCAAATCCTTTCGTCTTTTGACGTTGGCTCCATTTGGAGCGATACGGCACCGAACATTACATTTTTACTTTAATTCCGTGTAGATGTGATGACACAGCTATATTTTAAGCCATCTTTCAATATTCCAGCCATAAAATATAATTAAATCATATCGAAAAACTTACTATCAATGCGGTTCTATATTGTCAGCGAGATTCTATATGCCCGTTTGTGGTTCATGACGCAAGGGGGAGCTCAGGTCGCTATGTCGAAACCTAGAAGTTTCCGAAGGATCCAAATACATTATTACCACCTAGGACATCAAACCTCGGGATACGGATCGGTAGAAAAAAATGGCATAAGCTTGATACCAGCGGATGTTCAATCTCCATTAAATGGTGGACAAATGAGTTTCTTCAATATCAGTGGTTCCCAAACTTTTAAATTCCCAACCAACTTTTTTTTATAATGTCGATCTTTCGTGCCCACTTAGCTCTAACTGGGGAAGTACCCAGGGGAGGAGCCTGAGACCTCACGCCTTTGAAATAAAAAATCCTGGATACGTGTTTGGCTTCCACAGAAACTACAATTTTTTTTAAAGTCCATTTTCAATTTTTAAAACACGTTTCTGAAAATATGCATACTTCAAAAACGTTTCGCGCTAGCCCAAAAATTGGCCCGCGCCTCATAGTTTGCGGAACACTGCTTTATATGATTGTATGGATGACGATTACGCGTAAAAAAACTTCGATTGCAAAATTATTTCATATAAGAGTAGTTTCAAACATTTTATGACCGCGACTTACTTCTTGGCAGAACAAACTTTATACATATATGTGTGCACACAGTAGGATCCACTTATAACAAGCCCGCACTTAATGAGTGTCTGCGTTTGGTGTAGAAAATATCTTTCGTTTGGTATGACATTAAAGTGCAAAATACGATTTAACTGCTCTGAGCGAGAAAGCCTTTTGTGCTCCCCGAGCTAAAAGGAAAAATGGACAATTTAGTAGAGTCACTTTAAGCGAAAATGGTAAGGAACCCGGACAAAATTGCAACACAAATGTTTTTTTTATACCATAATGTAGGTAAGAATGAGCTGAACAATATATCCAAAATTCACCAAAATCGCTTTATGGAAAACCATATGTTGGGGGTCAGTAGTTTTTTGTCTGTTGGTGGTTACGGTATACAGGGTGTAGCGTATTGCCGATTCTCTGTAAAGGGATTATTATATGTAGGATTAATTATATACGGAGCGAAGATAGCTACGATTATGGAAGTTAGATATTGCAAAATGAATATGCTCCGTCAGATGCCATGGTTGCAGCGCCTCTAGTGGCGAAATTTGGAACTACTCCATACTAAGAGATATTGATATTGCTTAGTTACTATCTTTAAAATTCTTATAATAAAAATTATAAGGAAAAGTAGCAGTCATCAAGTATTATTAAAGACACAGTGGTCCTACTAGGAGGATTCTACACCAGGATGATTACCCTTGACTGCATCGGATACACGGAGAAGAGGCAGGATTATCTGAAGTGCTCCAACAAATCTATGCTGGTAATATCATTAAGCATATATTATGAGGGGGGAAAGCTGTTTCGCGTGTAATGTGAGCTCATAGTATTGTCGACCAAGCAGGGGCGCCGAGAGCCAACGCCAATTTCGCGACAATTTCAACGGGTCTATATGGCCCCTTCCCTAGGCAGTAGCATAGATATTTTTTGCTTTTTTTTTTTGGGAGGGTTGAGCCCCAAATGAACAAAAAGTATGAAATAAGAACGCATTTTTTTTTGTACTTACTTATTACTTAATTATTTTACAAGATCACTGCTGAAAAAAGAAATTAACGTAAGCTACTATTATTTTATTTTCACTAGTCGAGACAGGCTAAGGAAGAAAAATTAAAACTGTACATTAAATGTTCATGAAACTTCATTAATCTGGATTTAGAGAAAAATTTCTGGACTTCCAACCATTGGGGCGGGGGTGGGAGGACCAGGCCCACCGCAGCATAGATCTAGAATTCGGTAACACCGTGCAAAAGGCATTATAAACAACATCCTTATGACCCCAAATAGGGTTTTCCATGGTGCAATTTTGGTGGATTTTGGATATGTTGCTTAACTCATTTTGATCTATATTTCAGTACCAAAAACATTTGTGTTGCAATTTTCTGCGGGTCAAATTGTAATTTCACTGTGCTAATTAGCGTGATGTCTAGAAATTACTGATCTGTTTATCGTACAAAAATTTGATGAGAATTTCTTTTGAGCCATTAAGAATGGACAGAAAGACGTCCTCCCCGCAAAACGAAGAATAACTTTTACGATGGGTAAACAATTGGTCTTGACTAAATATGACATATTGCTAACCAACTACTGTTCGAAAACTACAAGGAAAGATGCAAATACCCACAGGCCGTTAATGACGCGTTTTTCATTGAATTTTAAGCCAAAGCTGATTATCATTGTATGCATATTATATACATATATGTTACATATAAAAGCGTTATTTCTAAAGTATAGCATTTTAAATTCTCAAACGGATTTAGTGAGCACTTTCGTTGATCTTGATCTCCTCGTTATATATGGGTCCTATTGTGTGTGCATGCATATATATATATATATATATATATATATATATATATATATATATCATCATCATCATCATATTCAACCATTATCTATCCACTGCTGGATGAAGGTCTCTCCAAATGCTTTCCACACAAGTCTATCCTGGGCCATTCGTTTCCACGTCACCCCAACCTGTTTTCTTATTTCATCCACCCATCTAGTTTGAGGACGTTTTCTAGGTCTTCGGTGGTCTCTTGGAATCCAGTTCAGAATTTCTGTTGTCCATCGTTGATCAGTTCTTCTTGCAATATGCCCAGCCCATCGCCATTTCAGCCCTTTTACTTTAACAATGATGTCCTCTACTCTAGTTTGCTCTCTCACCCAAGTGTTTCTTTTTCGATCTCTCCTAGTTATTCCAAGCATGCACCTCTCCATGCTCCTTTGCGTTGTCTGTAACTTTCGTATTGCTCCAACTGTTAGACTCCATGTCTCTGATCCATAAGAGAGGACTGGCAATACACACTGGTTGAAGACCTTTCTTTTTAGACACAAAGGCAATTTCCCCTTCAGGATAAAACTGTTTCTTCCAAATGCACTCCAGCCAAGTTTAATACGTCTGTTGAGTTCTTTCATAATGTTGCCATCCATTGAAATCAGCTGGCCAAGGTAAATATATGAATCAGCAATTTCTAGCTCAATGTTGTCAACTTGTATTTTTGTTTCCTCTACAAAATTATTGAACATGATCTTAGTTTTTTGTAGGTTCATCTTGAGTCCAACTTCTTTACTTCTAGTTGAGAGCTCCTGTACCATGTCTTGGAGTTCTGATGGGTTCGTTGAAAAAATAACAATGTCATCAGCAAACCGCAAATGATTTAAATATTCACCATTTATTTTTATTCCCTTGTTATTCCAATTTATCAGCTGAAAAATCATCTGTAAAGCTGAAGTAAAAAGTTTTGGAGAAATGGTATCTCCCTGCCTCACCCCTTTGCCAAGTTTGATAGTTTTGGTATCTTTATGTAACCGAAATTTTGCACTTGCATTTTTATACACACGTTTCACCATGTCAATGTACACATCCTCAATGTCTGTTGATCTTAAAGAGTTGATGACTGCTGATGTTTTAATAGAGTCAAAGGCCTTCTCATAGTCAATAAATGCAACACACAATGGAAGTTCATATTCATGTGTTCTTTCAATTAATTCTCTTAATACTTGAATATGGTCCACTGTACTGAATCCACTTCGAAATCCAGCTTGTTCTCTTGGTTGAGCTGCATCTAATTTTTTCTGCAGGCGATGTGTTAGCACTTTTGTGAAGATTTTATAAATAGCAGGTAACAAGCTAATTGGTCGGTAATTTTTCAAATCCTCTTTATCACCTTTTTTATGCAAAAGAATTACTGTTGCAGAATCCCATTGGTTTGGTATGTTACCGCTGTTAAGACATTTGGTAAAGAATTTTGCAAGTATGTCTTCTACATATTCTCCAGCTTCTTTTAGGATATCTAATGTAATACCATCATCGCCAGGGGCTCTTCCTTTCTTCATACTTTTTATTGCAAATGAAACTTCTTCTTTTAAGATTTTAGGAGCTGTTCCTTCGACTATTTCAGTGTCTTCGTTTAATCCACTGTTACTTTCATATAGTTTTTTGTAGAATTCTTCAACTCTTCTAAGTATTTCTTCCCTATTTCTTGTTACGGTGCCATCCTCTCCTTTTAATGCAATGATGTGTTTCTTCCCAATAGACAAACTCCCTTTAACAACCCTAAGGCTCTTGTTATTTTCAATGGCCTTCCTTACTAACTCACAATTGAATTTTCTTATGTCTTCTTTCATGCTTTTGCGCAGAGTTTTACAAAGTTCTATGTACTCAATCCTGGAACTGGTATTTCGATTGTCCACCTTCATATCTCTTCGCCTTTTC
>QLNU02014802.1:41241671-41257820 GCA_006491805.2 Dysdera silvatica
AATGATAATTTCTGCCCCTATCAGATTAATGGGTTATCGACTGGCTATTGAATGGTTTTTGCCTGATTCTCACCCCCCAGTAGATCCACCCATGGTTTAAAAGAGCGCTAGGCTACTTGTTGTTTTTGGACTACACGACTTTTGAGGATAGAAGCCATATTGAGGTGCAAATGAAACTTAAAAACCATTCTTATCGCATCGTTTTTAATTATTGAATATTTCTCCTCTGAAAGGGCGGATATATAGCCTTCAAGCCACGACTTCCTGTCGTATATGCCAATTCACAGCGCAAACTAAATTTTTAGTCGCAAACGATTTTTCAGTCTTCAGGTAATAGCCTCTTGCCGGATTTTTTCTTGGTCGCTGTTAGTTTTTTTTTTTAATTTAAAATCAAAATCGTTGTATAATATGTGTAAATAAATATGTAATAAATATATAAATAAAACATATGTAATAAATATATAAATAAAACATATGTAATAAATATATAAATAAAACATATGTAATAAATAAAAAATGTGTGTAAACACCCTCTGTATAGTAGAAACTCAATAATCTGCGGTTGATTTGACCAGTAACTATGCTGGATGACCGAAAAATCCGAATTATTAGAATTAAAATAAAACCAATGTTTTTCGCAATACTAATTTTTGTTGGAGATTTTAAATTCGATAGTAAAAACAGTGTTTAGTTTCCATTTTCTGTCGTCCATTTTCAATATTATGGCCCCTTAACATTCATTGTAACCAAGTTCGATTATGGATGCAATTTCCGCGTAGTTCCGCCAAATGACTGAAGCCAGCTCTAGATACAGGACGTGTTTTACAAAATGCTAATTAGTGGCCATTCACAAAGTCACCTTGACCGACAATCTCGTGTGTTCCGGGAAAGTTTTATGAAGAACATGAGGGACAATACAGAATGGTGAGTAATGGCTGAAAGAGCTATTCATGGTAACACTGAGTAAGGTGTTGGGGGATATTGCAATTTCAATACGCAATTGTTGGTGTGAAACAATGGTGACAAGTATCTGAATCAGGAAAATCCGTGTTTTTGATAGTACTGTGAAAAGGTTGGAGGAAAGTGTGGACTGTATAAAAGGAAATACATGTATCAGCCGCAGTGGGCTACATCATTTGTTAAAGTTGTTGCCAAATACAACTGACTAAAATTCAAACATGTTTTCTAATTGGACGAGTTAAATTTTGCTAGGTAATTTGTTCTGAAGCCAGAGACGACTAGGGCGATAAGGATGGAAAAATTCCTGTTAGGACTACGTACCATTATCTTTCTAATCCATGTAGTCGGTCGCGTGCAATCTGCTGACGAGGTTGCAGATGACTGGAGAAACGCTTTTTGTCGTAAGCTAGTTCGTTTTGATCGTACATACTCAAAAATAATCGTAAATAATCGTACGTACTCAAAAATAATCGTAAATAATCGCAAATGATCGTACGCACTCAAAAATAATCGTAAATGATCGTACGTACTCAAAAATAATCGTAAATGTTAGTTGATCATAAGGTAAATAAAAGAAATTTTATTTAATTAATAGCTATAATTAAAACTATTTATTCAACAGCTATAGTTAAAACTATTTATTCAACAGCTATTTATTTAATATCTTTATAAATTATTATTATTATGGCTATTGAATAAATTATGGCTAATAATTATAATAATTATGGATATTGAATAAATGGCTGTAACTGTATTCAATAGCTATAATTACAGCTGTTTATTCAATAGCCATAATTACGGGCAATGTTTCGTCATGACGAAAGGAACTACGTGTAGATTTTTAAACCTAGTGTCGATAAACTCTGAGCATTTATATGCATATAATTAAAGGTTACACAGATAATTATTATTGCAATAGAATCTTTCTCTAACCTGCTTATCTCAAAAACCTTTATCTCGTAATTTCTGAATTTTCTTGCATTGTCAGGTTAAATTTCATGGATTTTCCCATATTTATTTCGAACAAATTCCTCCTAAAACGGCTATATTTTAAATTATGAACTGAAAGGTCAATTCCAAACCTGAAGCGAGTTGAGAAACCCCTTACATAGTAATAGTCACGACGTCGCTTGAGCGATAAAACAGAAACATGACAGATACCGGTCTTTGATTTCATAGAGATCTACAAAGTGACTGCGACTCTCTCTCTCTCTCTTTTTAAACAGGGACTGAGGACTTTACATTATGGGGGAGGGGGGGAGTGTAGTGAGTAATAAGCAATTTGGAAGTCAAATTTCCCCCTTCTTTTCGGGAAATTAAAAATCATTAACTATTATTAAACCATTAATTAGAAACAATTAACAGACTATTTGTTGAGACATGTCAAAAATATTTTACTTATACCTATACTTGTTATCACGTATTAATAAAATGTCGTCAACCAAATCCACATACAGAAACCTCTATATCTTGAAGCCTCCTTATCTCCAGCGTTTTTCTCATGCCCGCGAAATTCAAGATAGGTAGATTCTACTGTGTATAATATTTAAGTAGAACTCTTCCAAATACAAAATACTTGTATTAATAATAATATTATTATTATTATTATGATCATCATCATTATTAAAATACGTTCATTGGAGAATTTTTGCTTTTCAGAGAAAAGTAACCCAGAACTCTTTAAGGATCTGAGTGCTTGTTTGAAGTTGGAATCAATGGTCGTAAGTATAAATCTATAACCCATATAACTGAGCTTTTATAATTGCTCAAAATTTAAAATTAAAACTTCAGCAGTTCCAGAAAAGGCATTTCATTTAATTTCAGCTGGGTATCTTAAATTGGGCAAAAGCTTTCAATGCTTAACTATACAAACAATTTTGAGACATAAAAATAGAGACAACTTTAATTAGAATTACAACTTAACTATGCGATGTAATTACGATTACATGATTGGTAGAGACCAAGTTTATTAACAGAACAATACAAAGTTTCTCCAGGAGATTTGCATAACAACATTTATTTCAATAACCGATGACTTAATCTTGGTGCAAACTGCCATGGAGATGATACCGATGTATTGGAAACTTTCAATAGAACATTTTGATCCAAAAAACATTAACTGAAGACGAACTTTAAAATTCCAAAACAAGTAAACAAGATGAACTTTTAACAATTGACTGAAAAATTTTTTTTTTTGCAACGAATTTAAAATAAATTAAACATTTGGATGTCAAGTTCTACCATTATATAAGAAACATGTATCTACAGTCGTCGTAATAAATGTGAAAATAATAATTCTATTTTTATTTTTGATGAAGCGATTAATAATCCAAATAATATGAAACATTTTTGAAATGTTTGTGTTTTGTTTTGAACAGGATGATTAATTTCATGATGACTAATATTAGTTGAAAGAACATTTAAATTTAAATATTTGGGATCTATAATGGAAGAAGATATAAGTAATTATCAGGACATTGGGAACAGAATCTGTCTTGCTAGAAGGACGATTCGTGGTCTACACCCAGTGATCTGGAACCAAGGAATTTCCCTGAAGAATAAAAAACGTAATTTTTAAAGCAATTACTGAAACTATTCTTACATATGGCAGTGAAATCTGGGCTATAGTAAATAAATTAGAGAAAAACATTGAAGCAGTAGAGATGGACTTTTTGGCGTGGATGTTGTGAAAAAACAATGTTAGACAAAGTGAGAAATGACACCATTTTGAGGTTAGTGGAAAAGAATAGAACCATTGAAGAAAAGATCCAACAAAAGGCCCTTAGATGGTTCGATCACGAAATGAGAATGATTTATGGAAGATGGCCGAAAAAGTTGTTGCAGTATGAGCCAGTGGGGAGAAGGAAAAGAGAAGACCACGTAAAACATGGTTGGCAGGAATAAAAGAGACAATGGAAAAAAAAAAAGGAATATTGTTGCAGACACTTAAAGAAATAGAGACCAATGGAAGAAATAGTGGAGGGTACCCCCAAATGGGAAAAGCCCTGTAAACTGAAACTGGAAACTAATATGAGGTGGATGACTCTATTAGGGGGATGTGGGGATTTTCCCAGATAGCTATATAATTAAATTGTTTCATAATGTTATTGAATATAGTTGCTTAATTTTAGGTGCAGAATGCTTGCAAAAGATGTGCGTTAACAGTAAGTTCAACAAGTAAAGGGGACCTTGCTTTATTTTTAACCGAAGCCTGTAGGGATAATTCCCTATTTGAAAAGGTAAATTAACCCTTTTTTTTATAATACTCTTTATTCATTTTCGAAATTTTCCTTATTAGATTAATAACTTTTGTTACTTGGTTCCATGAGTTCCATTACTTATTCATCATTCGATTTACAATTTCCAAACCTTCATTGTAATCGTTACAATATTCAAATTTTCACTGTACTCTTCACAATATCCACCTATTTATTGTATTTTCCATGGTATTTGGTGTCGGATTTAGATGAAGAGATTCCCTAGAACATTTTATTTGTGATGTCATCCAAACCTTAATCGTCATGATTAGAGAAAGAGGGAGAAAGGTGTTTTTTGATTTAATAAAATTCTCAGTGAAGCCGAAGATGGTGGTTGGTGTTTAAAATTCCGTAATTCACCATTCCTGATCTAAAGCATATAAAATGTCAGGGGCGTGTCGTCGTTACCGTAAATGGGGAAGTTGCATTAGAATAAAAATTAAAGTGGAACCAAATGAGATACATTGTGGTTTTAGACCAGTGATTCCCAACTGGTGGTCCGCCAAAGAGTCCCAAATGGTCCGCGAGACGGGTCATTATTTAAAAAGAAATAATAATTAATAAAAACGCTTATAAAAATTATTATTAAATATTAAAATTAAATATAAAAATGAAATCAATAGTATAATTGTAGTACTTTACAATCTGACAGAACTTCAGAAAACGGTTCGTATTAAAAGTAATTCGTCTTAACGAGGTTTGACCGTATTATTATTAGATTTTATTATTTCTTTTTTCCCCAAAGAACGATTTTACATTACATACAACGATACATACCCCCACAAAAAGACCCAGCTCCCCTTTTTATTAACGTGCTGCAGTCAACTCATGAGAATTTTTCAAAGTGGTCCGCGGGTACAATTGAAGTGGAAAAGTGGTCCGCGGCTTAAATTGAGTTGGGAACCACTGTTTTAGACGAAAGTTTCTACGTTAGGATTAAAAAATATAGTTAATAATTTAAAACGGCAAGCGCCATAAATCAACGTTTTTATGGGGAAGAGCCATCTTAGCTTTATGCCCCACGTACAAAAATTTCTTGACACGTCCCTGACAGAATCCATATAGAAATTAATGTTGATGTTGAATTATAGGCTTAAGATAGTATCATTCTGAAGTGAAGTGCAAGGGTATTACTAAAAGGTTGTCTAAAGGCTACACAGTGCGTGATGATAGCATGTGTAAGAGATACCTCTATGACAAAGGATATTACTAAAAGGTTGTCTAAAGGCTACACAGTACGTGATGATAGCATGTGTAAGAGACACCTCTATGACAAAGGATAATGCAAAAGGTTGTCTAAAGGCTACACAGTGCGTGATGATAGCATGTGTAAGAGATACCTCTATGACAAAGGATATTACTAAAAGGTTGTCTAAAGGCTACACAGTACGTGATGATAGCATGTGTAAGAGATACCTCTATGACAGTGTTATAAATAATGTAGATACACTTTAGACTGAGGGCCCCAAGATTTTGAGGCTCAAATTTTCAGTCTGCCAGCCTATTGGGAAATCCGGAACTGATAATATCCATGTTTATTGTATTTTTCACAGTGCTACCTCCCAATAAAGGATATCCATGGGACCGGACATTTCGACCCTTAAATAGAGGTGTCCCTTCTTCGGAAGTACATGTGTTCTTATTCAAAAGGACTGGGGATCAGATGGATCGTCCCATAAAAAGGGGTGTCCCCTATTCGGAGGTGTCCTTTACGGGAGGCAACATTGTATTCATATATACGTTGTATTTTTTACATAATCCATATTTCCATATTGCATTTCACATACTATTTATTATTTTTCGTTAAATTATTTATTGCATTTTAATCAAGTTAGAATTGCTTAAAATTGTATTGCGCTAATAATAAATTAATAATTAAGTAGTTAAAATTAAACAATTAATAATTAATGATTAAATAATTAATAATTAATAATTAAATAATTAATCGTTAAATAATTAGTAATAAATGAATAATTCTGTTATTACTATTTTTCTTTATTTCAGTTCGATGACTGTTTCTCCGTTTACGAAGCAGACGAAAATTTTGCAAAAAGAGGTTAAAAGTGCCTTATTAATAAAAAATATATTTAGTAATAAGTGAAAATTATATTATTACAAATATTCTTATCAGTAGTTGTTCTATTATTTAATTTTTAAAATGGTTATCATGCTTCCAATTTTACTGTATTTTGCACATATTTTTCAAGGTTGTAATGATACAGCTGTTTTTTTATGTCCTATTACCGAGACACCTAAATTTTTTTGTCACATTTAAAGTTAACGGTTTTAAATATATGGGTTTTTTTTGTTATAATTTTATTTTAACTATGGAAATTTAAACATAGCATTGTTCTGTTTGATGACGTTTTGTTTACATAACAAATTTTAATAATGATCAATGCTCATTTGAATGAAAGTGCATTCTAATGAGGGCGCATCATGACCCTCTCTGTACTGCCTCTATAAAAATCCAATCAACCAAAGCATCTGATTAATATCCTGTGGTATTGTAGTGGTATCTCTCACCTCCATCAGTTCTTTTCTTGCCTGGGCAACTTCATTTTGTTTTCCTGCCCTCTTGCCTCTCCAGTTTCATTTGAAGAACAGTTCCATTTATCCATAGACGAGGACTGTTCCATCCATCCATAGATGAGACACACATCTACAGATGAGGATTGTTCCATGTATCCATAGATGAGACATCCATCCACGGATGAATACTGCTCCATCTATCCATAGATGAAACATCCATCCACAGATGAGGACTGTTTCATCCATCCATAAATGGAACATCCGTCCACAGATGAGGACTCTTCCATCCATCCTTTGATGCAAGGTCCATCCGCAGATGAGGGCTGTTATATATATATATAGCTCGATGGGGTAACTGGGGCAAAAGAATGTGACAACTGGGGCCAGGCCCTTACTGGCCCCGGTTTGGTTACAGGCCTGATGTGAACCATTAATATTTGAACCATTAACATGTGAATATGTGAACCATTAACATTTGAAGATGTGAACCATTAATATTTGAACCATTAACATGTGAATATGTGAACCATTAACATTTGAACATGTGAACCATTAATATTTGAACCATTAACATGTGAATATGTGAACCATTAACATTTGAATATATGAATCACTATTTGAACCACTGCATTTTCGTATTTTCCAGGCCAGCCATAATGACCAAACACAGGTAAGTTATTATTTTTTAATCTATCTTGTTGATGCCTTAGCATACAGATATTACGATTAAGTTTAAGATTTAGTGTTTAAAGTTTATGCTAGAACCAACGTTTTTGGCTCACACAAGGGCGGATCCAGGATGTTATTATGGAGGGCGGTTTCGGGGGGCTTACACAGGGGAAAATTTTAGTTTTGGACTGTTAAATAGTTTAGGTAAATGCTGTTATATTACTAGCCTTCCTTTATACTCACTTTCAGTGAGTATTTAATTTACGACAATGAATTAAAGCTGGGCTTTTCTTTAATTGAATCGGTCATTTTGAAAAGGGGTCAACTCCATAGGAAAACAATGAAACATGACCCCTTTTCAAAATGGCTAATTCCATTAAACTATAGAGTTTAAGGTAGATTATAGTTAAATACGACCAGGGCTTAAATTGGGCGGGAGCCCGGCTCCGGTACTTCTTCATTTTTGGCGATTATTTAAATATTAGCCGGAACCCCTAAATAGACGCTGTCATGAAAAAGTAATGAATTTGTGATTAAAGTCATGCATTTTGTTGTCCAGAAAAATGGACATAAACAATTGATATGATTTATCGATTCTTTTGCAGCCATTCAATTTTTTAATCGATTTATCATAATATTAGGGCTCCTGCACTTTTTTTTTGTTAGAAATTAAGCCCTGAGTATGACAGAAGGATAAGCTAGTAAAGGAGACATATACAATAACCAAAACGATAATTTACAATGTAATTAATAGAACAAGTTTAAATTTAAACTACAAAAACATTGTATTTATGAACGTTGTAATTTCTATGTACTTTACAATTTCAATTTTATGTCTATCATAATTACAATTTCATCTCTATTACAATTTCAATTTTATGTCTATTGCAATTGCAATTTCATGTCCATTACAATTGCAATTTTATTTCTATTACAATTTCAATTTTATGGCTATTACAATTGCAATTTTATGTTTAATACAATTGCAATTTTATGTCTATTACAATTGCAATTTAAATCTATTACAGTCGTAATTTCATGTTCATTAAAATTTCAATTTTATACCTGTTTTATGTAGTCTTGTTACGAACAGATAGTGAATCGATATGACCTGGCAAGTGAAATTTTAAATCCTAATGCAACAAGTTCGAAGCCTCTGGAATGAGAAGATTATCTCCCCACCCACGTCACTGATATACCAGGGGTGGGGCGAACTCCCTTGACTATGGCGCTTCCGGAATCTGTATCTCTGATAAGTTCTGTGTCTAACACCAACCGGTTGTATAAAAATAAAAATGATTTTCTTCTTCATTTTCGTAAAGTTATTTGTTTCTCTTATATATTGCCCTGTATAATATATTAATATATAATATATCTGTATAATATATTGATCTATAAATATATTGCCCCGTTCTCTTATTCAAAACATAAATAAATAAATAAACAAATAAACAAATAAATAAATAAATAATTTGAAAAATGAATCGACGTTGAAAACGTTATCTTATTTTTTCTGCGAAACTTGGCCAACTTTGACGAGGTCATGATGACGTCATCATATTGTGATAAGATGATTAAGTTATCACAACATGACAGGAAATACTACAAAATTTCGTGGCGATTTTTAGGAGTTCAAGCATAATATAAACGCTTTCGATGTTAAAAAAACAGCGCCCTGATGATCTACAGGATATTCAAAAGGCATTTGGGATTTATCAGGCCTGGGATTAATTGCCAACGTGCTTGGTCATGCATTGGCGTACGCAGGTGGTGTTGATGGGGGTTGTAACCCCCCCTTTTTGCAATGAAATTTTGTATATTTAACATAGGAATATGTGAGTTGTAGCTCTGTAACCCCACCTCATTGGGCCTATAACCTCCCCCCTTATGAACTTCCTGCGTACGCCTGTGGTCATGTATAAATGTATTGTGGTTTATTGGAGTTTACGTTTATCTGCCAATCCCGTCTCAGATGTCACCTAGTCGAACAGTTTTCGGACGTAAAAAATTCGTACAAATATTTAAAAAAAAAAAAAGTGTAGAGTGTGCTTTCGTTGTGTGCTTGAAACGTAAGTTAACTTTACTTTCTTTGATACAGAGGCGTAACTTACGGGGAAGAGAAGGACTATAAATACCATCTAGTAATTTAGGTGGTATTGGTTCTATGGTTGTTTAGCCCTCCTTAAAAAAATTTAGCCGTCTTAGAAAACGAAAATTATGAAGGAATGCTATATGTGGAGCATTGGGGGAGAAAGCCATAGCCCCTCCCCACGAATTCCAGACACTTCGATCCCTAAGCTGCGACGTGACATGGTTAGATATGACTTTTCAATAAACAGGCTTGGGCAACCGCCTATGTTCGTCCATGGCTGGAGTACGTTCCGCCCACGTGACCATAGGATAGCTCTTTTTGTCTGGAGGGGAAGAAAGATACCACTTCCCAAACTGGCACCTGGGATTACAGTACTGTCCTTCGGCGGCCACCTTTCTCTTTAAGTTCATGCACATTGTGCATAAACTTAATGGGAAGGGTGGCTACTACTCCTCCAGGCTTCCACCGAGCTATCACCCTTTACCTTTTTGGTCCCGGCATTTCCTCAACTGGATTACTAAAGAACTTCATGCATGTTCTTAACATCGTATTTGATGTCGAAGTACAGTGACGTAGTGTGATTTTAAAAGTGAACACACAATTTCCAAATGTTCATCTGCCCCCCCTAAATAAGGATAAATATACTGAGAATTAAATATGTGTGGATCGACGCTTTTTTATACGAGTATGGGGGAGGGGGTGAATAATTGAAGATGGCACCCTTTTCAAATCACGCTACGCAATTGTCAAAACGCAAATTTTTGTGTTAAACCGAATTAGGTGGGGGGTAATATAAGTTACCTTAAGGTCTAAGGGGAATTATAGCCCCCATCCCAGTGTCTCCTATATGGCATTCATTTGTAATTTTTTGTTTACCAAAGACAGGGCTAAATTTTTTCAGCGGAAGAGTGGCGAAGGAGGGGGGGGCTAAGACACTTACAGTCAATCCCAAGTTACGCCAATGGGGGAGGGAGGGAAGGATTAAGGGGATGACTTCAATGAATTAAAAATATCTCTAATGCCCCTCCCCCGAAATGTGAAGGTTCAGAAAATTGCTTCTTTCAATTTAATTCCAGGCATAGTTCTCCGTTTTGACTGCCACGTTTTTAATTTGATATAAATAAATAGATTCTTTATACAGTGGAACCTGGTAAAGTGGCCACCTTGGTAAATGGACCACCTGGATTAGGTGATCACTTTTTATGAGGGAGAATTGGTAGGGCCTTACATGGGAACCCCTTTCGCTGTTCACTGCACTTAGAGATAAGACCTATAGGAGATGATAGTATTAGACTTCCTAATCACAAGTATGTAATCATTTGTCTGCAAAAATGACATGGCAATTTTTTATGAATATTTGAAGTCCAAAAATTACTTTTTTCGCCAGGTTTGATATTTTGTAATCGCACTGTATGTGAGCAAAAACAGGTTTGAAGTCTGTAAAATTATGACGGATCATCGTATTTAACGGATAAACAAAAATTATGTCTCAACTAATCCAAACCGTGTAAAAAAATTAATATGAAAAATGAACTTTTAGCATAGACTTTGGCGAATTTGGCGACAATTTTGAAGGCTACTCCAGGTTTTCGTTTAAAATAGTTATTTCGTATTACCGCAGCCCATGTCAAGTTTCTTTTACATTTCTTTTTCCAAAATATTATCTCATGAGGAAAAGAAGCACATGAATACATATAAGCATGCATACATGAGAATGAATGAATGAATGAGTATTCATATATGAGATGCGTGATCTATCAATTATCTGCGCAATTATCTCGGCTACAATTGTTGTATTCAATTTCAAAAGAAATTTCCTCAACATTTTTGAATTTTCTGGAATCATGATTGCTATAACAGCACCTAAACCAAGCATATTGTAATATAGGGCGATATTTTTTAGACTGTAATTGATTGTGAACCAAAGAATGCATTTTTATTATCTCATTTCGATGTCGTATGTCAATATCCATTTCATCGATTGCTATTCTGTTGATTATTTTTTTACAAATTTTTTATATTGTCGAAAGAAATAAACATCCAGCGATTGTATGAGGGATGTTGTTTTGGGGGTATTTGCAAGGATATACAATTTTCCGGAAAATCTTTATAAGTGTTTGGGTCTGTACTACCTGTCCATTAGCTTAGTAAAACGCAGGAAGGAGGAGACATGATGGGTTTCATACAACATTCTACCCACTTTCTCATTTTGATTTTGTCCATTTTTTCCGACTTGGAGCATGTAATATATAAGTTTGGAGGTTGAAATAAATTCTTTTTGACATTCGGGCAAATCTTCCCGCAGCTTCTCTTAAAAGTAACATTTTCCCTGTCAGTTCCCCATTCATTGATATTATTGGCATTATTGTATATGAATGTGTTCTGCCAAAATCAGACCCTATTAAAGAAAATGTCTGTTTTTCACCTTTATGCGATAGCTGCCTTTAATTTGGAAGAAAATAATTAAAACCACTTTGATCAGAGTTAAAAATTTGTTGGGGGATAATATTAGCAGTAACATTTCTCGTTATCAAAATAAATTCTATGGCACTATCTTCTATGTTGCCCATATTCTGGGTGTATATTTGAGTGATATATTTTGTTACTTTCCGCGCAACTATTTTGTTTTGGCTCTTAAAATTATCTATAAAATTATCGGAACATTTAAAATCCTCAAATCCTAACTCTTGGGATTTCAGGATCGCCCATCTTTTCAAATCTATATCATGAACAGGTAAATAATTTTCCCTAGCTTTTGTAAATCTGGCTAACATTTCATTTTTTATTATTTTATACTTTTCTATATTTGTGCCCATATTTGATATATATTTTCTAAACCTCGAAATATAAGTAGGGTATTTTACTGTTGGATATCTCCTGTTTGTTTTCTGGAATTTATTTTTTTGACAACTGTCAAAATACTGAACAATTGTTTGCATATTTTCTAAACTGAATTCATTTGCCAATTGATCGCCCTTTACAGTACAGTTATAATATTCGTCACCGACTATACTAATATCACTTTCTTCGTCGATACGGAAATCACAATTGTCTTCAAAATCTAAACTGATACTTTCACTGACATTGTTATTAAAAATTATGTTTTCGATTTTCGACAATACTTCCCGACTTTCCTTAAGTTCTTGGTCAGTTATTAACGACGGAAGCGTGTCGTATTTATTAACGACCAAATTCAAAACGGATTGAATTATGTTCACTATATTTTTCATTTTCTCACAATCGGAAACTCGTACAACTATATTGACGTTACACTTGCGGACGAGTTTATATAGCTAGTGGAATGCGAAACTTAAATGTCCCGCCAACTCTTCAAAATTGTCGCCAAATTCGCCAAATATCTATGCTAAAAGTTCATTTTTCATATTAATTTTTTTATACTGTTTAAATTAGCTGAGACATAATTTTTTATTTTTATCCGTTAAATACGATGATCCTTCATAATCTTACCGACTTCAAACCTGTTTTTGCTCACATACAGTGCGATTAAAAAATATCAAACCTGGCGTAAAAGTGTCATTTTTGGACTTCAAATATTCATAAAAAATTGTCATATTATTTTAGCAGACAAATAATTCACATTCGTGATCAGGAAGTCAAGCACTATCATCTTCCATAGGTCTGATCTCAAAGTGCAGTGAACAGCGAAAGGGGTTCCCTTGTTAGTCATACCTGCACCAAATTCTGTCGTGTGTAGTCAGAACCTGTATATGATGACTATTGCAGTCCAGTCCCAAAAGTGGTCACTTTAGACAGGTTCTACTATATATTATTTTATACTTTTATGCCGTAAGGACAGCAAAGATCATGCTGCTCCGTGATTTACAGGTCCCTGAGGAAACCAAACCTCTTACTCGTCATCTAATAAATCAAATGGAACCAGGCATTAGCTGGTACTAAAGAGCCCCATTTCACTTTGCTTGTCGCTGTGTGACCCGTTTCTTTAAATAAATAGGCTGTATCGAACTGGTCACAAATAATTTTCAAAACTAAATTGTTTGAGAAAATATTTGTCTTTTATTAATTTATTAAATTTAATAAATTTGTAGCGTGACACTGAGTATTTTGTAACGTTGATATAGAAATTTCAAAATACAGAGCAGAAGGAGCTCTTACCAAACCAGTTTTAACAAACTGCTAAAAATTACTAAACCAGTTTTCGCACGCGGTTACGAAACGCAATTTGTTTGTCGTTAAGATGGAATATTTTAATTTTCTGATTGGGAAATCGATATAATATTAATAGAATTAAATACATCTATATTATTTATTAAAATTTAATATAGAATGTGGTTTAATTATTCATTACTTTTGTTATTGATTAATCATCACTCAACCATCAGCGTAGAGTTTTCATATTTATTGGTGGGGAGGGGGCTTCAGCACATTTTGTACGTTTATACATTACAGTATATGTAAAATATATAAAATATATAAAAATATGCAATATATTTCAGATTATTGGGAAGGCCAGGGCCCCACGCGCCCATATAACTCCATGCCTATGTACTCAATACTATTATTCATCAATTATCATGCATTATCTAAATCCTTTAGCTTATTCGTATATTTTGTTTTATATTGTTCAAAACACAGGGCCGTCCTTGAGCAGGGGCGAGCGGGGCCCCGCGAAGCGTAATGCTCAAATTTTTTATTTTTGTAATATTGAAAATTTCCCCAAAAACATTTTTACTTCGGATCTCGCATTTCGTGCTATCTAGTGTTCATACATTATTCCATTTTTTTATTTCGTTTTGTTTTCTTACTCGTATATGTATGGGCCCCCGAAATATGTTTTGCCCTGAGCCCCGCATTATCTAAGGACTGTCCTGTGAAATATTTCCGTTTTATTTGCTCTCATGTGCTCCATTAACTAAAATGATATTAAAACCTTTCATTAGCGGACATTCGCTGGATTGGAAAATTTGTCCGTAAAGGAGAGGTGAACGTAAAAAAGGGGGGTCATGCTGAAGTAGCTGAAATATTACATTTCAATGATTTAAATACTTCATTTGTAAACTTATATATGAGCACTCAAGATAAGTTTAAGATAACGAACGTAAGCATTTATTGAATATAACAAGTAAATTTACAACAAAACGTTAAATATTAAAATTTATTTGTCTTGAAAAAAAATAATAATAATTGGTCTACAGCAGTCTCTGATTTTACCATGTTTGGCGCAGTATAGCCCAGATGCTCTTGCGCCATAAAAATCCAAACAAACAAAAAAAATGGATCCATAGCTGTTTGGTTGGTTTTACTCACCAGTCCTCCTCCTCCTCCTTCGAAATCATTCGCGTACGCAGGGGGGGTGTTGATGGAGGTTGTAACCCCAATTTGAACTTTGAACTTTTGTATATTTAACATAGGAATATGTGAGTTGTAGCTCTGTAACCCTCCCCTTACGAACTTTTTGCGTACACCTATATTGGAGATGTATTTTAATTGTGAAATTGAATCCTCCGCTTTTACGTCATTACGCTTAAAGAATTGGCGCAGTATAGCCCAGATGCTCTTGCGCCATAAAAAAGCCAAACAATCAATCAATCAAGCCAAACGCTTAAAGGACATATGGTAGTCGAGTAAACAATAATAATAAATTTGAAATGCGGTAGTTTTGTATTGGTAATTGTTCATGAGCTTCGCGCAGTATATCACTGTATGATTTATTTATTAGCGAAGTCTTTATTAATCGTTAGTCGTTTGAAACAGCGAATCCGAGTCAATTCTCTTTAGCCCTTTATCCTAGTTATTCTTAGTTTGCTATTGTGAGAAATGCCTTTAGTGAAGGCCAAAATTCAAACGTATTTTGTCCGTACAGGGATTCCAGTCTAATAGAATGAATCATGAAAATAGCGTCCGCGTCCGTATCTGAGGATGGCCGCCAAGCAGAGGTTTGAAGTATGTTATTGTAAATCAGTTTCTGCTGGGAAATTTTTATCTGACTATAAAAGCTGGCTGACCATAGCTGAGGGGTGTCCGTTAAGAGAGATTTTACTGCATTTATATATTTATTATTTTTTGTTATTATTACTATATGTATTTATTATTATTATTAAAATTTAAGAAAAACTTTAAGAAATTAAGCAAGAAAAACTGTTTTTGCATTACATGCAACTTCATTTTGAATTCATTTTCAAGGCCAAGCAGACGAAGAACTGGTTCAAAAGTCTTCAAAAATAATCGACGAATGAGAGTCATGTTCAAAAACAGTAGACGATGCTAATGTTGCCGAATGAAAAATCATTAAGCAATATTTGAAAAATGAGTTGATGCGGAAAATTTTTCATAATACGGCATTTTGGGAAAATTGTTTAATAATCAAGCTATCACCTTTGCAATAGCCCGGTTCTGAGAATCAAAATCTTCGGATAGAACATAAAATTATCTCATAAGCGGATCTTGCCAGTGTCTGATTTAGGCAGGGGCAAGCGGGGCAGCTGGCTACGGGGCCCAGATTTGGAGCCCCCCCCCCAAATTCTAAATATAGTCCAAGATTCTCGTAAAAAGTACACGAACCACCGAAGCGATGCCTTTTACGTTTCTGCGTTTTAATATTTATTTTGTGGGGTAGTCCAGACTATTTAGGATTTTAAAAAATCCTTTACTAGCTCCTTT
>QLNU02014802.1:41257920-41275963 GCA_006491805.2 Dysdera silvatica
CCTCCCACACAGCCTAGGTCTTTGCCAGCGCAGGCCTCTAGACTTTATCTTGGCCTCCGGGCTGCAGCCCCTGCTGCCCCCCCCACTCTGGTCGGCTCTGATAATTCTTATGAACAGTGGTGCATTTCAGAACTTGTTGTCCTTAAATATAAGTGCATCTATCTCCCCCCACTTCCTCCTTCGCAAGGAAAAGAATACTTCTAAACATCCTCGCCCCGTATATTAATTTTTCTTAATTTTTTGTATGGGAAAGTGATTTTTTACGTAACATTCAAACGAATATTTTAACTATTAATTCCAAATAATAACTAAGTAGTTTATTTTTGGGTTTTCAGCCTCCCCTCCCCCCCAACCCAACAAGTATCGAACCTAAGCATGTGCTTTGTGCGCCTACTTAGAAATCCGCTACTAACTTGTAAATGAATAATATAATCTATTTTTAAATATGCATAATTAACCGTTCCCAGTAGAGAACACCCACGGTCTAACATTTCAGAAAATCCGCCGACAACTGACGTAATTTTGACAGATTGCTTCACCGTTTGACTCTGCAGTCTTTTGTTTTACATTCTTTAATTGCCACGACATGACAGAATTCGCCCTACCAGGGACGTCTAGGCGTAACGAAACAACACCCAACCTTAAGTGTTACAAGTTGCTGAAATTCCAGATTTGGTTACTGATGGTATCTTGGGTACTAATTCTCAATTCCACAATAGAAATTATTAAAGTAATTTTTGCCATATAAAAGTAGTAATCTAAATGAGTTCTCATTCCAAATATCGAAAATTTTGGCGATGTTAGATTCAGGGGCGCCAACTTGAAGAGAATATTGGAGGTGGGGGGCGGGGGGGGGTCGAGTGGAAAAGTGTACATATGCTCTGTGAAGTGAGTTGGCCAGAGACAAGAAAACTATAAACAATAATAATACTAAGTAATATATTTTATGGGTTATGGCTTTCACCCTTAACTATCTTCGCTTGATAAAGGGAGTAGTAGTTCTCGAAACATTGCGGAATATTTTTTTATACATTGGACTGGTGACAAATTTTACTAGCCACCCTCAAATAAATACTTCATTTCTTTATTGGATATCCTTTTCCGGAGGGTGAGTGTGGCTCGGCCTCCCATAAATATTTTTTGGGGGCTGAGGGGACCTGACTCCCTTAGAGGTAGCTTCCTTGTCAGATTCAGGACAACAGTGAACTCCAACTGTCACTGCCGTGTCCACGAATCAAATTTTTGAGAACCTAAAACTGGTAGGCAGTCATCATCATCATTGGCGCACGCAGAAAGTTTATAAAGGGGGGTATTTGGCTACAACTCTATACATATATGTGTATACAAATTATGGGAGTAGCATATATATAATATATTTAGAGTTAGATGGGGTATCATGATCTGCATAGAACCTCCCCCCCCAACACACATACACACGCTCATGATAGCCATTTATTCAAAATGTGTTAACCCTATTTCAAAATTCCTGTTATAAAATAGGCTTTCAGAATTAGGCCTTTTATCGCCTAAGTTTACAAGGTTAGGATGGTTCCAATCTTAGAGGCATTCATTCCAATTAGCCAGGCATTTTTTATTCATTTATTTATTTTCAAAAAGGTGATTTAATCCAAGATAAAGGGCCGGACGAAAATTTGGTTTTTATGATCACGCACAATATGTTAGAGCAAGCTTCTCCAACATACGGCCCGCCGACAACTGTTTGAAATGAAAAAAAAAAAAATCCAAAACAAAAATTTCAGATTTTTTCTTTATAAATTGGGAAAAGCCGCATAGGTAACCCCTTCCCACATCATAAGTGAACAAATGAATAACCTCTAGAGAGATCTTCTTTCTTTCTTTCTTTCTTTCGTCCCCCTACCCCTATATGGAACTCCATGAAGAACATATTTTTTCCAATAAGGCGCACGTTTCTGGCTAGGGATTCTTTATAATGGGCGCTTAAAGAATTTTCGTAATTAAAATGAAGTGCGAATTTAAAAAAATATTTTGTGAATGGGGTGTAACGCAAAGCTTGCAAACTAGACTTTTACTACGAGAGAGTTACAATAAATGTAAATCTGTTATTCCCCACGCGAATCTGCCCTTGAATAAAACACGTAGCCAACCTATTTCGTTTCGTTTGTAGAAAGTTGCGTGAGGAGGGTCAGAATGTTCAAGGTTTTTGGCAATGCTTTCCAAACACTTTAAGACGCGGCAACCCTAGATTGCGTCACGTTCGTAGAACGTGTTATTGGTTTTAAAAATCGCCGACTTTGTTAAATATTCTTCTTTCACATTGCTTAGTTGATTGTGGAGGCTTCCAAAGGGGATTTCCCGAGGAGAGACATGGGCATCCAGATCCTCTCCTTTTTATTTTTTTCTGCGATATTTTGCGAACTGATTCAAGGACGCCATCTTGAAAGTAAGTAAACTACCTATTGTTGTTTGCGTCCATAAGTTACACCACGAAGCTCCGTACAAGGAAGAAGCAGTGGAGCTTTAAAACTACTTATTTAAACAATATTATTATCTGTAAAATAACGCTCCTTATGGAAGAAAATTGTTCCCATCAAACCCGCTTCTTTTTCCATCAGTGACAACCCCCTTTTGAAATTTTGTGCATGGCTCTCACCCAGGGGCGGACTGGGCCGCCGGCCCCCGGGGCGGTACGCTCTCATGAGCGATGGGACTCGCCCCTCCGAATGGGCAAGGATCAGGGGCTTATCCAGGATTCATAAATTGGGGGGTGTGGATTAGATTTTGTGTGTGTTTAGATTTCATTAAGGGGGTGTATCAAAAAATCTGAAGAGGTGTTGGGGGGCGTTGGAAGGGTGTGTATAAATCACTGGCAAGGATTCGGGCCTTCCGATAAACCAAGGTATGTGCCCCTTGAGGGGGTGGGGGGACCCAGTCCGCCCCTGGTTATACCCAGTGCCATATTTCCCAATAGGCTATAGACTAGGGCGGCAAAATTTTGTGTATTAAGTCTGATATAACAAAATCAATACCATATGATATAATCAGATGTTTTGCCGAGAAGAAAGCTAGACGTCATGCTTTCCATTTAAATACCAGTGTTCGATAGGCTTTTATTTTTTGCTAAAATTAAAATTTATTTCAATAAAATTGAATTTGATTTATTATATACCAAAAAGAAATAATACTTCAATATAAGTTAATATTATTTAATGTTTATGTTTCAATTTATGAGTTTGTTTTTCAATATTTTTACTGTCAATATAAACTTTTGTAGCGTATATTGAATATAATAATTTTCATGTTCCTACTACTAATTGTGTGGGGGTGGGGGGTAGAAAGGGGCGGCAAAATGGTAAATCCGCCCATGGTTATACCATAAGACATATTTCTCAAAGGCGCGGGAAAAATTACCCGTTTGCCCTTTTCAGTGGCGCAGATGGGTGTATTCTTCATTCTTTAAGATATACACTAACTGGACCTTTTCAACAGTCTTTGATTTTACCATGTTTGGCGCAGTATAGCCCAGATGCTCTTGCGCCATAAAAAAGCCAAACAATCAATCAACTAACTGGACAACAATTGTTGGATTTATGTTCAGAGATTTTCTGACGTTTTCCATTTAAAACTGGAAATAGAGATACTTTTCGTCGTCAAGGTTACTCTGACGATTTTGCTGCGTATCCACAAACAAGTACAGTAGAACCTCGATAATCCGACGCTGATGGTCCGACCATGTCGCTAACTCCGCGAGCGACTTGACCGTAGTTCGCGCAGAGCCTCCACCGGGCTTTGTTTTTTGTTGTTTTGTTTTGTTTTTTGTCAAACAAGTCGTGTAAATAAACCCAGTTTGCTGTAATTGCTGTATTGGAAATTAGTTTTTAGTGCTCTAGGCTTAGTTTACGTTAGGCATAGTGTGCATGATTTCGTTATGGAAACAACAAAACGTAAACACGTTACGCTGTCTTTGTCAGCGAAATTGGAAGTGCTTGAAAGGTTAGATAACGGCGAATCCCTTCAAAACATCGCACGTGAAGTAGGAGTGGGTGTAGAAGATTGGAGAAAAAGTAGAAAATATCCAGAAACTCATACAATGACGATTGAGGATGGATGACAAAGGGCTGAAAATTCGTAAAACTTTGAAAAAGCCAAAATGTGAGCTTTTAGACAATGCTTTATAGTTGTGGTTTGAGCGGGAAAGAAGAAAAGGAACTCCATTGTCTGGACCAATCATTAAAGAAAAGGCTTTTATTTTCCACAAAAAATTTGAAGGAAATGAAGGCATCGAAAAGTTTACAGCAAATGAAAGCTGACTACATCGATGGAAAAAACGACATGGAATTTAAAATGTAATAATTTTGGGTAAGAATCTCTCTGCTGATGAAGAAGCTGCAAGCGAATTTATTTCAGAATTTGAAAATCTGATTAAAAAAAATAGATTAACTTCTGACCATTTGTATAACATCGACGAAACAAGTTTAAACTATAAGATGCTCCCAACAAAAAGTCTGGCTGCACAAAACGAAACCCTAAAAGGTATCAAACTTAATAAAGATAGGTTGACTATTGCCACCTGTAGTAATGCTAATGGCAGTCACAAATTGCCATTGTTTGTAATACGGAAATCCAAGAATCCAAAAGCATTTAAAAACATTAATGCGTCATCATTACCAGTGTATTATTGAAATCAAAAATTAGCATGGATAGGCTTCAACCTTTTAAAGGAATGGTTTTTGAGTAGTTTGTTTCAGCAGTTAAGGAGAATCTAAAGTCGAAAAATTGCTTCTACGTGCCATACTGTTATTGGATAATGCATCATCTCATCCATCTGAAGAGGAACTAGTAAAGGGAGAAATAAAAGATGTATTTCTTCCTGCTAATGTAACTTCTCTTATCCAGCCCATGGACCAGGGGGTGATGGAGTGGTTAAAGAGAAGATATCGTCGAAAATATATTGGATCCATTCTAGAAAATACAGAAAAAATGTAGCGGCCTGTTTGAGGCGATGAAAGCTCATAATATTAAGGATATTAACACAATTGCCGAGGCTCGGAAAGAGATGAAAGCATCAATTTTTTTTATCGGCTAAAACGTATGTTTAGGGGGTGAACTCGCCCCTCGAAAATCGGCAATATTTTGTTTTTTCGACTATAACTTCTGAACAAACTATGATAGTGTAATTTCGTAAATGTACGAAATTTCACAGCCTAACCACCAGTGTAAAAAATATTGTTTAAAAAATATGATGAATTATAAAATTCAATTTCGTATTTTTCCGCAGGGGAAGTAGCGCGTAGGGGCGACGCTTTTCTTGTATGCACAGGTGCTATGCAGGGGAAGAAGCGTGTAGGGGCGGCTACAGGTATATTTTCAGGAGAAAGTGGGGGGAAACCCCTTTCACAGACGAAAAATAAATTATGTGATTATATGCATACGAAAAAAAAATCCCATCAGTGATTAATTAATCCCTAAATATGAGCTTATTAAGTCAACTGCTTCTGGAGATATAAATATTTACTTTCAGGGAGATTTTCGTGGGTCACACTATATCATGTACTATAATTCGCCGTGTATATGAGCTGTGTTGTCTCTAATTATGAAATTTATGGCATATATTATACGTCTGTCCTTTGATCCGTAAAACTTAAAAAACCTGTAGATCTGGTAAATGTGTTTCTCTAACAGGTCATTGCGTATTAACTTTTAATTACCCTGCATCTGTTTCAATTTCCTTTTTCTTCCTATTTGTGAGTATTTTACAGTTTCGTAATTAGAGACAACATAGCTCATATACACGGCGAATTATAGTGCATGATATAGGGTGACCACGAAAATCTCTCTGAAAGTAAATATTTATATCTCCAGAAGAAGTTGGCTTAATAATCACATATTTAGGTGTTAACTAGAGTCACTGAAGGGATTTTTTTGTATATATAATCATATCATTTGTTTTTCGTCTGTGAAAGCGGTTCCCCACTTTCTCCTGAAATATACCTCAAGTCGTCCCTACACGCTTCTTCCCCTGCGTACAGCCATGCATGCAAGAGAAGTGTCGCCCATTACGTGTTACTTCCTCTGCCTAGCACCTGTGCATACAAGAAAAGCGTCGCTCTTACGCGCTACTTCCTCTGTGAGAAAATAAGAAAAATTGAATTTTATAATTCATCATATTTCTTAAACGATTTTTTTTACACCAGTGGATAGGCTGTGAAATTTTGTACATTTACGAAATTACGCTATCATGATTTGTTCAGAAGTTATAGCCGAAAAACAAAAATATGGTCGATTTTCGAGGGGCGGGTTCACCCCCTAAAAATATTTTTTAACCGATAAAAAAATACGTATCCAATGTTTTGGCCGATAAAAAATACGTATCTAATGTTTCGCCCCTTTATACAAATCCACCAAATTTCATTAAAATCGGAGGGGAACACATGGGTTGCTTTCCTTGTTAATGAGACCAATATCTCTGATTAAGTGGTTAAGATCTTTTTGATTAGGGTAGTATGTGTTTCAATCCTCAACTCTGAAATTGTAATTTACATCTTCAGTATCTTCTTCACTCTCTGACTTACTTTCTGAAGACGGCAGCTTTTAATCCGGAGGAGTGGACACAGGGGAGACTCAGGGTAATATGGCACAAGGTTTATGGACGAAAGTAGATCCGGATATATGATAGCATGTGCATTCTTTCCAGCCTGACGTTTGAAAGGATCCACCATACAAAAGTAGAAATTACTTGAGTGGTCAGTGAGTTCCCGCCAAATTTTTGGGATAGTGAACTTCATGGCACTCTTTTCTCCTCTGTACCATCCTGCGTAAGAATCTAGCTGCAGTTCTCACAAGCAAAATGAGGTGCTGAGGTTTTGCCCTGATTCCTAACAGGCATGCCAAAATATGCTTTGTAGGCTTCACACATTTTCGTAGATGCTTTCGTAGAGTATTATTTCCTCTTTTCTTGATAAACTGGCTACGGACATAGCAAAATTCGCCTGCCATATACTTGCAGTCTCTTAATGCCAATGTAAACGTATGTTCAATCACACAACTAGAGCTAAACTGAACAAGTGCTTCCAGCTACAGGATTTGTGCCATTGTTGCTTGCGGAATACCAAGATATGTCCATTTCAGTTATAGGAAAGAGCAATATATTGCCACAGTGCTCAACATGAGACGTTAATTATCTTAAGTATAATCAATAAAATAAATAATTAAATAAATAATTAAAATAAATTAATAAATAAATTAAATAGTTAAATTAAATAAAATTAATTAATTAAATAAATAAATAAATAAATAAATAAATAAATAAATAAATAAATAAATAAATAATTAATTAAATAAATAAATAATTAAATTAATAAGTAATTAAATAAATAAATAATTAATTAATTAAATTTTAATAAATTGAATAAATAATTAATTAAATATTTAAATTTAATAAATTAAATAAATAATTAAGTATAATCAATAAAATCTTAAGTATAATTAATAAAAGTAATTATCTTAATTATTTATTTATTCGCAATGAGAAAAAACGTGTACTGGAAAAGGGCAAATCTCAAAATATCATTGTCCCGGTTGCAAAAACATAGTTTATGAGTCATAGCCATTTTCTGTACGTTCTTCTCTTCATTACTATTATTCTCTATACCGTTTCATTTGATAAGATGTGGTGTCCTGCAGAAATCAGTGAAATTGAAGATAATATCAAGGTGAAGTGTATGAAAAGGCATAGAAAAAATACCTTCATACTGTCAGAAGGAGATCGCTACTTGGTACGGGGGCGAGCAAATCTTTGTACAAAATACAGTGGCACACCCAGAATATCCTCAAGGAGGGGGGCTCAGTGATGCAAAAAATTTTTGGTGGAAAAAATGGCCGGAAACCATGTCAATTACTTTTTGTTCATTTATCATTATTAAATTACTACTAATTTGACAGTGCAATATACTTAAATAATTAAAAAAGTAGTAGATTTTGTTTATATAATTTCACAATGGCTAGCCCTTGTCCTCCATAAAAAATTACCGTTTTAGTAATATGTTAAAAAATAACCCTATTGTGCAAAACTTGCTTTTGCTTGCCCTCTGTCCATTACTTCATCTACAGAAGCATTCTCCCTTTTTGTGACCTTTAAAAACTCATCGGCTTTGTGAATTGAATTCTTATGATAGAGAAAAGTTCTATGTTGGCTGAACTTCTTCAATGGCATTTTCTTCCAATTATTAAATTCTTTTGAAACAAGTTGACCTGTGGCTTGTGTCGATCTTAAACAGACTTCATGAGGTGAAAAGAGAACTCACAAAATTTTCTGTAGGCACTGTCTTCCACTTTTGAGTAAGCTAGATAGTTATGCTTACTCAGTTCAGATGAGCAGAACATTTGACTATGATGGAATTTTCCTTGACTTTATACCACACTATTGACGGTCATTGGAAAATTACAATTTGCATGTAGTTGGTTCCCAAAGATTTTCAGCATTGTTATCCTACCTTCATCAGTGAGGTTAGATTTCTTGACATAAGTAAAAATATCTGCAGTCAGAATTTTCACTTCAACTGTGTTTGATATTAGGTTTTTACTTTACTTGTTTGTACTTTACTTGGTTGTACTTTACTTTCCGGAAAACATTTGAAGACAGCCCCTAGCCACTGTCGTTGCTTGCCTCAACGGCAATCTCAACAACGTCACCAAAGTTCAGAAAAATGTCATTGAGATCGTCACTACTTTCAATTTTGCTTCTTTTAAAAAAATAATTTCAGTGTCTGTTGGCGTAATAATTTTTCACTTTGTTAGCCCTAGTATGGGGGACGGGCTACCTACGTGAGTGCGCCAGTGGAGTGAAAAACAGTATTGGTGCTTTTTTACTTACTTTAATTATCCTTTCGATTTTATGTAGGATCAGTGAATTAGACCATGATAACATGTATTGTAGATCATCATAACATATACTGTAGCTCATGATAACACACACACACGCATTGTACATCATAACACGTATTGTAGATCATGATAACATATAGATCATGATAATGTTGGAATATGTATATGTATATTCTCGTATCTGTGCTCAATGTCAACTGCGATTTCCCCCCTCCCCTATCTGTATAGTGGACTCTTCCTTCCGGTTTGTTGATCATGTGACGTGTAAGCGACCCCATGATGCTGGGTCTGGCGGTCGCCTTCCTCGGGTACGCTGCGTCTCTGTTTTATGTGTAATCAAAACGCTTTCTGTAATCTGTGTTGTAATTAAAAACATTTTAGTGTGTTTTCCTCCTCTGCTTCATGGAATTACAATAGATAACATGCATTGTAGATCATGATAACACATGTTATAGATCATGGTAACATGCATTGTACATCATGATAACACGAATTGTAGATCATGATAACATATGTTGTAGACCATGACAACAATGTCCTTGTTAATCGCGGCTGCTTATCTTTTACAGGAAGGTTTCAATCGAATCGGAATAGAAATTCTATTGTGTATCCTGAAGAAGATACAGTTAAGTGTATTACTGATTTGGGCAGACCAGGTCGATGCGTAGATGTAAGAATATGCCGTGGTGTAAGGAGAATTATTGCAGCCGGAAATCATCCAATCCGCTGCGGATGGTCCAACCAGTTTGCACCTAAAGTTTGCTGCCATCCTGATCAAGTGTCCAGACGACGACAACAACAGCCGAATGCTGTTGTTTATCCCGACACGCGTTGGAACACCATCGATACGGAAAGGAGGGAACTTCCAAACCGACAATCCTATGTTGGGACTTCTGGGAGGGGACTTCCAAACCAACGTCCACATGATGGGAATTATGGGAAAAGACGTGGAACGACGTCCAGCCGTATAGCATACCCACGTAGTTACTCATAACTTTAACTACGTGAAGGGGGAACGTATACGGCTATATATATGTTTAAAAAAATAAAAATAAAAAACGCCTAAATGGCATTTATACTTAAGGAAGTCGATGAGTGCTAGTTCATAGTTTATTCTCCAGACCAATGTAGATATTCGGCTGAATCCCTCAAGAACTATGATGAATTGTTATGAAACTGCGAATGATCATTATTGCATATTGTTGTGATTTAAAATAAACTATTAGAATTATTGAGGGTGTTTTCTTTTTATATTTTACAAAGATCTAATTTGGTCTGTTTCTCTCTCCCTCCCCCTCTCTCTCTCCGTTTGCTCTTTTTACACTCTGCCAAAATGTAAACATTTCATTTTAAATTATGTTACATAAACTAACTTCTTTCGAGATTTGAATACCGTTTTACAACTGTTTTAGTATTTGTTTCATGTAATTTATAACTTTCTCAACGAGTTTTCTTGTTAACTTATAATTAGCTTTTCCTTTTAACAGGGGTTTCCCAGTACAAAATGTCCATCAATAATTAAAAAATATGCATTATTTAATTCAATACTTGTTATTGAAGTTGCTTAAAATGTAAGGATGGTATAATCTTTTATGTAGTTGTTTCATCTTTTTGAAAATGTTTTATCGATCCAAACCTTAGGAAAAGGAAGCTTGCTTTTGCTTATACGTTACGTACACACTTGTTGATGAATAACCGCAGTTAATACAACCGTTCTGTTTATATTTTTTATATATTTATATGGTTTGATATGTGTTTATATGCATATTTTGTATGGGCTTTGACCTTAACACAAAATAAAAATATATTTTTGTTACATACGTTTATATGGTTTTTCACACGTCCATATACAAGGGCGGATCCTGCGAGGAGTGGACGGGGTGATTGTTCACCCCGCGTCAGGCTTAAATAGGAAAAAATAAAGACGATGAAGAATATTTTATGTGTTGTTTGTTACGACTGTAATAAATAAAAGTCTTACACAGGCGTCCAAAGTCTCCAAGTCTTGGAGAAATGCGATCAAGACGTTTTTCCACGAATCTACAAGCTACTTGCCCTTCAAACTACGTTTTCAGTAAGGGTTACTTCAGCAGAACGTAGTTTTTTATCGTTGAAGCGCCGTCAAACTTGGCTTCGAACGCGGATGACAGAAGAGACTTTTAATACACACCCACAGAGACATTCATATTGATGTAAATAAAGTGATTGACAAATTTTCAAAGAAACCAAGATGGCTCGACTTTGCACTATAAACTTAAAGTTTTTTAAAAAGTTGCTTGTTACAAAAAAAAAAGTAAAATAATTACAACATTTTTGTGGTTTAAATTTAAACTTGTTCTATTAATTACATTGTAAATTGAATCAGAATTTGTAAAAAGGGGATATGTGCCATTTATTTTACACATAGCATATTATCCCCTTTTTACAAATTTCGATTCAATTATCGTTTTATTTATTGTATATGTCTCCTTTACTAGGTTATCTTTCTGTCATACTTAACTATAATCTACCCTAAACCATATAGTTTAATTAAAAAAAAAATCCCAAGTGAAAAACATTGTCTTAAATTAAATATTTTGGTGAGTATAAGGAAGGCTAGTAATATAACAACATTTACCTAAACTATTTAATAGTCCAAAACTAAAAATTTCTCAGTGAGCGCCCCACAAAACCGCTCCCTCGTAATAACATCTTAGATCCGCCCTTGCATTTATATAATACTATAAAATCGTATCAGGGGTGCCAATTTTTAAAAAGTATCGGGGTGTACTGAATAGAAGAACCTATACGTACAGAAGTCAAATGAGTTAACCACAGAACGGAAAAACATAATATACGGTGAACAAAGATGACAATTAACATACAGTGAAATCTGTCTGCAACGACACTGCTTATAATGATATTTTCCATCGGTCTCAACAGATATAGATGCTCGATCTGACGTGCTTTCGACTTCAAGAAGGTAGTCTTTAATTCTTTTGTTGATTAAGAAGCCAACACCACTTGTTCTTCCAGTTTCCGTTCCTCTATAATAAAACAAATGTCCACTTTTAAGTTCCACCAACTCTTCACCTTTTCTTCTAACTTCACTGAGTCCTACAATGTCCCATTTGATCTTGTCTAGTTCCTCTTCCAATTCCTGAAGTTTTGCTTCAGAAGCAAGGGATCGTCCATTAAACGTAGCCAAGGTCAATAACAAACGGCAGCCTGGGCCATTCCAGTGATTCTTAGCACCCCCTGCTTTCATGCCACACTGACCGCTGCCTTGATCAGGAGCACTCCAACACAGAATGCTATCTCCCGTGTTAAGTTTTCTGGAAGTGTAGAGCAAATACTCAATCAGGGATGGCGCTAAAGGCTTCAAACTGGGCATTCGCCCCGAGCCGCAGATTTTTAGAGGAAACAAAATGGGATTATTATAAAAAATGAAGTTATTTTGGGGCGGCAAAACACGATTTTGCCCCCAGCAGAATTATACCTAGCGCCGACCCTGCACCCAATCTTTGCTTAGTAGAGATAAAATACGATTTTCAACTTTCAATTTTACGTTACAACTTGGGGTAGTATATCCTATACTATTTCTGCGCCCTAATACAGAGTCAATCAGTTGGCGCAGTATAGCCCAGATGCTCTTGCGCCATAAAAAATCCAAACAAACAAACCTAATGCAGAGTCAATCAGTAATGCAACACGAACACTTCATTAAATATATATAGTACAAAGTATTAAGCAAGGGAATGGTTTATATTCGTGAAGGTATCTGTTGGGCTGTGAATGGTGAATAATAGCTGACCATGTTTTCCTCTTGTCATAGAAGAT
Source organism: Dysdera silvatica (assembly GCA_006491805.2). NCBI lineage: Eukaryota > Metazoa > Arthropoda > Arachnida > Araneae > Dysderidae > Dysdera > Dysdera silvatica. Next base: position 41,270,602 of record QLNU02014802.1, read on the forward strand.
TTCTTAATTGTTCAGTAACGAAAAGATACACTCATCTTTCGGTCTTCACGTGATTTACAAATAAAATGGAAATTTTGTTTTTACATTAAGGGAGAAACTGGCGAACGGTTCTTTCATTCTTGTGATGATATTCGACACAGCTCGGAATGAAACGTCATAGTAAATAATGGTGATAATAAATCAGCATATCCTGCAAAAGGGAAATTTGCAATAGCAAAAGAGGTATCCTATTTAAATACGGATCAAATGCTTGTCTACACTTTTGTCTCCAAGGGTACCCCAAAGGGTTCAAGGGGGGTTTCCAAAGATTTTCGAAGAGTTGTTTCGATAACTGGAAGTACCTATAAGCGTGGTTCTACTATATATAGTAGACGTGGTTCTACTATGTATAGTAGACGTGGTTCTACTATATACAGTAGAACCTCCATATAACGAAATGGACGGTTCCATAAAAAAAATTCGTTATATAGAAAATTCGCTATGTGGAAACGATGTATTCATGAACCAGGGTATTACAATATAATACCACAATTAAAATCCCATTTTTCAGTAAACGACTGTTTCTCATAAATAACATTCAACCATTTAAAAATAGATGTTTTTAAGCGTGCGCATTGTATTCCCACAGTATTTAGGAACCCGATGTCGCTGACGTGACTACTCGATTTTCTGTTTTAGTCGTTAAAAATTTCGTTATATAGAAATTTATTCCGTTATATAGAAACACTTTCATATGTAATGACCATGGGGATTTGCCAAAACTTCACTATATGGAGAATTTCGCTATACGGAAGTACGTTATATGGAGGTTCTACCATATTTGAAATCAGAAAATGAAAGCTACTTAAAATATTCGATGTCCCAAAATGGCAGTTTTTGAATTGGGAACCAAAAGGGTGCGACTTCAAAATTCACATTTAAATTGAGAACCAAATTTTGGTCTGGAATTTACAGGCGGGGGTTTGCGGTTTTCTGGGGGTTGTATACTAGTAAAACTGCGTTCAAATGAGGTTACCCTCGTTCATGCATCCATTCGTTCGTCCCTCCCTCCCTTCCTTCCTCCCTCCTTCCTTCCTCACTTTCTTACTTCCTCCCTCACTTTCTCCGCCCCTCTCCCCGTCCTTCCTCACTCCACCCCTCTCTCTTTCCTTCCGCCCTCCTTCCTTCCTTACTTCCTCCCTCCTTCTCTCCTATCTTCCTCCCTACTCACTCCTTTCCTCCCGCCAATATTTCACAAATTTGCCAGTAGCCCCGACATCTTTGCTTAGCTCAAAAAGACGCGAGTAGAATCAGATGTAACAGAAATGATTTATCGAAATTTCTGTATGTCCCACCTTGATAATTCCTTTCTTCTTTCCGATTAGGGTGTGGCAGTGGTTCTCAATTAATAACTGCTTCTTCCGCACCGGTGTTATCTAGGGTTACTTTAGTTCTCAATTCAATAACAGCCCCCAAAATGTATGATCTGCAGCTAAAAATGTTCATTATAGATTCCAGTTAATTTTAAAGCTGTGAAAAATTAAGAAAAAGCATTTCATCTTTGTTAAAATATCGCCATTTATTCATTATAATGTCATGTACAGAATTCTTCAATGAAAACATCGTTTTCTTACAACACGGAGCAAATGTTCACAGCTGCGTGTGAATGTTCATATTAGAATATTTGATTACACGATTGATTAGATTTTGATACTTGCTGCAATGCACTGAATAAATGAAGTTTTGAGGATGAAAATTTCGCTTTAAAGCATACTTAAAATTACAAACAAATACGTAATATTCAAACCAGTTTAAATACCAGTTTAAATCCAGATTCAAATACCAGTTCCATTTTTAACGTTGAAAATATTTTCGCTGAGTTTGAACATACAAGAATCATCGCAAAAAATTTCCCGTCACGTTGATGACATCATCATGTTACACAATGTTGACATCACATTGATGGCATCATCATATTGCATTATGATGACGTCGTTGATGACATCGTCTTATGACATCATATTTTGACGAAGGTGGGATCTCGCCAATTTGGCGGGATTCGGCAAAAAGAAGCTGTTTTATGCAATATAAGTTATATATGGTGAAGGGAATTCGGCAACATACCATTGTATCATAATACAATGATAAATACATGTAAAAATACGTACAAATAATGATAATTTCCTTTATGAAAGCTAATTATACACAACGAGTACATATAGTCATTAGCCTATTTTAGTAATCATGTGTGTGAGTGATTGAATTAGAACAGATTAACGAGGTTTAAGTGCCGCCTCCAGGACTACGATTATATGAAAACAGTATGATCGATACAGTTGTACTTAAAATTAGAGCACGAAACACCAAAGTTACACACTGCTTTCGTTGTTTTAACGTTTCACACCAGCGCATATCTTGCAAACATAATGCTCAAAAACCTAATTTAGCAGTTAATGACATATCGATTATATAGAAGTAGAGTAGGGATCGATACTCAAAGTTCAACCGATACTCAACATTAGAGTACTAAACGTAGAAATTGTACAATAGGTTCCTTGTTTCTATTTTTAGTACCAGTACTTGGGTTACAAACATAAAAATAAGAAGTCAAATATAAAAAATTTACGGAATGTCGATTAATATGGAAACAAGATATGAGCCAGTACTCATAATTAAATTACAGTTATACTCAAAAATAAAGCGCTAAATATAAAAATTGTATACAATGTGTTCGTTGTTTTAATTTTTAGCACCAGTGCATATCGTGCAAGCATAACAATCGGAATCCCGATATATAACAATTAATGGCATATCAGAATGAAAAGGTTGGACTCTCTGGTAACGAATCAAATTTTCCATTACAATTACGTTATGGATTCCCTTTTTAACATTGCTTATACTGTCGTCCACAATATATATTTATATTCTGGTACTCAAAATGAAGAATAGTTTGCAAAAATGAGTACGTAAAGATTACTCTTTAATTTTGAGAACTAGCCGTCTCATAGACTTTCATGCAGAAGGGAAGGGACCTACACAGCTTATAAAAAAAAGCTGCGTGCGCATACATACAAATCCAATCCATCCACTTTCATTAAATACTATTAAGATCTATAGATTCCTCTAGTTTCTGTAATTACAGGGTACGGTTGCGGTGGATATGGAGATCCAAGCAGCAAGCTTGGAGTCTGTTGTTTAGATATAATATATAACTGCCATTATGGCTCCAAGACAAGTCTTCGGTAGCAATCGTCTGGTAGAGAATGTCTGATGGCTGCCACATTCGCCACATCTTTTTTCAGTTGTTCTATTTCATCCTCGTAGTCCTTCATCCAAGCTTGTTGTTCAGCCTGGGCTTCTCGCAAGATTTGGGCTCTGTTTGGAAGATCTGCTTGTCTAAGTTCGTGTTCCGCCAAAGCCAACAACCTTTCAAGGTCCTCCAACTGAGCGCTGTCCACACTGTCTAAATCCCCTGTAAGTAAAAAAAGGAACAAATTACAGCACAAGTCAATAATTCAATTTAGAGCCTAGAAAAAATTATGAAATTTTAATTCACCTCATAATTACAAAGAGAAAACCCGTACAGCAAGCCATAAACTTGTTGCCATTCAAGTGATGCGAAAATTTTAACAAATATTCCAAAAGGTAAGAAAACAATATGCGTAATGAAGCTTAACGTAGCCAGCCTTCTCTCAATGAAGCCTGCATCTTAAGATGCAGGCTTTATTAAGGGAAGTCTCCAAACCTGGGAACCAAATTCCTTCCTTCCTTCCCTTTTTCCTTCCTTTCTTTCCTTCCTTTCTTTCCTTCCTTCCTTTTTCCTTTCCTCCCTTTCTTTCTTTTTTCCTTCCTTCCTTCCTTCCTTCCTTCCTTCCTTCTTTCTTTTCTTTCTTTCTTTCTTTTTTTTTTTTGATAAACCGAGGTATGATTTGAAACATCATTATTCCGTTTTAATTAATGCAAAATTCTTAGACGTTCAACCGAAACGATCTATGCAATGTATTATCCATTTGGAGGAGAGCCATGTAGCACGATATAGCTTTCTGCTCTCCTCCATTTCTAACTTTATCACCGGTTAACACTGTAAACCCCAACGTTAAAAATATCAATGTAACGTCAGAAATATCATATGGAAGAACGTGTCACCACACAATTATAATTAGGTTGAATAAAAATTTATTCTTATTCTAAAACCAAAGGCATTAACGGATCGAAGTCCACGGGATGACAAATCGTCGGTGTGCTTTTTACATTATACTGCTTTAAGTCACCATCATCATTTCATTTGTTGCCAATTCATTGTTGGATGAAGAGATGATGATGGTGATGATGATGATGGTGCATGAATTTAATGGGAAGGGTGGCCGCCGAAAAACAGCACTGTAATCCCAGACAGGTTTTAAAGTCAAGAGATCTTGACTGCCAATGGGCGAAGGGGAGATTGTCGATCCGTGCTGGCGTACACGGACGCACTGCTCGCACTGGTGTCGTCATTTTATCGTCAACCGGAAACCAATCCACGATCAATCCGAGCCGAAGAGCAGATGAAATAGATGGATGGCACGGAAGAACACCCCGGGCAGGCTAAAGGTCCTACGAGAGCCCACCGGACACCGTTGGACGAGTGCAAAGCGCCGCGAAGCGTCAGAGACCGGGCACGAGTCGGCCCGGCAACCAGAGCGCACGGAACGCCATTCATCCCATCCAAGCGTCTAGCCGGTGTCCCACCCGCGGGCGAACGAAAGCTTCTCCAAGGCGATGGACGCCGCGCACGAGCGGAGACTGGCCTAGCAGCCCGGAGCAGAACAAAGGACGTCCGCACGACCCCGGAGATAAAGACCGGTCCGCGATGAAGAGCTGAGGCAAGTCCCAGAATAGCAGGCATACACATCAATCCACCCCAACCGAACGGCCTGGTCGATGTCCCATTCACTCCGACACAATCAAGCCCCACCACAAGTATAGGCGTAGCCAATGAGAGATTTTGGGGGTTGTAAACCCCATTGAAATGAAATGTTGTATATTTAACATATAAATATATGAGTTGTAGCTCTGTAACCCCCACCATATGAACTTATTACCCTTATGAACTTTATGAACCCTTATGAACTTCCTGCCCACGCCTATGACTACAGGCAACATAGTAAAACGAGCAGGAACCAAAGCCCGCCAGACCCGGACCCTAGCAAAAAGATGTCCGCACGCCACCAGAGCTAAAATCGGACTCCAAAGAGTTTTCTTGGCGTTCTTTTTGACGACATAGCAACTAGCGGTGGGGAAGAGTATTGATTCGTTTGGGAGAACAGCTCGTTCGTCGTTTGTTAGAAAACTATTTTTGAAAACACTTTGGCGTTTTTGAGCTCCACCCGCCAATCTTTTGTGC
>QLNU02014802.1:41284893-41294985 GCA_006491805.2 Dysdera silvatica
ATATATACATACAGGGTTTCTAGGAAAGTAAAAATGCAGCCAATATTTTTTGAACCAAGACAGATATTGCAACCAAAGTTAGGTATTGGGAAGTAAAATGACCATGCACTCTTATACGAGATGAAAAGCAGCGCCCCTGGTGGCGAATTGAGAAGGTTAAAAATTTTATTTCGAAAAATAAGGAAGACAGGAAAATATTTTCAATTAGAAAGTTGTAGAGCGTCGTCCTCCAATTAGTGAGGAAAGAAATACGGCTCGCATGCAATATGTACACGTGTAAGATATTATTACCCTTCACAGGGATAACACAATTGCCAAATAATGGTCAACACCGAAAAGCCTCCGGGGAGAGATTTTTGTGAGTTTTTCGTGGGGGAATTTATTATACAATAATTTTTGCCACCCACGTATAAGTAGCTCAAACTAGAGCTTTTTATTTATAGTTGGAGAAAAAGAGGCGCCGTCCTCATTCCGGACTCGAACGCGGAGACCCTGGTTCGAGTCCAGGATGAGGACGGCGCCTCTTTTTCTCCAAAATCAAAAAAGCTCTAGCTTCAGCTAAATATACGTGGGTGGCAAACCCTGTTGTAAAATATGTACATGTACTTCCATAAAATGAGGTGTTCCGACACTTTCAATGCATAACTTCCAGTTAGCGTTTTCTGGTGTTTTAACAGTTGAGTCGAAGTTCTTATAGGAGAGAGAGACCATGTTTTTTTTCCTATAAGAATTTCAACTCAAATTCTAAAGCGTTAGAAAGCATTAACTGAAAGTGGTGCATTGAAACTTCTGAATCACCACATTTTGTGGCAGTGCGTGTGCTTACTGCATATGAGCCATATATCTTTTCTTACTAACTGAAGGATGCTCTACAACTTCCTAATTGAAAATATTTCTCTATCTTTATTATTTTTCGAGAAAAAAAAATTTTTAACTTCCTCAATTCGCCATCAGGAGCGCTGCTGTTCATCTCATCTGATAGTGCATAGTCATTTTATTAACTAATATCTAACTTTCTTTGCAATATCTGTCTTGGTTCAAAAGTTATTGGCCGCATTCAAACTTTCCTATAGGAACCCTATACTGTATAATTACCATAACACATACCGTATGTATCCACAATCATGTATTGCAAAGTTATTGAATCATTGTTATATTTGATACAAGGAAGAAATGCAGCACTTAATTTTTCTTACCTATGCATACTGTTCCTTTGCTGTACTTGTTATCGCGACATACTGTACACCGCCGACTTTCCCTATTAGGTCTACATTGACATTGGCCCGTGGTATCGCACTGCAAGGACACCGAGCCCGTCGGATCGCATTCGCATGCTGAAACAAATGAATACATGTACATCATATTGTACGGCATATTCGATGGTTTAAAGTCTAGAAATTTTCTTATGTTTTCCTGTGGCAAAATTAACAAAGTACCTTTGCATCCTTCATCAGAAAAACCATAATGATAAGGCGCACACGCATCGCATCGTTTGCCTGTGACCCCTGACTTGCAGTAGCATTGTCCTGAGCGTATGTCACAAGTTTGGTTGTAAGAACCCACACGGTTGCAGTCACAAGGCTTGCATCCATGGCCACTGTCGATGTTCCAGAAGCCTTTGCGACATTTCTCACATCTCCGACCTACCACATTAGACTTGCATTTGCAATCACCAGTCCTCGGGTCACAAGCATCATGTCGATCCGTTGCCATGCTTCCAGGAAGATAGCAGGTGCATCCTATGAAGTAAAACCCGGTTAATTTTACTTGTGGCAATTCACTGCGCGTTCATTTTCATCGCTTAATTTATATTCATCAAATACCATTGAGGAAGATGTTATTGGTGGGATGATACTGTTCATTTGAGGTTACCATTACTCACTTTTGCATCCACCTTTAGGCATGGTCAAAGCACTCCCAGAAAATCCAGGCAAGCACCTTTCGCAATTCCATCCAAAAGTGTTGTAAATACACTTAAGACACTGTCCAGTGGTGCTGAATTATATTTGAAGAAGATGGTATTATAAAACTATAATCACATCAAAAAATCATACGCTATAATAATTTTTGTCAGCAATTTAGATTTTAATGAACCATTAAAGATATAAGAAACTTTAAGGAGGTATTAAAGATATAAGAAACTTTGAATAGGTATAAAAGTTGTAAGAAACTTTGTATAGGTATAAAGATGTAAGAAATTTTGAATAGGTATAAAAGATGTAAGAAACTTTGAATAGGTATAAAAGATGTAAGAAACTTAAGAAACTTTGAATAAGTATAAAAGATGTAAGAAACTTTGAAAGGTATAAAAGCTATAAGAAACTTTGTATAGGTATAAAAGATATAAGAAACTGTGAATAAGTATAAAAGATGTAAGAAACTTTTAAGAAGTATTACGGATATAAGAAATTTTAAGGAAGTGTTAAAGATACAAGAAACTTCGAAGAGATATTAAAGATGTAAGAAACTTTGAAGAAGTATTAAAGATATAAGAAACTTTGAAGGAGTATTAAAGATATAAGAAACATTTAAGGAGATATAAGAAACTTTGAAGAGGTATTAAATATATAAGAAACTTTAAGGATGTATTAAAGACATAAATAACTATAAAGGAGAACACTAAAGTAATAGCGATAACTTTAAAGGAATATTTAAAACATGTAGAGCTTTAAGGGAACATTCGAGATATGAACTTTAATGAATATTTAAGATGTAGAGAACCTCAAGGAACATTTAAGATGTAAAGAATTTTAAAGAGCTATTTAGGGTGTATAGAATCTTAAGGAAATATTTAAGATGTAGATCACTTTAAAGAAACGTAAATGGTCAACATGTAGAGAAATGCTAAAGACAGACGCAAAAAGCAGACGTACGTGTTACAGTTCCCGACAGCGTTAGGGTCTATATTTCCACTGCATTCGCATTTTCTACAAGGCCTAGGAGGACCTGAACGACCCAATGGATCGCCAAAATATCCATCGATACAAAGCTCACATTGATGACCTGCAAGATAAAACGTTAACCACTTAAATAGTAAAATAAAACAAATTTAATTATTAAAATAGCATTCGTCGTAGCAAACAAAGTTTACCAAACCTACATTAATTACAACTACACTAATGTCAAAATTTTCAAGCCATGTACAAAAGGCAATTAAGATAAAAAGTAAAAATAATATTTACATACGGTTAAGGGGTGGATACAAGGAACTGCAGAGGGCGCCTCCAAAAAATTCTATGGTACCAAACTTTCATATAGTCCTCATCAAATACTTAACACATAAAATCTTCATGAGGTCATTTTTAATTTTACACACACACACACACACACACATGATGGTACTTTTTACAATCTCTCACTACCGTATGGAAGCCATTGTTGTGAATCATCCTTGCGCAAGCAATAAACATAATGGACTTCTTAAAATATTTCACTAATAGTTAAAAACGGTTCATTTCAGTATGGAAGCCATTGTTGTGAATCATCCTTGCGCAAGCAATAAACATAATGGACTTCTTAAAATATTTCATAATAGTTAAAAACGGTTCATTTCAGTAAGAAACCGGACTCTAATCGCTACATTAGAGTTGCGCTTGCTCTTCCTATAAGTTTAGACATATGCTTATTTGCTGCTAATTCATTGCTTTTTTTAAGAAAGGAAATCAAACAAGAAAAACCAAATTTGTTCTCATATTTTTGCTTACAGTGTTCGTCGGGGCGTATTTTCTTGTTGTAATGTTTCTTGCATAAACTTGTTCACTTTTATCTGATGATTCTTAACCTCTCCATCATATGCCCCTTTTCATCATACCTCAAGATGCCATTCCACCCTTTTAAGAAATTTTAGGGGGTTACAGAGTTACAACTCCTTATGTTTATATATGTATATACAAAATTGTATCGTAACGAGGGATATGACCCCCATAAGCCGCTTCCCTTCATACGCCAGTATATGTATGTAATATCTTTTTTTTTTTCGATTTCTTATATACGGAAAAACAATATATGAACAAATTTCACGTGTAGCTCCTTATGACAGATTTTATGACACTAAACACAGAAGCTGTCACATGATAGTTGTCTTCTCTTCAGATGCTGTCAATCGACAATTGTGTCTTTTTCAGACGCTGTCATAATTATGGGATAACATTCGATGAGGTCTTAAAGCATCATCCAAGGAGGATCCAAAAACGATGCAAAAACGTATGCTCACTCAATAAATGAAAGGACAAAAAAGAGAAGTACCCCAAACACTAAAAGTCACTCAAAAACAAGGATGTTGAATACTAAAATATTTAAATACAAACATAAAATAAGGTACAAATTGAGTATCCCTAAACCGCAGTGTTTGGGACCGAGAATATTTAGAATTTTGGGACATATCATATAATATATTACTCCATGATATTCCCACTTTCAATTTGCAATCATCCCTATATACAATGACAGTTTATCTTTTTACATTCTTATAGCCTCTAAACACTTACAAAAAAAAATTAGCTGACCTTGATATTTAGCAGAGGTTATATATAGCCCCGATACTAATGCTCTTCATACATAATAGTTTCCGTTTTTTATGGGCTCCAAGCCACTTAAACCCTTTTAGACACGTCAACGAAGGGAATTTTATCTATTGATGGTTTTTTACAGATTGTTTAAATGTTTACTGAAAAATAAAGTGAAATTCGAAAGATGCGGAAGGCGGTTTCCTTGAAGACCCTAATACCCCCCATGGAGATGGGGGAAGGAAGGAGTTTAATGTTAACCTTAGACCCTGAGTTCCATGGTCGGTGTCAAACAATTACTCATGGTCTTAAATCATCTTAGCGATAGCTTCCTACTCTAAGAACGAAATTCCGGATGTCAAACTGCGGATATACAACCTCTATATGATAAAAAAATATTTTTCTACAATTATTGCTAAAATTAAATTGCAATGATGATGTTCCAATTTGCCGTATTTTACCTGTGTGTCCTAGAGGGCACTGCCTGCAGGCCATTTGGCCTCCTGGCAGGATGATACAAGGACCATGATCGGGACACAAGCAAGGCTTACAATCGCCTGGTGTGCCCTTTTGAGCATTTCCGTGGTAACCTGGTGCACATCGACCGCAATTGTGTCCTTCAGTGTTATGTTTACACTCGCACTGACCTAAAAAATAAAGACAGGGTCAAATGCACAATAAAAGTCTAAAAATAAAGATGGCAGAAATGCGGATAATCTAAGAATGTGGACTTTTAAAACTTTATTCTTTTAAATTAATACAACGCACTGGGTAAAAATTATATATAGAGTATTCACTATAAATTTTACGGCAACAATACCCAACACCGCGTATAAATAGGGTCAATACGGTTCTGATGATGGTGGGTAATCGACACCGAAATAGCTGAAAACTTTTAACTACGATAATTTGTCGTGATTACTCTATATGTTAATTTTTTATGTACGTTTTTTCATTTCATTTTTTGAACTCAAACGAACTCTACACAACATTAAAACTGCTCCAGCTCTATTCAACATTAAAATTATGCTCCAACTCTACTCAACATTAAAACTATGCTCCAACTCTACTCAACATTAAAACAGTGCTACAACTCTACTCAACATTAAAACAGTGCTACAACTCTACTCAACATTATAACTATGCTCCAACTCTATTCAACATTATAACTATGCTCCAACTCTATTCAACATTATAACTATGCTCCAACTCTATTCAACATTATAACTATGCTCCGCAATATTTTCAGTAATCTTTACTTAAATATATCAGAAAACGTTGAACCACATACTAACCAGTGTCGGGATGGCAATTGTCGGCGTGACCATGGCAGAAACATCTAACACAACGAGCGTACGGACCGTTTCCGACAATTTCTCTCCTGTATCCTCTAGCGCAGGATTCGCAGGACAATCCTACATAACCTTCTGGGCATGCGCAGTGTTCGACCCACGTGGCCTGGTAATTCCCGGGAGTTTGAAAGGCAGATTCCAGGATCATGTCGTCTAGGTATCCAATTCCTAAGAGCCAATAAATAAAGTTTGAAGATACAGTATAAGTATGGAAGAAATGCAGTAAATCCATCCAGTTAAAATTATATTTATTAATACTTAAAATGTTTAAGATAGTTGATTACTATGAAAAAAGATAAATATAATTACAACGTTTAAAAAATTTTGTACTCATTTTTATGGGAGCCTTCGAGAAGTACGTATGCACACGTCAATGGTAAACGGAAGACTGGTTTGATTTTAGAATTCGGAAAACAATTACACGTACTGTTGCCAAATATAAAAGGGAAAATTATAAGTATATAATATATGTTGCTAGTTAGGAAAAGTGAAACTACGTACATTTGGAAAATTATATGACACATGGGTGCCCATATGAGTACTTCTAGTGGGTGGCCGGTGGGTGCTGAGAAAAATTAATATCTTCTTCTCAAGACTGTCAGACATTTTAGTGACTGTATACACAAGATACTAAAATGCTACAAAATAACTGATACTGCTTGACAATTAGTAATGAGCTAAAAAGTACCTTATTTTAAAACGTGCTTGCAAAACTTTTGAAGTACACGCACAAGAGAATCAGGCAGGTAAATTTTTGAACAGCTAGAAGGGACTTGAGCCTCTGCCTCCCCATGGGCGCCCATGACATGAGATATTATAATGCAGACAAAATAAGATTTTTTATTTCGTACCTCTTGTCCCTAACCATTTTTCAAGAGTTACAAGCTAACAGATTGTCAAGCTCATAATTTTTTTTAATAACTCTCGTAAATAATTAAAAAAAATGAAAAATGAAAACGTTTCGCGTCAAGCCCTGGACATTTGTCCCCCTGTTTCCAGCCCTGCTATTTCGTGTTAGCTAGAAGAACGTCAGAAAAGCAAACGAGAATAGCTTCCATATTATTTTTGCCAAGGGTGGTCCCCTCAATTAATTAAGAAGAGCATGGAATAGTTAATCAGTACAATAAAGTATACGGTTCCACCTTTAAGGTTCATATTGAAACTTATATAATTTTTTGCTCATAAAACTAACCGGGTAAAAGATAAATTGCCACGTACATGCCGTGCGCGGCGAATATTCTTTTCCTCATCGAATATCAGGTTCGAATCAAATAAATTTACAGATTTTACCATTACCTCCTCTCCTCTGAATCATCCAGGATTTGCTACATTAATAATTAAAAAAACATTTAAATATCTGTTAAATTAGACGTTAAATTGGTACAGCACCTGACCGGCAATCAGGAGGTCGTGAGTTCGGGTCCCACCAGGCGCCGGAAAATCATTCTTTTCTTTACGAGTAATTTAACATCTTTTGTTGCCACATCATCAGCTAATATGAAAAAACTGTTGCTTTAATAATCTAAATACCTGCTACTGTCTGTTTGACGATGATATTTTTTTTTCATATCTCAAGCGTTGAAACCAAACTACTATGAATTTTTCTTCAGTTAAAATCAGTGGCGTAACAATTCAAAAATTATGGGGCTTAGGTAGCTTTAAGGGGAGGTTTGAGCCCGAAAGCACCCCCTTCCCTACGTCACTGGTTAAAATCTGTGTCCATCTAAAATATTTTCTTACCTTCCCTCGAATAAGTTGCCTTAATTTTAATGGCCGTCAAATTCGCCAGGATTTTGCCGAAGTCGAAGGCGCTGATTCTCGGCGTCCAACCGAAGTCTGGATGTTCGTGGAGGCGGAACTTGTAGTTCTGAACCCGGTGTGAAGGAATCGGGTTCCCCTGTTCAGTGATGGGAGCACTAACTCGGAGTCCACCACCTTCCAGAATCAAATCGTGTGCACTCACTCGAACACTTTCTGCTCCAATCCTCAGAGTGAATGTTAAATATTGATTGTAGGATGTTAAGCGGTTTCCCAAGTAGCATGCTGAAAATAAAAAACAAAAAACATAAAGGAATTATTATAATATTCTTCTTTTAATTTTTTAAGCATACTGACAAATTATTAGTTGTATGCAGCCCATACTAAACACACCGATTACGGTTTTATCAACCACCTGAGCGCATTCGATCGCCGGAAGACTCGCCATTTCTAACTATGAGATGAGGCGATATCAGCCGCCTAATATAGCAACCATAGTTATTGACTATTCGTCATTATTTGATAAGTCTGACTATTGGTTATTAGATGGTCAACAGACCGAATGAAGGTCGCTAAAACAAAAAACATAAATATCTCAAAACCTCTCTGAACGACCACCTTCTCTAAGCGATCATTTTTTTCAGAAAGTCCCTTCCCTCCTGCACAGATTTAATGGCCTTCATCACAATGACTACCACTCTGAACAACCGCTTTTTCACGGAGAGTGGTCGCTTTAGGGAATTTTCGCTGCAGTTGAGATATATAGCAGTAGTCGAAAGAGTACATTTCAACCATATTACGGTGAAAATGATTGAACATCCTTGTATACACTGTCGTAGAAGGCAAAAGAAACAACACCATCTTCAGAAAGGGCGGCATAATTGGCCATTAATGTCAAGACTTTCAGAAAACACTAAAAGAGATCAAATAGTACACATTAATTATATAATGAAGTAAAGGAGGGTTATGCTGCATCATTTACTCGGAACCCACAAGTGTGATATAATATTTTCAATCTGTGTTACTGTATATATCAAATATGTGCTTCACATGTGTAAATAAACTTTCGTAAATAAGTAAGTAAATAAGTAAAATAAGATAACTAACCTGGAGCTACAAAATATGCAAATTCACCACTTTCACCACGGACTTCGATGATCTGCAAGTCGGCATCGTAAGAAATTGGAATTTCTCTACCTCTCAAATCAGTTGCTGTCCATGATTCATTATCTTAAACAAAATAAAAGGAATAATAATTTACGTACAAAGTCACCAGATTATTCACGAATAAGAAATCTTTTTAAAACGTATGTTGAAGGGATGAATGTGAAAGAATGAATGAAACACATGATTGGAAAGGAAATTATCTTTACCAGTATCAAACGTCGATTGAATGATCTTTTTGTAGAAGTTTTGAGCGCCTTGACATTCGTTAGAATGGCCATAGCAGAAGCAAGGCACACATCCGAACTCATTGGTTTCTTGCAGATCAAAAAAGCCAGATTTGCACCTGGAAGTGTACAGATCCTTTTCAGTACCTCAAGACATACTAAACAAGTAATTGTGGCACGTGAAGACTGCTTACCAATGTACTTGGTGTTGGGTTGGGATAATTTGTGATATGAGAACATTTGTCTCACAGTACAGATAAGCAGTTGAACTTACCGATCGCATCTTTGCCCAACGACATTTTGTTTGCAAGGACAAGCTCCAAGAGCGGGATCACAAGTTGGCGCATCTTTGGCGATTCCAGCCAAGTTACATCCGCAAGGCCTCGAAGAAAATTGGAGGAAAAAATTTTTTATTGAAAACAGTAATTACTAAATTCTCATTTTCATTAAAGGCTGACAAAAAGGACGGTCTTGGATGACCCGGCATGCAGTCTTGGGAGGTAAAAATGCAAACAAATATAAATAAGACACTCAAATTCTTACTTGCATCCACGAGCCGTCATATCGTAAAAATTTGGAGCACACTTTGAGCATGTTCTAGTTCCAACACCTGCTTTGCAAGGGCACTGTCCATGATCATTACACTGTACATCTAAGGATCCTGTGGAAAGCAATGGTAGTAAAAATGATGATGTAGGTGTCCATAAAACTGAGAACTATTTTAAAATGACTGAATATTGCATCATAGGTGACGTTTAAACGTTGAAAACGTCTTTTACTGAGTCTGATACTACAAAAACTTTCGTGTTTTTTATCATACCACAAGTGAGCTGTTTAATGTAAGCAGACTGTTGAAAATGTTTTGAACATTAATATAATTGAACGCCAATTTTTATATTTTTTCATAGCTGTTTGAATCGCTTGGTTTAGTTAACTATTCAAAACCGTCACTTGCAATAGTCAGGACACATAACCATTGACGTAACTAAGGTGGGGATAAGGTTGGAAAAGCTCCCCCCACTTTTAGATTCCGAGACTGTTTATGCCAATGTACACTGGCTGGAGTGCATTTGGAAGAAACAGTTT
>QLNU02014802.1:41298338-41311146 GCA_006491805.2 Dysdera silvatica
TTTTACCTACATATATCTTGAGCGCATATTCTTTAAAATATGAATCCTGAATTTCAATCTCAGTGCGTCAAAAACTGCACTTTAGTAGGCATTCTTTTGGACCACTTTTTATATATATATACAGTCGAGTTTCTATTTAACGAAGTGCCATCGTTCCTCTGAAAAACTTCGTTATAAGGAAAATTCGTTAAATAGAAATTAACATAAATGATGAAACTTAATTTCGATAAAATGAAAAAAGCTAAATTTGGACAGTAAAAACTAAGTTCAGTAGACTCTTCTTTTTCAACGAATTTAAATATTTTTTGTATACAAGTACGTACAAATTAATAACAAAAGTAAAGACTGAGGATTACTTTATATCTGTATGATCCTCATACAACATATTTGAAACAGAGAAATAATCACTAATTTTGCTTTGTACAGGTTTCTTATAAAAAACGTTTTGTTCATAGAAATTCTCACACTTTTGTAAATATCGGAACACGTCATCTATAACATTTTCTTCAACAATGCAACACGTATGTGCGAGAAGCAAATTTCGTGGCTTAGCCACACCTGCAGAGTGATACATCCCCGCTGCTTCGAAGTTCCCAGTTTAGAACAATAGAATTATTTATCACAACTGACCCTATGTCCACAATACAGAAGGCTACCTCAACTCCGTCCGTCCTTGCTTAAAATCCTCAACTACCCCTTCTACCTAACCATCCCGCTGAAAAATTGTTAAAGGTAAATTAAAAAAAAAATCAAATTCTTTATAAAAAGAACTTCGTTATATAGAAATTGTTTTTCGTAATATGGAGACAAATTTACATGTTAGTGCCATTCAAAGTCAAGGTTCCGCCGAAAATTTCATTAAATAGAAAACTTTGTTATATGGAAGTTCGTTATATGGAGACTCTACTGCATATCCTAAAGGTATGTGTTAGAATACACAAGAATATGTACTAAAGAAATATGGAAAAAGCCTATGATATTATTACTTATAATACATTACATGCAAAAGGGAGGGGGCGTATAAAAAAAATAGTAAAATAATAAAATAAAATTATCAACAAAGAGCATGGATGAAGCAGCAGCAATTAGTATGATAAATAATATATAATGAAAATGTAAATTGGTGAAAAATGAAAGGAAATAAATGAAAATTATTAATATATAAGTACAGATATATATATATGGAATGCCAATAACCACACCTATACATTATATAAAATAATATAGGCCCATACACTTCCTCTTTTATTTTCAGTTTCCTTTTCATTCCAAAAAAAATTCCTTACAGCTACTTTCCTCACCCCTTTTAACTTCTGCTACAGCTAATTCTTTAGCCTCCCTGTTGTTTAGCGTCGAACTGTTACCAATCCTAAATAATTCCGCCAATATCACCCCCCCTCTCTCTTTTTGAAAATGCCAACGCTTAAGGTGGTGAACTCGAAGGGTCAGGCCCAACATATCCTTGTAAGTACATGTACATTTTATTACATCTTTATATATTTGAAT
This sequence comes from Dysdera silvatica, assembly GCA_006491805.2. Lineage (NCBI taxonomy): Eukaryota > Metazoa > Arthropoda > Arachnida > Araneae > Dysderidae > Dysdera > Dysdera silvatica. Next base: position 41,299,845 of record QLNU02014802.1, read on the forward strand.
ATTTCTTGCTAACAGTAATGATCTGTAGGGTGATGTCGGGAACATAATGCCTTTGAGCCGTTTGACGGGTTTCGTTGAATGGTTCCTTGGCGTTTCAGAAACATTATTTTGCAGATCTTATATATTGTGTCTGGCATGCGTGTATAACTGTCCCCTTGAAAAAGATTGTACATGCATGCCTAGATTCAATATATTATTGTATAATTTCAATTTTTCACTTTCGTTACTAACGCATTATTTTAAATCGTAAAAATACAGTGTACTGTACAATAAAGTTACTTGTCATAAACTTGTTTATGCATGTATATATTTTTATTACATATGCATGTATATTTTATAATATATGCTGTACATACATTTACACCTATATTGTATATGCGCTTATATAAAATGGTATTAGTTCTTAAAATCCTGTATATACATATTCTAGTGTATAGGTCTATATTATTTTATACAATATACGATTGTGTGGGTATTGGAATTCCATATATCTTCACTTACTTATTAATAATTTTAATTTATTTACGTTCATTTAGTTACGTTTTTCACCAATTTACTTACTTAATTTTCTACATTTTCATTTATACGTGAAAATATTTGACGAAACAATCTGCAATATAAATGAGAGACAAAAAACAACATTTTAAAACGTTGTTTTTTGTCTCTCATTTTCATTTATATTTCCACCTTTTTTCCATTTATATATATATAAATGGGAAAAAGGTGGAAATATAAGTACAAGTCCTATTTTTCAGGTTTCATCTGTGCCACTAAGCTTTCGAGACCATGTAAAAAATAGGAAACTTTAAAAAAAATTTCTTAAAAGATAATTTACTTTTGAGGTAAATTCACTCTTTTAGTTGGGCCACCCACAGGTAATTTAAGAGTGGTGGCTTTATTCGTAAAAAATTATAAAATTTTAAAATTAAAATAGGAGCTTTGAATTAGGGGCACCGTTTATTATAATGTTGTCAAATTTGAAAAGGTGCGCTAGGCAAGTTTTTTAGCAGGGGAGTAGATGGTATAAAATGCCCCTCTTCCCCACTCATCCTTCTCTCTCTCTCTCTCTCTCTCTGATGTATTAATTTTAATGTATTTACGGGGTATGTATGTAATGTATTTGCTTCTCTGCCTCCGGGTTCTCGCGTTTTGTTACCACTTCCCTATCAATGTTTAATTTTAAAAAATTTGAGCTAATGAAGAAGTTAAAATAAAGGTGTGTTAACACAGCCAACCTCCTGACCGGACACTTCCGAATAGCGGATATCTCTATTTAACGGACATTTTTCCAGTTTCCGTTTCCGATTCTTGTTATTTCCTAACCCTCTCTAATAGCGGGCAAATACTCAAGTTCCAAGCATTAGCATGTGCAGAAAGTCCATAAAGTGTGTGTGTGTGGGGAGGGGGGGGTTATGAGACAGGTTTACAAGGGGAAGGTTATATATAAAAAAAAGTATTGCACCGTAGTAGGAGTTATGACTCCCCCATCAAACCCTTTCCTGAGTACGCCAGTAGTTTCATCAAAGCCGTAGCAAGGATTTAATTTCGTGGGGAGGGGTTCAAACATTTTTGAGGCATCTATCGATGCAATCACAGCATGCAAGACTGTAGCTAAGTCCCATTAAAAATTTAGTTTTGGGGGGGGCCGGTCCCTAAGATCCCCCCACCTCTGGATACGTGAATAGGCTCCATGGTATCCTCTATTCGTAGGTTTTACTGTATTTACCCGCATTAATGGCCCAGACTTAAGGATGTTAAATTCTAAATTAAGAGAGTTTAATTTAGTGTAACTTGATGAATGACTAGAACTACCCAAATGGATCAGCTAATTTGTGTACTCAGTGTTTACATGCTTGCTTCAAAATTATAATTGCTCTGCAATTGTAATCTAAAGCGCCATCTGATGATGAACTATTTCCACGCATTGCAACTAATGCCATCTAGTGTCTGGCATAATAACCATTCATGGCACACAGAAATACAATAAAACCCCCATAACGGACACTCCTTAGCGGACGCCTCTGTTTAGCGAGCACTTTTCCAATTCTCTGTCCAGCGCTCGTTATCTTCTAAGACTACCGAACAGATTCTCGAGTTCTGGAGATGTCCGCTAGTCAGAAGTTTTACTATATAATGAACTTGTAGAATGGCAATGTAAATTGTATTATGTTAAAAACTATACTGGTTAACTAACCCACAATAAGACCTCCCTAAGGCGACCACCATCAGTTCTGTAAAAAGCGATCGCTCAGACAGGTGGTCACTGAATAAAGGTAAATTTAGCATTGGGTCTATGGGGGAGTAAGAAAATCCGCTTCCTGAAAAAAAAGGTTGCTAGGGGAGGTGGTCGCTTAATAGAAGTGGAAGTGGTCGTTAAGGGAGGTTTTACTGAATAATGATAACTTGGGTTCTGATAACTCACGGAGGCATTCTCTCGCGTCGTCTAGAAGTGCTGGTTCCCAAGGCCTCTCGTTGTACAGAGGGAGACATTGGTCGCAGTCCTGGCCCATCGTATTATGTTCGCAACGACACACTAGTTTGACTTTCCCGCGTTTTCTAATCAGTGACCGATGCCAGGTTCCTAATTCTTCCTCTTCTTCTTCGTCCTCATCCGAGTCTTCGTCAGGGGCCCAAACGCATGCAGTTGCATGACCGTAGCAACGACATCTGCAACAAAATTCGTATGAAAGACGGTTCACAGTTTTAAGAGCTATTTATCAACGAGTTATCAACAAAATTTTCAACATCTTTTAATGAACGAATGCAGTAGCGTAGCTAGAGGGCAAAGGGGCAGTGGCCCCGCGCCTAATTCGAGGGGGCAATCAGCCTTTAAAAAACAATGACAGGCACAACAACTACGGCAATGACAGTCACTCGCCCCGGGCGGCAAAATATCTAACTACGCCACTGGACAAATGCAAATAGTGCCGGATTAACGAATGGGCTTTAGGGGATGCAGCCCAGGGCCTCCGCCAGTTAGAGGGCCTCCAGAGATGTGTTCTCTTGTAGACGATCCTTTTGAACTATTTTACTGGGGGCCTCACAATACCAGTAGCCCAGGGGCCTCAAAAACTTTAATCCGCCACTGCGTGCATGCCATCACTACGTCACCACACCAATGGCAAAAATTAAGTATCACGTAAGCACTTTTGGGGAAAGGGGTTGTTGTTGTTGTTGTGCTTATTTTTCTATGTTAGCAAATGTTAAATTTGCTTACCGGTGGGAGGGGTATAAAATGGCCAAAATATTGCTTACGTAATACTTGAAGGTTCTCATATTAAATTGTTTGTACTTTTTTTTAGACTATATGTGTAACATAATATGTATGTACAAATTAATTGTAATCTTAAATTGTGTCCCAATTAAGCGGAATTTTATTCCAGTTAAGCATTGTAAATTACTATTAGTTTCTAAGTTTGGGTTCCGTTCCTTGAAATTTGACCTAATTAAGCGGATGCCCCGATTAAGCCGTGGCCTAATTAAGCGACATCTACTGTATATGCACTTTTTATATCATATAAAATTTTATATGATACAAAATAAATCTAAGCTAAATATTAGTAATAAAGGCAGTAGCGTAGGAAACGGGACTCAAGCCTCCCCATTGGACAGAGTCACATTGTTTTGTTTAGCATCATAGGAGGTACCATAAAGCTACTTGATCTGTCCCCCCCACCACATAACTTTTGAATCGCTGCGCTCCTGAACAGTGGTATGGAATGTAGTGATATAGTGTGTAGACACATTTTAGGCAGACGTCTCTGCCCTTCGTTAAGAATAGACTGGTGTCAAGTCCAACTGAAACACAAGGTGTTGCCATTTCATACCATCATTGATTGTCGGACAGCAGCGCCATCTAATGGTGGAAAACTATATTTAAAGTTGAGAAATGGTGAGCAAGTGTAAGGGGGTATTGGTGATTATTGACGAATATTTGCGATTGTTGGCAAATGGAGTTCAATTACCTCTCCACACCCCTAGGATAACTAGAGTTCCTCGAATTTTAAGCCGATGTACCAGCCGCCATTTTGTTGCGTACTTCCGGTTTCATAACACAACGTTTGCCATTGGAAAATTAATAATCCATTTTCTTCTTCTTGCAGGATCTGTTTCAAGTCTAAACATTCGGTTATTCCTCGAGCAATTTGAATGATTTACAGAGGCATACTCATCCATTTCACTCTATTTTATTAAATATAACACACTCGTAAATCACTCAATCTTAACACAGTAGTGAATGGGATCATCATAGCAACAAAATGGCGGACTGGGCCAGCTACGTTTTTTAAGAGCCTTAAGAGTAACTCGTTATGAATAAACGAATAATCGATGAAGTCGCTATTAATATAAACAACAAAATAAAAATTTAATTAAATCCACTTATCATTTATTCGTCAACTTAATCGTTTCTTCCAATTTAGAAATTTTTGAAGCCAATTAGACCTTACGGCGATTTTCCGTTAGAAGTTACTGCCACTGAGCAAGGGCGGATTTCTAAGTAGGCACATAAAGCACAGGGCGGCATCAAATTGCTTAAACATAAAATTGTCCAATGTTGAAAAAATAATGTTTCTTTTAATTATTGCCCTGTTTCCCCAATAGCGATGACATATAAGCGATTACTTTAACTTGCCTGCAAATACAAACTACAGAATCGAAAGACAAAGGGCCCTGAAAATTTTGGGCCCTGGTCATTTGCCCAGCCTGCCCATTTATAAATCGAGGCTTAACACGCTTTTTATATATACTAATAGTAAACGAATGAATAAAGAAAAACTTGAACTGATAACGAAAAAATTCATGCAAGGATGCGTACGTGTATTTTTCCCAAATACGCAAAATATACGTAAAAACATCAGAGGCTCCAGGATTCCAAACTAAAATTATTGTGGATTCAAAAAGTGTCTCGAATCCACGAAGTCGGAGACTATGGTAGCAATAATTTCGAGTTGTATCTTATTAGTTTGAATAATTATATGAAAAATCTCCTTTACATATCAAATGTTAAGAGTATGATATGCGTTTTTTTTAAACAAATATTCCTTTCTTTGTAAAGGAGGGAGGGGGCGGCAGTACAGGCTGTGCCTAAGGGCGGCAATTTTATAAATCCGCCACTGTCACTGAGACGGACAGACAAATGCAATACAATGGAAACTTTATTCGGGAGGATTCAAATTCACAGCTATGTTGATATTAAGAAAAAAAAGTTCCCTAATTAGCTTTGGATTGATATTTCTGGGCAGCAATGGATAATGACTGAAAACTCTGTTAGAGAAAATGCTGCCTGAAGTGAGGATACAAATTTGTATAAATGCAATATATGGAGTGGCGGATCCACGGGGGGAGGGGGGGGGATTTCCCCTCCTAAATCCATAGAAATGCGGTGGAAATCGGTTATAACGAGCACCGATTATAACGACCAACTGCATATAAAGACAGCATGGTTATAAAAAATTTGATTTCCTACTTTTTTTTAACTTGCTCATTAAATTCTGAGTCCAAAAAAGAGTTGTTCACTACAATCGGTTAAATTGCATAGCGCTTAACCATTATACCACACATTATACAAACATATACACATTATACAAACAAAATCCATATTTTCCTCGCTGTATCCAGAAACTCGCTAAATGCGGGCTCGTCATAAAAAAAAGTTAGTCCCACTGTATTTTACATCCTCCCCCTCAAAAAAATCCCTCTGTGGATCTACCTCTGGTAGATGTGTGTAGAAAATGATAAAATTATATGTATTAGCGGGCAGTCCCCAAAGGGAACGCGCTGTGTACACCGCACACTCTCAAGAAATTTTGAAAAATATCCAAATACGTGCCGTATACTTTCAAAGTTCCAAGAAAGTGTTTTTATTTGCCTTTTTTTGGACAACTTTCAACAAAGTTCAGCCTTTTTTTTTTCTAGTCATTTACAAACTTGAATGAAAACAAATGGGTTCGACTCCCAGCAGTGCAAAAAGAACGCTTACTCAGAGATCTCATAAAGATCGCACTGCTCACTGTAGTCCGGGGTTTGGTTCCCCAGGCCTTAAGAGGTTCGGATTCCTCGGAAAACAGTAGGTCCCGGCGCAGCATGACCACTGTAGTCTTTGAGCCGTAAAACCAAAAAACAAACAAACAAATGGGGAAAACACCCTGAACCCCCCAAGCCTCAAAATAATATCCTGCGTACGACCAGGAGAGGAATGAAAAACTGATGAAAGTGGTAACTGCCACCCTGGGCTTGGATAGACGATAGATGACCAGTCAAATGCTATTCAGGGCGGCGCAATGACGTCACCAAGTCCAGTAACCCCGCAATTTCAATACTCCTTAATTAAGACAACACTGCATACTCTCAATAATTTTCTTCAGAACAGCCCGCTGAATTAGTATGGGTATTAAGGATAAGTGTCGAAAGAGAAATGGAAAATAAGGTATGACTGTTAAGATTTCACCAGATGCGTGCAAAGATACTCTTAAAACAAAAAAAGGGGGGGTCTAGAATTAGCAATGTAGTAGGTAAATGATTCTACTGTCCAGAAGCGATGTTCTTATCACCTTTTCTGCCATTGAATTCCATTTATTTCATTTTGAGAATGTAACTTATTTTTAAGCGCAAATATCAATTCACTATTAACCATAACTGACGTCATTAATGGCTTCATTGATATCATTTGTTTATATTTATAACACGATCTAGATTCATTGTCTATAAGCAATTTAACTTATCAATTACTAAATCAATGATATTAATGATATCGTATTGTTTACCGAGCTCCCACGGAGAAATCACTAATTGCATAATAATAGGACTTCAAAACCAAAGGGTCTTCGAATATTTCGTCCCCGAAGGTGTTTATCTTGTCCAGCGTCACTCGGATGGCCGTCGCGATCACCCACTCCTATAAATAAAAATCATCATGAAACTGTAAGTGCTAACAATCGTTATATATAATTTATTTCATATTAAAAAACGCTAAACGCAATTTCGAGCTTGAGCTCTTCTCTTTTAGCTTATAGCTAGGATAACCTTATTTTTTAATGCTTACCCTAACTCTTCATTTTGCCAATTATCATGATTTTCATTAAATACGGTATGTATAATAATTCAGTTACAGACAATAAAAAAATATTATTATGAAATGATGTGGTATAAATAATTATAAAAGAAATAATTGTAAATACATGGTGTAAATAAATCATTGTAAATAAATTAATGTAAATAAATAATTGTAAATAAAAATTATAAATAAATAATTGTAAATAAATCATTGTAAATATTGTAAATAAATAATTGTAAATTATTGTAAATAAATAATTATAAATATGAAAGTTAAATTAAAGCAATTGGAATGCAATTATTAAAATGTCATGACACTGTTCTTATTATAATGATTTGTAAAATTTTGCTAATGGTCCAACGTATGAGAAAAGGTTTCACAACATTTCGAGAACTACTGTTCTCTTTATCAAGCAAAGGCTTTAAGATCAAGTTAGAATTTTGCAAAGGGTCATTTATTACGTACAAGGTTGCCACTCACTTTGGAGGAAAAAATCTCTGACTTTTCCTGAAAAATCCCTGACCAATCGCAAACAAAGCTGTCAACTGCAGTCCTTGCGGAGAAGACGTCTCAAGATTTACGGGAAACTTATCTTTTCAAAACAGAAATCGGGAAGGTTTTCTATGACTTTTCGCACTTTTGGCCAAAAAATCTCGTTTTTCAATGACTTTTAGAGACGATTTTCAAATTCCCTGAAAATTCTAGGTTTTCCAGAAGCCGGGAAACCCTGTATATAAAATGATGTAATTTATAGAACATACTTGTAGTTTCGGGTTGTTCTCGAAGTCATAGGCGCCTGGCCTGCCCTCTAGTGTGCTGAAAAGTATGGTGCCGCCGGTTAGCGGTGAAATATCGCTGTATTCTGAAGTACATATGGCTGATGTTTCGTTATCGCTGGTAACGATACCTCCATCCGGTAGGCCATACGTTTCTTCGCAGGATCCACTGTAATATTGGTAAGGAATCCACTCCGGGTCATCTTCATCCTCTTTGAATCTCGTCCTTTTATAGATGGCAAAGCTTTGAGGACGACTTGAATAAAACCGCAACCGCACATAAGAAATATCATAGGACTTGCCTGCAATTAAATAATACTAATAAAATTAATATAATAATGAATACGATACTGTAATTAATATGGTAGAATCGTGTGATGTTGTAAATTTTCATCAATTTAAAGGGAAGAATGAAGTAGAAAATAAAAAGAGAGTTTTAATTGTCTTGCCTGTAGATGCCTATAAGTTACCAAAGCGGCTACGTATGGCTGTATTATTTATATATCTGTAGGCATATATGGTCTAAATAAAGAAGTAAAGGTCCGAAGGCCGAAATCGTATCTTTTATAGAACACAGGACCTTCGAAAGGTATGGTCGGTATCATTTTTACTGGTGGGCTAACGAGACCCTAGGCCCGGATTTACTTGGCTTATACGTGAATTCTGATTTGACGGTTAGTGAGTAAACAGATGTACGTGTATAATTATACCGGGATTACAGAGCCGCCTTTCTAAGTCATCCCTGTGCCCAAGCAAACAAGTGTGTAATCATAGTTAATAAAGTTTTGATTCGGATGCGCATATGGAAAAGAAGGGTTTCTATATAAAGCATTACAACGTTTATGAAACAATAATTTAAGAATTAAAATAGACTAATCTACAACAACGTTTATTTTATTTAGTAAAGAGTCATCATTTCATTTCATCGGTCAGAACACAGTTTTGTGTCAGATACTATACGAATAATGGTAAATATTCAGTCCGAGGAGAATTTAAAGGAAGGAAGGAAAGAAGGAAGAAAGAATTGGACGTTTCCCAAAAAGAGACGAAACTGAGATCGATGGCCATGGCTCCAGACAGTCCGGCGGACTATTGTTAGCCTTAGCCATCGGCTCATTTTTATGCCACTGCATATAACTTCATATAAAAATGAGACACCTTAAAATTACTTTTCCGAGAAGAAGGAAACGTTCATTACACTGAAAAAATCGTTTAGTAATCAAAATCGCTTGTATCAAAGATTTTAAATTTTCAGTGGGTTGATTATCGGCAGGAAATCAGTGGATAAGGGACCGGAAATTTATACTTCATGTGAAATTGGTATTTTTTATGTTTTAAAATAGTACTTCTTTTATATTTTAAAATAGTAATTTTTTAATATTTTAAAATCGTATTTATTCATGTTTTGAAAATAAGCATATTTGGGTATTTAGAATAGCCTATATGTGGGATCCTCACTCATTTACAAAGTAAATGAATGAGGAATAATCTTTAAAATGATTTGAGTCACGAATATTCGTTTACATGCTTATTTATTATCATACAGACAGCGCTTTTATAAGCTTATCAACTAACATGAGACAATGCGAAAATCCTTATTTAATTTGAGCCAATGAGTGATAATCCTTATTTAGTTTTATTCAATAAGTGATAATCCTTATTTAATTTCATTCAATATGTGATAATCCTTATTTAATTTCATTCAATAAGTGATAATCCTTATTTAGTTTCATTCAATAAGTGATAATCCTTATTTAATTTCATTCAATAAGTGATAATCTTTACATAATGTGCGTCGGTGTGTGATAATCCTCGTTCAATTTGAGACAGTAAGTGATAATTCTCATTGAAGTCAATAAGGGATTACTCTCATTTAATTTGAGTCCGTGAGTGATAATCTTCAATTAAGGCAGGGTTTCCCAAACTGTGGTCTGTGGACCGGTACCGGTCCTCAAAAAATTTTAGAATAATTATCCCATAAAACAAAAAAAAATATAAAAAAAATCTCAAAAATATAATTGAATTATCAATTTCAAAAGAGGAAGATGTCCGAAGCGAATTTCTGAACACTTTGCGCAAACTATCTTTGGCAACAGGTGGGACCAGAACCTGGCATATATCCTTTAGTAAATAACGTCAATTTGGGACCTCTTTGTGCTTTTGTGTTAAGATTTTATTATTACACCGAAATATTTTTCTAATTCGTTTATTGAGATGTACCACTTTCAATATAGATAAGGGGTTAAAGAGAATTAACAGTGATTCAATTAACGTTCAGCCAACTACAAGCAAAAATATCAGAAAGAAAAATCTAAACCTAAGCGATGTGGACAACAAGAAAACCAAAACTTTTTGGACCCGCAAATGTTGTGACGAATATTTAAAGTTTGGTTTTATTGCCTCTGGTAGCGATAATTACTTGCCATTGTGTATTATTTGTCTATCGAATTAACAAACGACTGCATGAAATCATCAAAATTAAAACGATGTTGGCTAGTTAACCTACTATGAACTCAAATAAACCAATAGACCTTTTTTTATAAGTAAGAAGAATAAATTGTGTTTTGGAAAAAAAAAATCGCCCTTTCTGCGAATCCGCATAATCTAAATTTTGTATTGGCACTTTATGAAGTTGCAAAACTGATAGCCCAGACGAGGGGATATCCGCATAGTAATGGGGTATTAATACTCCCTGCACTGAAAATTATAACATGTAGAGTGTATAGAAAAAAGGAAAGAATTTTTTTTGGCAGCCATTCCTTTTTCCAACAATAAAGCAAAACGCAGAATTGAGGATATGACGAAAAATATAGAAGAAACTTTAGTTTCTAAAATAAAAGGTAGTCAGTTTTTCATTAAAAGTGGATGAGAGCATAAATATTGCAGATAATTCGAATTTGATGTACTTTGTAAGATATTAAAATCTTACTAGAATTAAAATCTTTAAAACTAGAATTAAAATTTTTGATGCCAAAGGCTCCATTCAGGAAGATTTTATATTTTGTAAACCACTTCTGAATAGAATAACAGCTGACGAAATTTTTAAGCTTATAAATGATTTTATCATCGAACAAAACATAGACTGGAACTACGAGCAGTGTCAGGTTGCCATACTGGATTGTTCCAGAGAGTAAGAGCATTAGTACCAGACTGAGTATGGGTGCATTGTAGTCACTGGCGGACCCAGCATGGGGCGGAGGGGGCGACCCCCCACGTCAGGGTTGAATCGAAAAAAAGACGATGAAGAATATTTTATGTGTTGTTTGTTACTACCGTAATAAACTAAAATCTTACACCAAAGTCTCCAAGCCTTGGAGAAATGCGATCAAGACGTTTTTCCACGAATCTATAAGCTATTCGCCTTTCAAACTACGTTTTCAGTAAGTGTTGCTTCAGCAAAACGTAGTTTTTTATCGTTGAAGCGCCGTCAAACTTTGCTTCGAACGCGGATGACAGAAGAGACTTTTAATAC
>QLNU02014802.1:41311246-41346646 GCA_006491805.2 Dysdera silvatica
CGGCTCTAATTCTCGGAGGAAGTGGATGCTTAGCACATTGCTCTTCCTTTTCCTTCTTTTCTCGCTTTTATTTTTTGCCCCCTTCTTTGTCTTGTCCCCAAGGTTATTGCTCTGGTTACTGCCCCTGGTTTTGCCTAGCATCGATGGATCGGATTTAATCGGTTTATTTGCCTTTTTCGTTCCCCTCTCTGTCACTTTCTCCCCCAACTGTTTTTTCTTGCAATGGCCGTGTGTTCCCTTCTTCTAAAGAATGCATCAGAGTTTCGGCAGTATTTTCCATTCTAGAGTCCGCAGCTGCCTCTGCTCATCTTTTCGGTCTCGTGTTCGTCCTTGTCGTCAATGGTGTCTGTCTCTGCTGTTGATAGACTTCTTCCGCCATACGGTGCCTTTCAATATAGTTCCGCCATTGCGGACAACTTTTTCAAATCATCATTCTGCACACAAAAGAACGACGACGAAAAAACGAAAATACTTCGGCCGAGCGCCTTAAGTTTGTGGTCCCCCGGGGATTTTACCCTTTGCTTCGCCTCTATACCCGGCTCTGAACAGAATTAGCAGCACCTTCAATTAATTTAAAGCAGTAAGTTACCTGAAGGCAACGAAAGTTATGCAATAATTAAAGCAAAATTGTATGTTCAGGACCATTCCTGGCGAGATGATAGAAAGTGACCCGCACTTTGGCGGCCGAATACCGTTTATTATATGAATTGAAATATTATTATCCCAATATAATTTATTTTACTATTTCATATAAATTAAATTACAATTTCAATACTATATTAATTGGAAGCTCTGGTTTGAGCTTCAGCATTGGAAAATTACTCTCCGTTAATTATAGTATTATAATGCACAAAATAAACACAGCCCTCAGTACTTTTGACGTGTGTATTGAGAATTCAAAACGAATTTCTGTGTTATTTACTCTACTGGGATACGAAAATTAGAAATCTACTCATTGGTATCTAGAAAAGTTGTCTGCGCATGCGTGGTAAAATTTTATCAGTGAAATCCAACTTGGAAAAAGCGAAACAATTATGGCCCTTCTGTGTTAAATGTTTATCGATAAGGGTGCCCTTTGGTAGAAGCAGATATCTTTTCAATTGTAACAACATTCTAAATAAAAAACTTAACTAAATGAATGATTTAAAGCGTTAGGTTAAAGAAAATAAGTATGCCATCCGGCTCTCGACTTTCCGCTATTGAACGAGGGAAAACTGATATCTTGCGAATACAAACTGATATAAATCCTGCAGATATTGCCGAAGCTCTCGATGGGAGCTCGAATTGCACAAAATTACCTTAAAGATCCAGCTGGGTACAAAAAAAGAAGAGCACCAGCAGACTATACGAAGTGACGAACGGGAAAATTCGCCTTTTGAGGCGGAGAGCGTCAAATAGAATTGTACCAGCACTCCAATTGGAAAATGATTTGAATTTGCCAATTACTGACCAACAAACACAACAGTTGCTAAATCAATCGGGCCTTCGTTCGAGAAAACTACAAAGGAAATCAATGCTGTTATCACTCCACAATGCCGGTTGAAAAGAATTTGCTCGTAGGCGTATGAATTGGAACTCTGAGTGGTGCGAAAAGTTATTTTCTTCGACGAGAAAAAGTTTAATTTGGATGGGCCCGATGGCGTGCACAGTTATTGGAGGGATGAGAAACAAGAACCGTTAGTGTTTTCCACTTGACAGCATGGAATTGGTTCAATAATTATATGGGGGTGCAATTGGCTGGAAAAGAAAAAGCGATATTGAATTTGTACATGGAAAAATGAACAGTTCTGCTTACCAGTAAATGTTAAGCAAGCAGTTGCCTCGAAATGGAGTTCAAATGGTCTGTTGAAATTGTTTCAGCAAGATAATTGCAAAATTCTTGCATGTAAATCATCTCAAAATTGGTTTAAGTTAAAAAAAAATAAACTACTCGAACCTTGGCAAGCAAAATTTCCTGACCTGAATATAATAGGGGATGTGTGGTGCGTGGAAAGTTTATGAAAATGGCCATTATTTTATGAGTAAGGACATTTTAAAAGTAGCTACTCTTGACCCATGGAAATCTGGCAATATGTAATATATTCAAGACCTACATGACAGCTTTCTTCGTCCTATAGAAGCTTTCTATAATGGTAAAGGTGACTGGACATATGGTAATATTAAACGTTTCCATCTGCTACAAGGGACGAATTGCAAGCCCAGAGGGCCATATGTATTTCGCCATTTATTTATCACTTGAATGTGTATAAAGCCTGTGCAAATAGGTTTTTCATCAGAAAAGATTGTAATCTTCATTGCACATAATTTACAATATAATGTTTTAAATGTGTTTAATATTGTAATAATTTTTTTTTTCAAAAATGATAAGACGGCCATATTTATTTCACGCACTGTATATTGCCTTCGATCTTTGAATCAAGGAACTTTGTTTTATTTTATGGAAATAAAAATTAAAAGAATATATATATTTATCTTTTGCATGGTAACTGTTTAGAAGTGTATGTGTATATATATATATATATATATAAGCAAACACTGCAAATAAAATGATTGTAATTACACTCAAACCTGTTTTTGTGCGGTATATGAAAATTTCAATCAAATTGGAACATAATTGACGAAGTTATCAATAAAAAAAATCGCACAAAAACAGGTTTGAGTGTACATATTAGATTCATAAGGGCCGCAAACAACTCAAAAACGGTCCTGCCTAAAGATTTAAGTCACTTTAATATCTAAAATTTTGTTATACAGTGAAACTTCTCTTAATGGACACCTCTAAAACATCGTCACCCTGTTTTTACAGTCTGAAAAAAATCTTCCGGCAGAAACTGATTCACAATAATATATTTCAAACCCCTCCCTAGCGGTCACTCTCAGATATGAGCACCTTTTCATGATTCATTCAATTAGACTAGAACCCCTGAACTGACAGGACAAAATGAGTTTGACCTTTAGCCTTCACTAGAGGCATTTCTCACAACAAGAAACTAAGGATAAACAGGATAAGAGTTAAGAATTTCCCCTCTAACAAAAAATGGCAATTGATCCGGATTTGCTGATTTCAGTAGAGCCTACACGTATAGTTTTAGGGTGGGGACTAAAAAAATCATCATATCTCCTTTGAGAGACTGTCAAACATTATAGTAAATGTGCAAGATACTAAAAAAATAATTGGTACTGCTTGGAGTAATGAGCTAAAAATACCTTATTTCAAAATGTAATTGTACAATTTTTGGGAATAAACGTATAGCAGAATCGGGCAAATAAAATTTTTTAAACAGCAGCTGGGAGTGTGTGCTCATGCCCCTCACAACCATTTAGGCACCCATGGGTGATTAAAATGACTAAAATTCTTCATATAGACTTTGATAATAAATAAATCATATAGTGATACACTGCACGAAACTAATAAATAATCGTCAACAAAAAATAGCACAGTTCAAATTTATTACCGTTTACTTGACTACCACATAGGCCATGTAAGCTAGTGTAAAATTACAGGCATTTTCGTGTGTAGATTCTATAAGCATGATGACAGAAAAGCGGCAGATTTAATCTTGCAACTGAAAGTGAAGTTTGAAGGAGAAGGACCGCTGAGTAAAATTTACCAAATAGCTATTAATAAATTTTTTTCCAAAGCAAATAAATTTTAAAGTTTTGCAGTAAATTTACTTGTTATATTCGACAAATACTTACAATTATCTTAAATGTCCTATGTGCTCAAAAATGCACAGGCTTCAAAACGAAGTATTTAAGTGATTAAAATGTAATATTCCAGCCACTTTAGAATGACCCCCCATGGCCACGTTTTGCACACAAATTTTTCTGCCTGGCAAATTTTTGCTAATGAGGGGGTTTCGCTGCATTTACATGGTGTCTGGTCGAATTCACTTTCAAACTCTTAACAGAATAGACTTTCCAGACCACATCTTAATTTCTAGTCACTAATCACAATAAACACATCACGATCCATTAAAATTTAAATAATTAAAACAAGTTTCAAGACCATAAAATAAACTAAGAGAAACCGAAACTGTTTATAATTCGATTAGTGAATTTACAAATACAATCGTTGTATTTAAAAATAACAAAACATTTATTTATTTACACTAAAAAGCTTATATTAATTAAATATAAACAATAATCTCATCCAGCTTCTTTCAGTTTGTTATAAAACTGGTTAAACTACATAATCAAACAGCTGAAGTCCTACGTTTCATTTATTTAAAAGGCATGCATGGCTATACACAAGAAAACAGGGACTGATATAACCTTAGAGATGAGATAATTTAGCTAAACCTACGATTTTTTATGTTTTAGTTATGTTTGGTAAACATTCTGCCCTTAGAAATATGGGCATAATATTTTTATACAAATTTTTTTTTAGCGAAAAAAAACCCCATGTTTTTGGAAGAAGTGTGGGTTTTTTAGAACTTTTATTATACAATGCGGTATGAAAAATACAGTTCAGGAAAATTATTTGAAAAAGCTATTATGTAACATTGAATTTTAAATTTTCCTAACTTAGGCCTTCGCGTTAAAATTTCCCTGACATTTTCAACCAAAAAATTTCCCCAATTTATTTCAGATGCCCAGACACCTTATAGTTAATATGATATAATGTAATATTCCTCATTAAAGGCCCTCAACGAAGAGAAAAAATGTCATAAAACCGTAAAAAAGTTAATTGGAATGTAATTCTGTGAAGCATCTGTTAAGATCGCGAAATACAGTGGTTAAACTGAAATTACCATTAATTGAGCGAGATTACTGCATATTAACTATATTTAAATTATATAATGCATTATAATTTATATTTTTAAAATGCATAATAATAATAAACTAATTGTCACGTAACAAAAAATTGGGAACAATTTTTGACGCTCAAGTTCAGAAATAAACCATGCTTGGTTAGTAGTCAAAGCGTTGGGATACAAACACAGAAGTTGACGGTTCGAATCCAGCTAGGGTGTATATATATATAGTCAATTTCTTTTCTTTTTTTTTCATCATTCTCATAGGTCACACTTTTTTCGAATGTGGAGGGGGCCCTCAAAATTTAAAAAATTAATGTCTAATTCCTTACAATCACTTTCAGAAGTAGTAATGATTACAACACAGTATATAATAATCACTTTTATTCTCAGTAATGTCAACGATTTACAAAAAAAAAAAGAAAGAAAGAAAAAGTGAATAGCCTGCTAATCCAGGAATGTTCTTGTCCATAGATACACAATAGTTTTAAATTCGCACTTGAAATCTTCCGGCCTTCGTGACGTACTTGACTCCTTTAAAAGGCTTGTATTTCTGCACAAAAGAACAAATTCCATATTCCTGTTATTATTTTAAATATTCACTATACTCACAAGGTATTAAAACATAAACGTAATGTTAACAGCATACGCAGAAAATTTAAAGGGAGGAGGGTGTTACAGTGCTACAATTTTATATGCAATAGAACGTCGATGTATTGCCAATCTCCATTTACCCAAGTTTTGGAGATAACCTCCATGATTTCAAGTCCCCATTTGCCATATGCAGACAAACTTTCTATACATATAAAAAAATTTATGGAACTTTCCACTTCGATATACGGAGGTGTTACTGTATACATATACATCATATATATATACACAACAGAGGTGCCGTTGATGCCCTATAGCGCGTAAAATACACAGAATGGAAGGGAAGGACTCAATATTAAAAAAATAGCACATTCCAGTGACCCGCTATTTAGTATGGAAAAAACGTGTTTTGGGGACCCACATTTTACTCAAATAACAAAAATACAATAAATAATAAAAAATATCATAAAAATACTTTTTTTTTTAAACATAGCGGGTCCTTGGAACCCAGCGATACCCCTGTACAGCATTGTAGTTTTCGAAAATCAAAACTTAGTGGAGTGTATGACACCCACAATCAACCCTGCAGCTTATTACCATTACAGTTGTTATAGATATTGTATGCATTTATTATAGACATTGTGCACGGTTGTGCATACTTACCATATAGATATATAGTTACATAAGATTAATATTGACATGCATATAGTTACACAGGGCACTCGGTAAATATCTGACCAAACTGCGAAGAGTGGTAGAAGGAACTAAAATAAAAATTTTTAGCCATGGACTATGAGTCCGAAAATGCCACGTTTAGATGCCAGATGGCACAGTTCAGGTCAATCGATAGCATCATGCTGTGGCATAAGGCATCATTCCTTGCTGGAATTTTCAACAGTACGCATCGTTACATGAATTGATTATGCTGATATAAAACTCTTTCACAAGGTAATTCACAATTTGGTTTACACTGACCCAGCTTTGTGTATTGACCATAATATTTTTACTTAATAATGTTCAACACTCGCACAGAAAGAAGCTCAAACTAGAGCTGTTTTTTGTTTAGGAGAAAAAGAGACGCCGTCCTCATCCCAGATTCGAACTAGGATGGACCCTGGTTCGAATCTGGCATGAGGACGGTGTCTCTTTTTCTCCTAAACAAAAAATAGCTCTACTTTGAGGTTCTTTCTGCATAGGTGTCGAAAATTGTCAAGTAAAAATAAATTCCCCCCATGAAACTCACCCCGGTGGCTTTGTGTGTTGACCATTATTTGGCAATTGTGTTATCTCTGTGAAGGGTAATAATATCTTTTGACCATAATATTAGCAATTGTGTTATCCTTCAGAAGGGTGATAATATCTTACATCCAAATATACGGAGAAAGAGAGCTTTGTTTCCTGTCCTCATTCGTCTAGCGGTCAGGGCACTACAGGCTCAATGTGGGGGGGGGACATATTTAGAATCCAGAATGAAGACGATGTCTCTTTTCTCCTATACCTAAAACAGTTCTGGTATGAATTTCAAAATGTGGGTGCCAAATTATCATAATAACATTGAAAGTCAAAGAACTCGGATTAATAACATGATAGATGGATTCATGTGAGTACGCAGAAAGTTCATAAGGTGGGAAGGGTTACAGAGCTACAACTCCATATATTCATACGTACATATACAGGGTGTCTATTGAAAATAAGAAAGCCAATTCCTTGACTATTTTTGTACATTCCTTGACCTTGAAAAAAGTTTCTCAACTTTTTTTTTACAGTGTCCGAGTAATCACTAAAAATTGGCAAGTTATGGCAAAAATAGCTGAGAATTACTAAAAATTGCCAAGTTATGACAAAAATAGCTAAAAATTACTAAACCAGTAAAAACTCATTAAAATATCGTACAAAAATTACAATTCAATGATTGCATAAAATTTAAAAAAAAGGCATAACAGTAGCCTACAATATCGATTTACTGACTTTTTCTTGACTTCCATGACCTTTTTCTTATTTCTTGACCTTTCCTTGACTTCCATGACCTGGTGGACACCCTGATATACAAAATTTCATCTCAATGGGGTGGGGGTTACAACCCCTATGAATGTGGATGAATGTGTTACCACTATATACCACCTACGTTTGCATGAATAACCTGAACCTCTTATAACCTCTAACCACGGGTGCCGTTACTAGGGGGGTACCCATCCCCCCAATGTTGGTATTAGGGTTCCATGTCCCCCTCCAATTCTAAACAAAATGCCTTCTACTGGTATCTTGTCCCCCCGCCCCCAATATTTTTATGCTGTCTGCACCCATGCCTCTGGCTGACAGGCCCGATACCTGGTCTACAATTGGTAAGTCTCAGTAAGTCCTCAGTTTTAATGCCCATGTTAGCTAATTAGTTGGTTGGATTTAAATGGCATAAAGGCAACGAGGCTGACACAGCACGAAACGGTGTTCTGATGCTTAAAAAAGCTCTTAACTTGATATCATACAAATACCACATATATATATATACTCTAAAAGAAACTTTCATATTTTTATGCACTATATATTACTGATTATTAAATACAAATTTTATTTTGGAAATAAAATCTTAATAATTACCTCTCCGTACATATCCAGACGATTCACTTTGAGACCAGATACTGCTAGCTGATTGATTGCAAACTTGATCTGAAACAAAATTTTTTCAACTCATTAAAAATAAATTTAAAAAAAATTGAACAACGAATATGTGACTATATACAGTCGAAGGGTAAAGGGAATAAAAAGTAACTTATTTTATTTTGAATCTTAGCTTATTTAACATGTTCATTGCTATTTATATTTATGTTTTATAGTGCAAGACAGCAAAGACCATACTGTGTCAGAATCTACAGTTTTTTCAAACCTCCACTACTAAGTCAGGCTAGACAGATGCGTTGGCGTCGATAGTTCAAAAACTCAGTCATCAGCCTAAAAAACATTTAAATACCGACATTTTTCGTAGTAAAAGACAGAAAATTGCCAGACCCTAAGTTTTTTTACTTTATATTTATAAGCATAGACGTAATCTGGAGGGGGCAGTTGCCTCTCCCTAGTTTTGTTTTTTTTTTTAGAAAAGAGGCAAAATCATACTTATTTCCCCTTCACAATTTTGGATTTTGGTCCCCATCCAGTTTACACTATATTTAACCTCCAAGTTACGCCTATGTTTAAGTAAGTAGACTGACAGAGCCGGCTCAGAGTGGGGCAAATTTTACTATGTCAAAACGTAAAGAAAGGTAAATAACGATTTGAGTGCCGAGAGTCACGCAATGTTCCTAACTAAACATGTACACTGTAAGATTCTTCATATTTTATATAGTAATTAATTAGTATAATTAATTCACAAGCGATGTTCAGAATTGCAGAGATATTCATGTATGTTTCATTTATTCTTCTTGCAAATATTACATATATTTTGCCTTTCATCTCGTCTAAAATCTTTTTTCTTTTTTAAATACTTTTAATTTTTTTTATTCTAAATATCTATTTTTCTTGGTATGTATTCATTTAATTTTTCATGTAAATGAGTTTATTATGATTTAATTAATATTTAAACAATAATAAACATGAATGGTAAACAAGTGAGAAACACTGGTCTGCCGTTGACACATGATTGGCATGGAACCTTTTGCCATGAGACAGTGGATTTCACGGGGCATCTTGATTGTTGAGAGAAGAAGGAATGTTACACATCTACATGCTTGCACCAAGCACCAGACTCGGTTTAGGAAAGCCATATGTTAGTTGTTTAGCCTTTAGCTTATATGTGGGACGACGTATAACCCTGCAGATTTACCTTCCAAAAGAACGGGGATGCGGTACGCCCTATCCCAGAGATCTTTTCCCCTCGCCTGTTCTTCTCAAACCAATGGACAGTTTAGTAGTAGAAACGGCTCGATCGCGGGTGGTAACGAAAAGGGGGACGAAATAAAGGCCTATAGTACAAACAGGACCTCCCCCCCCCTTCCTCCTCTTCACTGTTTCGTACAAAAGTTAGCAATCTGTTATTAGATTACGAGCAAGTTTCTTACCTTTCACTAACGTACAATACATGCCCACTAAAATTATTTGGTATTGTTTATTTGTACTTAAGCGCACCTACACCTCCCTTCTGACCCAATATAGTGATGCTTTCAGGTGCCACTTACGTGATTGGTATGGAGGAAAGGGAAGAAGCGATATTTCTCAGTACGGAATGACAAATTTCTGTTTTCTAGCCCCATAAGCTAAAGGTTAAAGAAGCCATGTGTTAATAGTTTAGGGAAGCATGCCTTAGGCGTTGCAGGTATTTCTTTGCTCCTGAAAGAAAACTTTCTTTTTAAGTGTTTGAAAATAATGTTAACAATGCCAACCAACCGTTAATAAAAGCAGGACTCACAGCGGGTCCGTATCCGTATTTTTTGCCATCTGAAAACCGTTTTTTAGCGGGTTTCAATAGATATTGAACCCGCTATTGCTTTTGGTTTTTCTGTCTGTATGCAATAAAAAGGGTAAGGTAAAGGTCTTCCGTAAATGCAGGGATGGGAAGTCTGTGCCAAACAGCACCAAAACTGTTACCCTGCACCAAGCTGCTACAAAACCACTATTTAAGACAATCCAGGGCTGGGCGTACGGTGTTAGCGGCTCTGGGAAAAGCAGATTTTGGCAGCCCTGAAAAAGACTTTGACAAAACAAAACTGATTTCCTGGTACTTGCAATACACTTTTTTGGTGGCCACCCAGCTCGCACCCCACACTAAGCATGGCTCTTGGACAATCATCGGCATATCCCCGGGGAGGGGGAAGGGGGTTGTAACCCCCCATTGCAATGAAATTTTGTATATTTAACATAGGAATATGTGAGTTGTATCTCTATAACCCCATTGAGCCTATAACCTCCCCCTTTACGAACTTTCTGAGTACACTTATGAGGACACTTCTGCACACTTAATTTACTCTATTTTTTCCAGCCAAAAACTTGTTTTGTGCTTTTTTTTACTATAAAATAGGCATTTTTAACCACACTTAGCTGTTTATAGCTAAATTTGGCAACTTTTGTCAGACCCGAAAACATATTGGTTGCCAAGCGAGACATTTTTTTTTCTGAGAACTAGAGTCGACCAGCAAGAGGGACACCTCGTTCTGTACGCACATGTGCGTGAACGTCGTAAATATAAGTACCTTGCCTGGATAATAGTAATGCTGAAACACGCTATAAATTAGCTAGATCTGGCTTTTAAGTTTTAACAGTGAAAAGGGCAAGGTAAAGTTTTTTTGCAAATACAATGATAAGCAGAGACCTAGCCAGGGGGCTCTGAACACCCCTTGGGATGCACACAGACCAGGAAATGGCTGGGAATTTAGTGTTTAGGGAAATATTAGGGAGTTCATCAAAAAATTAAAATTAAGTAGGAAATTTTAACAAAAATGTATTTTTAAAAGAAATTTTTTCCCCTCCATTCTCTCGTTTTCTGGCAAAAAATCAAGGTAAAAGCGTGCCTAGTGGTTGTTGTGGTTTCAAATAGAGCTGATAAGAGAAGTTGGTTGGCATCATGCCAATTTCTTTTTTTTTTTTTCCTTTGTTGTAGAAGGTTCAATAAATGTGAACCAAATGATATGATCTAAACCAGGAATCCCTCCCGAATGGATAGAATGGATAATGGATCGATCGTTGATCCGTTCATGAAAATTTGCAATAAATTTTAATTTCAAATTAATACAATAAATTTTAGTTTAAATAAATTTTAATACATTCTTCCACGCTTACTATACTTTTTTGCAGTTGTGAACTGCATACATTGCATGGTGTTTTTAAAACTGCAATTTAAGCTACAAACTGGTCTTTAATCCACTTTCTGCGGCGTCTGTATAATTTATTTAAAAATGTTTCACATCCTGTGCTAGCTATTCATTATTCCACTTCTAAGAACTTTCTTCAAAAGTTTTGTTCAACCTGTTGGCTGCAAAATGGAGAGGTGGCACAAGCTGCTTTTGACATCGTATACCTAATGTCAAAAGTTTGTTGATGGCACAAAAAATGACAAAGCAAGTTTATGTTACATGAATTTTTAATAAAATTTGTTCATTTGTGGGAGATCCCCTTCTAGAAGCAGAATTAAAATTTTTTTAATCTTTAATAGCAGTAGTCGAACCTATCTCAAAAGAATATCAAAGTGATATTCGATTAGTTCCATTCCTTCATGGATCCTTGAAACTCATTGTTATTAATGTGATTGGTAAATTTATTGGTGTCTTAAAAGCCTATACTACAATTCAAAAAATGAATTTTACAGAGAATAACAATCTTTTGTTTACTAATAATATTAATCTAGGTTATGCTATACATGGCACTCTGAAATAAAAGGAAGACAAAGTTTCATACAAAGATATTTTGTAATTTCGTAAACCATCTGCTATAAGTTTAAAGACTTGTGTCTTACACAATTATTGAGGTTGCGTTATATAAGTATTTGGGTCTGGTGAGCGTTAAATAAAAACCTGCAAATTCTTAATTTTAGCCATTATTGTAATTTGTAACTTTATCTTTTCACCTTTTCCTTTAATTTGTTTTAAAATTTGTTTTAATTTTAATTTGTTTCCAGTTTTTAAGTATTGGGAATTTAAAGTTGCAAAACTGTTTCTTTTCTTTACTGTATGTGTATTTAAAACTTACTACATTCATTGATGTATCGTAGATAAAAGAAAACAATATATTCTAATATGAACTATTTCATGTAATTATTTTATATTAGCCTATATGTAAATAAACCAAAAGCAGTATTTACCAATGTAATGTACTGTCTGCACATTCTGGATTTTGCATTGTAATAAACAAAAGCAAATTACATTCATGAAACACAAAATTAACAAATTATAAACACAGTTCATAGCTTTCTTGATCTGTGGAACAAGAAAGAAATGAATCAAATGATGACATATTTTTAACACTCATTCCAAATGCTTTAATGGTTTAAAGCAATTTTTTTTTCCATCGGCATCGGCCATTGGAGAATAAAAATAATTGGCCATCAGCCTTTTGCATTTTTGAACAATCGGCATCGGCCACAAAAAGTACCATCAGTCTAGCCCTACTACTAAGGCAACCAAATGCTGAACTATAGTGGACAGAAAAACGATACGTATTCTGTAGTACCAATAACAGTCGAACCCAGGTTTAATGGTATGATAAGAAAATGCGTTACTTCTATATGTATGTCACTTTAAAAAGATGGACACACACACTTTTCCAAAGACCCCCACTACTACCTCCGCGACTGCAATGAGCAATCATCAGTAAGCAATATTCAGAGCAATCATCAGTAAGCAATCAGTAAGCAATATTTTCTTTTAGCACCACTGGATGTAGAGCCAGGCTCAACAGCAAAATAGGCGAATGCGCTATCACTTCATCACTACAGCAGGGGTCGAAATGAACTTTTTAAATCAGCTACACTAAATACTAGTTAGGTGTACAAGTAACTAACAGAATAGAAAGTAAACCTCAACATTAAAAACGGGTAAAATGTAAGTGTAGCAATTATATTTAAGCATGTAAACTACAACAAAATGCAACTTTTCAAAATAATTGAACATTCGTATGTAATAAAAAAAAATTCAAAGCAAATGCAGATACATTGAGAAAATTATATAAAATTATTCCGTAGTTCACTGTTCTTGAAAAAAAAAAGTAAGTAGCCATAGTTTTGAATAGTTAGGTGCACTATGTGCATCCAAAATTTACATGCATGGATAAAATTTCATGTGCACAGTGCACCCACTAATTTCGAACCCTGCACTACAGAGCCTACTATTTATATCAATTTCTATAAAGTCTTAACATAAATTTACAAAGACATAAAAAGCTGCATATATATATATATATATATACAGGAGAACTTATACTTAGAGCCCAAGTCCACAGCAGAGACTGTGTTTTACAGCACAAGAAGTAACTAAAGACATGCACATCTGGATCCAATAGTTTTATGAAAAATCCCAACCTTTGTTGCCTTGAGAAACAAACTCTACAATAAACTACTCGGAAACCAGGCTGGGAAGAAAAAACATGATTCTGTGGTACCACTGGCATCGAACCTGAATTAACTGCACGGTAAGTCTATAAGTGAATATGTTACCTCAACGCAACCATAAGTCCATAATAGATATGTGTAAACTTGTGCATTCAGGCAAAGTGAATCATTCTATAAGCAATTTTCCCCACCTCTACATAAGTTTACGCACCACAGATGAGCGATGCCACTCTTTTCTGAGAGTTGATTCGTTGACTCCAACTCACTTTTGAGGGTTATACTCTTAAGTGATTACCCTTATAAATCACATGTAAGGCCTTGTCCACACATGCAACAGAACACTGTATCATACCACCGTTGTATCTGGACCACACTCTGTAACAGAACATCTTAACATTTCCATATCCCACCACTTGTCGGTATATTTCGACCGGTTTACGAACAACAGCGTTTCGTTAGTGAAGACTGGTCATCCGCATAGACTGATAAGATGCAGTGAAGTTACACACTAATGATACACAGCGATATCCTCCCCATAACATCATCACGTAACATGGGATATTACGTGACGATGTTCTGTTATATGTCTACATGAATCCTAATAACGTAGTGATGGCAAACCCCTATGACATGCATGTTAATAGTGGCAGGTCATTTCTTTCTTTCTTTGCACCATGCCAGAAAAAGCATTCGCACATATGCTAGAAATTTTTACACCCTTCAAAAATTTGTCAAAGTCCAGTTGGCGAAAACTTCATCAATTTCTTCCCCTAAAATTTTGTTTTCTACTCTAAATAGTATAGAAAAGATCAGGAAAAATTGATTGGCTGATGATTTGAGTGTTTCTTATATAATGCGAAAACCTACAAATTACACATGGTTAATCGGTTGGTTGTATTCTTTTTTATGGCGCAAGGGCAAACACGTGAAATACACAAGACCTTCAAAACTTTAGAAACTAAAAAGCCATGGGATACTTCTGTGTGTGTTACATCTTTTATTTTACTTGTGAGGATATGACCAAAAAGCTAAACGTTTTTATTAATTCATGTAAATCATTTCTGATATGACAGTGTATACACTTACAGATATTGTAGGGTTGCATTCAGGGGTCGAAGATCCACTTTGTAAGTTGATCTACAACAAAAACCATCATAATCAAATTACAAGAAGAATACTAGTACAAAAACATACAAGTTAACATATTGCACAAGTACAGTATTAAAGGTAATGCACACATAAGTACAGTAGTTATTGCAATGCTTACTGTATATTATTAGCAATGCAATGCAGAAAGCGTACAGAAACTTACTGATCCCCTGATGTTTGGCATTTTCCCGGATTCGATCCGGCCAACTTCCCACACCATGTTTTTACTAACAGGGTCGAAGGTGTATTTTCCCTGACTTGGAGTCAGGGTAATGTTCAACACTGCCTTGGGCATTGGAATTTCCACCATCACATTTTCCACCTTTAATGAGAAATTGCCGTTTATTAGCTCTAGCGAAACCATCACACACACGAATTTATCACCGAATTTTTTGCATTACAGTACAAGAACAATAAAGACAAAAGAATATGACGACTGACCAGGGCTTACCATAACTGGTAAAATTTCGTCACTGATCGAATGTATAAGAAAAGATTTCGCAGTGTTTCGAGAATTACTGCTCCCTTTACTATGCCGTTTGATAAAGGGAACGGTAGTTCTCGAAACATTTCAGAATCTTTTATTATATACTGGACCAGTGATGACATTTTGGTAGTTATGGACAGTAAAGGTCATGCTGCACCGGGCCTTGAAATTTCCCAGGAATCTGAACCTCTTCGGGCTTAGGGCACCAACCTGCGGACTACAGTGGGCAGTTCATAGGTAAGCATCTTATTTTTAGGACCGTTAAAAGTCGAACTTGATTAATGGCATGGTTGAATTCATCATCGAAAATTATGCATCACAATTAATGAAACTGGAAGCAATGACCCTGACTTTCCTTCGCCTCTCCACCAAGTCAAGAATAAGTTACAGTGTGTGCCCAGAAACATGATTCTTCAGATATTGGTAATAAATGCAATGAAACTACATCTAAATTCCAATTACCACAAATTAATATTGTTATGTAAAATGATGACACATCGTTGCAATTGTTTCAACAGAGGCATGCTAGTAACAATCAAAACAACTTTAAGACTGTTTGTTTTTGTTTGTTTGTGTTTTGGCTCAAGGACCACAATGGTCATGCTGCACAGGGACCTACCGTTTTCCGGAGAATACGAACCTCTGGACCTACAATTTTCCGAGGAATCTGAACCTCTTAAGGCCTAGGGAACCAAACCCCGGACTACAGTGAGCAGTGTGATCTTTATGAGATTTCTGAGTAAGCATTCTTTGCACTGTTTGGAGTCGAAGCCGGATTAACAGCCACTAGGTGAGAGTGTTACCACACTGCGCCACTGCAGGGCCAACTTTAAGACTAATTAAAGTGATAAATATATTGTTGTGCAGTGGAGTATTCATTCATTTAAAACTGTGCCAAAATGTAAAAGGTTAAATAACCGTTTTTCCCATGGTCTGTTTGGGTCCAATGGTGATGTCCATCGTCCTCCTCCCACTTCTCGAAACGTCATCTGGTGGCGAACATAGATCGGTATGGCTACCATGCTAACAAACAAAAGAATAAAAAATGTATTTAACGAAACGTAATTTTTCACATGGTTTAATGGTAAAACATCCTCACACACTAATAATTATTAATAATTAATAGAATGGGAAATTTCTCATCAATAGCAATTATGCTTTGGTCATGTGATTTGCTTGCCATTCTACTAAACGAGCGTTTCAGTAGATGATCCTACAATTTTTTCTCCCTTAATTTCATTGCTATCAGACAGCACACTTCTGCACAAAATTTTGTCCAGCTCTATTGAAAACTGTGAATCATATGAAAACTCGTTGAACATTTCATTATGCTGAGTAGTATGTTTTAAAAAAGTTATTCTTTATCGTCATAGGATTCTGGTATGAAGCATTTACGATATTACTCTATAATTTGTTTTTGGACAGGCCAATGTATCCGTGAATTTTTCCATGAGGGTCTTCGATGCTGAACAGTTTGTTTGATATTTCTGTATGTTTTTTCACAAGGACATTTTGACCTATTAGTTTTAACGATTTTATACACTTTTCCGCCAGACCAACCCATTTGTAAGGTAATTTTATTGGTGTCCTCTGCTGAGCCCCTCAGACGTTGATCTATTCAATTGGTAATTTTCAACTATTTTTCATAACAAGCACGAGTGTTAAGCCCTTTTCACATCCCTATACGAATTTAGACTGATTTATGCGACTACTTTGAAATTGTATGAGATTAAATTAAATTTTACCTTTTGCATATAAAATTTTCTACCAAGGTTGTGTATGGGTGTCTCATTATACACAGTAAACCAAAAGTCTGTATAAACTTGAAAAATGAATTGGAGCACCAGCCCACGTTGCAATTCCAATAAAGACATTTCTGATTAACACCTTCGGTGAAGACAGAAGACCAGTATGCACTACAAGACCCCATAGCCTTCTCAGTCTCCAGATTTGATACCAGTTGATTTCTGACTGTGAAGTACTTACAGTCTCAACTTTATTAATCAAACCCTTCAATATCATCGAAGCTGAAATAGGCCAATCACTGTGAGGTGAGTTCCATCCATCCAGATACGCTACAGTTACAGACGTTGTCACAGATATTTCAATAGCATGCATGTGGCTATCATCATCAGAGAACGGTGTCTTCTGTTCATGTACATGATGTTGGTCGGTGTTGCCATCACATTGGTTGGAAACTTCATTGGGTCCAAGAGGAATTAAGTGTATTGGTGGTGGTGTCTCTAGCCATGAGACGCAACAGATTTTTCCAAATGGATGAGGTAGAATTACTCAGGAGTTGCGTTATTAAATGTGAAGTTGATGTTCGATAGGATGTTTGATCGATGCTATAGTTAGTGACCAACTCCATCTCAACCACTTGGCAAAATCTGTTGTGTCTCATGGCTAGAGATGAAACCACCATTACACTTGATTCCTCATTGACTCAATCAAGTTTCCAACTAATGGGATGGTAACACCGATCGATATCAGACATAAACAGAAGCCACCACACTCTGACAATGATAGCAACATGCTTGCTATCAAAATAGCTATTAGAAACTTTTTTAATGAATTAGCTGTGCTAATACAATTTATGTAATTTTTGCTTCTATTTGATTAGTGAAGTGTGTCACCATTATACAGGTTTTGGCTAAAATCTTACTTTTAAATAGTCAAAGAGTCGACTGGGTAGCCATTTATCAAACTATCCTGGCTTGCTAAAAGCACAGATAATTAAAAGGTTGACCTTCCCTGAAAATGGCTTGCAGCTATTGAGAAACATTTTAAACTGAATTAAATTATTGCAACTGTGCCTATTGTGTTAATATGTTTTTATCATGTGTAATGCATGGCAAGTCAATTTCCAATTCCACCGATAATCATTCGGGATAGTACTGGCAGTTTAGTGTGGTCACCGGATCATGATTTACTCACGTGTTTACCAGAATTCGAATCCAGTTTAGTGTACTCAAATGATGTTTCTATAACCACTGTTTTCATTAGTGTTTTATTTATCCAAGACTATACCATCGATCATGTGGGTCAAGACCATTTGTAGGGGATTGAACCCAGTCTGGTGATTTAAGAGCAGCTATGCGATTCAAATAAGAAAAATCATTTCAAATTATGCACATAATGCAAGACACCCGGTTTATGTATCCATAGTTTTAAATTAGCTACATCTCTCAGTTTCGGTCTCAAGACTGCAATGATCAATGGCTTGAAATTATCTTCATATCTCAGTGCTAGTCTCAAGACTGTATAACAATCAATAATTTTATATTAGCTTTATCTCTCGATTCTAGTCTCAAGACTGTGCAATGATCAATAGCTTGAAATTAGCTCCATCTCTCGGTTTTAGTCTCAAGACTGTGCAATGATCAATAGCTTGAAATTAGTTCCATCTCTTGGTTCTAGTCTCAAGACTGCAACGATCAATCTCTTGAAATTATCTGCATCTCTTGGTTCTAGTCTAAAGACTGTCAATAGTATAGCAACGATCAATAGCTTGAAATTATCTCCATCTCTCAGTTCTAGTCTCAAGGCTATGTAAAGTTCCCACTCACCATGGAGAAAAAAAATTCCTGATTTTTTCAGGTTTTTCTCCTGACTTTTTAGACAAAATAGCACGACTGATCGCAAACAAAACTTTCAATTGAACTTTGATTTCAGGGAAAATAGCCCCATGTTTGCATAAAATTTCACTACAGGGGTGATTGTAAGTCTAAACCAGATTCCCTGAACATACCAGAAAATTCCCTGAAAAGTTACGTAATATTTTTGGTAAAAACACTGATTTCCGAAGGAATATAGAAAATTATAAGAAATAAAACAAAAATTTTGTAATGTTTAAAAAACAATCCCAGAAGAGGCAAGTTAAAATTCCCAGAGCTTACGGAACATAATCACCCCTATATCTTAAAAACTACCTTCTAAAGTTTTCCCTTGAATTTTCCAGGTTTGGCCAAAAAATTTCACTTTTCCCTGACTTTTTGGAATGATTTCATATTTCTTGACAATTCCAAGTTGTGTAGGAACCCTGTATATAACAAACAGTCAATGGCTTTATAATAGTTCAATTTCTACGCTTCAATCTCAAGACTATTCAATAAGTTATCCTAGATTGTACTGACGACACAAATGTCGCCAAATATCCAAGTTTGATAGGATTCAAACCAGACTACAAAGAAAGTAAATATGAAGTTCCCATAACTTAGATATTTCATTCCTTCATTTGTGTTTCCAAGCTCATCCCTGGCTGAGTAAACTGAAATAAAACAACCCAGAAATGGAGAAAGAAGTAAAATACTTGACATACTTTTGAGAGCCAATATGATATGACATCAGTCTGAAATTTCCATCTGGTGGAACAAAGGATAACAACCTTTCAGCCTAAAACCAAGGAAATAATGATAGTTAGGAAGAAAGAAAAAAAGATGCCTTGCATACATAATTAAATACGCAATTATAATTACATAATATTGAACACTCCTTGTGTTTGTTCCTTCTCTGCATGACAAGCTCTGTCTGCATGCACTGCCTGTTAAACATTTCCCTGTTCCTCTTGCGGCATTGGGACAGCCGAGATCATGGCATGCCACACAGCTTTCCAAGGAAGGAATATGAACCTCCGTCACCTGGAGAATCAAACCCTGTGTTTCTGCATGGCCAACAGTGTGGCCTTTATGGCAGCTTATGATGAATAAGTAACCAAGGACTGGTTGGTTGTATTTTTATGCCACGAGGACATAAAAGATCACTCTGCATCAAACAAGATAGAAGTAACCAAAGACAAATGACAAAGTAAACGAGTGATCAAGTACAAGTCCATGGAAAACGCTATCTTAGCATATTTACTTAAAACTTTTATTATTGGGGCAAATACTTCAATGGTACCACCACATTTGTGTCTGCGCTATTTGCCCAACATATGCCTGTACGAAGAACCTTGCTCTGTGTTTGTGCATGTGGCTGTGGTCAGCTACTATTTTTAATTAAAACATGCATTAGTTACTTTAAAGTGGGGAAATAATATTGAGGCAACTTTGCCCATTCAAAACCTTTTAGGCTTCTTCTTCTGGCATTCAAAAGTTCCCATTTCTCAACCCCACACATTGATATGAAAATACTCGTTAGTTTGAATGGTCGTTAGTCT
The DNA here is from genome assembly GCA_006491805.2 of Dysdera silvatica. Lineage (NCBI taxonomy): Eukaryota > Metazoa > Arthropoda > Arachnida > Araneae > Dysderidae > Dysdera > Dysdera silvatica. Next base: position 41,331,415 of record QLNU02014802.1, read on the forward strand.
GTACTCAATTACTCAGTATATATATATATATATATTCCATAGAATATTACCATATTCAAATGAATTAGGTGGAATGCCAGGAAATTCGAAGAACATCAGCATTTAGAATCCAACTAACCAGTCATATCTGGCATGGCAGATAAAGTGTTGAAAATGTTTTCCAATTGCTATTACCACACGATAAATGGAGATGTAAAGGGAACACAGGAGTGAATATTTCAAAAGCAACTTTGATCTTGTAGTATGCCATATAATGTAAGGACATAAAATATAATGAATTACCTCCCAGCGTCGAAATCGAACACATGGATGAAAACTGACATCATCAAACACTCGAGGATTAACAAAGGACAAACTGAGGTCAGGCATGCCACTCAACTTGATACAACAATCAATCTGTAAGTAAATGAACCTATAAAAATAAGAGGCTAAAAGCATATGTTAAAATACAACGAATTAAGAATCAATCACACATCAAAATATCTACCATGAGTGCACATTAAAATAAAGTAGTGGCATACATAATAAAAACCAACAAGATAATAGATTTAAATTGACTTTCAACGAAACGTGCAAACGTCAAAATTGCTTTACCTGTCCAAAACTGAAATGTCATCATTTGAGCCACTGGCTCTAAACATAAAATTTAGGCAAATCTTCAGAATTATACATTAGGCAAATGTAACCATTATATATAGGATTCGAGCCAGTGAAGGAAATTTGGTGGTCTAAAAAGGCCACCTGGTCACCAATTGGTGGTCGAAAAAACAAAGCTGCTAGACATAGGTTAAAATTACCATATGTATCCTTCTACAACATGCATTACTGATTAATAATCAGTAATACATCCACAGAAATTCAACTTCCCATCGTTTGGGAAATTTTCATTTTCTTTCTATAGTATCTGCTTCCAAGTTTGAAGAGGAGGAGTGTGTTTTCGATGGAATCAGCAATTCAGCAGACTTTGTTGACTTCACATCTTGCAGGACCGATGGTGAAGGCAAAAAGATTAATGTTGTCTGTGAATACGACATACTAAAAGTTGGTGACAATTGTCGTTTTGTCGCTATGCTGGCTCGAACTCTAATTATATATATATATAGGAATGAAGTTACACAGATCATTTTACTACTCAGCAACTCATCTTTCACAAACGAATTTTCATGTTGAATTCGACACATCTTTTCATAGGCCAAAAGATTGTGATGTGATGCAATATTTCATACAGTAAAACCTCCCAAAGGCGACTACCATCGATTCCATCAAAAACTGGTCACTTAGAGAAGTGGTCTCTGATTGGAGGTAAATTTAGTATTGGGTCTATGGGGAGGGAGCAAGGAAATCTGTTTCCAAAAAATGTGGTCATTAAGGGAGGTGGTCGTTAAGGGAGGTTTTACTGTACTTTAAATGTAGATAAAGATCATTAAATGATTTCCTTTACAGCAGGGGGTCTTCAACCTTTTTTCAGTCCAAGGGCCAATTTTGCTTATTCTTGTAGGCCCATGGGCCGCACTACTGTATCAGCAATATTAGGACAAAGGCGGCTCGAGGTATGCACTCCCCCACAACTGGAGCAGCTTTCATTGATATTTTTTCCTTAAGTCTATATTAGTTTTGTGTGCCCATCCAAAAATATTTTCTGGATTCGCCTCTGAGACTAAATATATACAGTGAAAGTCGGTTATAGCGACCCCCAAGGGATCATGAAAATTGGTCATTCATTATAACCGATAGTCGTTATAAACGATATCTTTTTAAAATCATAGTAGCCTATAGTAATGCACTCTAGAGTTTTATAAATTATTTTGACAGTAAAAAGTATTACACTTTTTGGTTTCAAAATTAAATAAAAACATAATTATAATGAATTTAATTTCCGTTTATATTATGTTATAGCAACACTAAATACATAGTACTTTCTTAGTTTTTTAAATTGAAAAAATTGTAGAAAATACCACTAAAGTATATAATGTAGAAAACAAATGTAATGAATAATATTTATTATATTATACTAATGACTTCAGAACAGTGCCGGTTTAAGAGTTTTGTGGGCTCTACGCTGAAAAAATAGAATAGGCCCCTTAAGAATATGACCCTCGTGATATTCAATTAATAAATCACGTGTTTTTTAAGGTTTATTATCTTTAATATTCAGGTTTAACAGTAATAAAACTTTCTCAGACATTTGTAAATAAACAAGATTAAAATAACTTTAAATTTTGATAACTAACCCACATGGTTCTGCTTTATGACTGTCAAGTCGCGTCGTTATATCCGATACGAATTTCCCTACTTAGAATCTACGTAGACTACAAAATCGCCGTCGTTATAGCAGGTTTCGTCGTTATATACGATGTCGTTATAACCGATATATTTAGTATGGAGTAGAATAGCAAACCAAACTTCTTATAAAAATTCCATCATTATATGCAGTTGGTCGTTATAATCGGCGTCGTTATAAACGATTTTCACTGTATATTACAATGTAAAATATGTATGGAAGCAAAAAACATTTACAATACTTTTAGTTGTTAATATGTAAAGCGAAATCAAACCTTTTAGCGAGATTTTTGGCACTGCTTATTTTTAATAATCGTGTCAATATCAGGTCTTATTTTTGATATTGCAACCCTAAGAGTGTTTTCAAGGTGGACGTCAGTTATTCTGGTCCTAACTTTTCATTTTATCAACTTCATTTTTGGAAACGGCTTTTTACAAGACGCACTGGCATATGTGGAGAGGGTGATGGACATTGTAATTACCACTGCAACAAAATTTTGTGTACATACATATGAACATATGGAGTTGTAGCTCCGTAACCCTCCCCATCTTTAAGCCTGTAACCCCCCCCCCCTTATGAACTTTCTACATCAGCTTATGCCCAGATGTCAGTGCTCCAAAACAGGAACATTTTCAGAGCATGCAGTCAGATGGTTGGGAAGATGTTCTTATCGACATATTTAGAATAGAACTTGACGAGTCCTAAGATGAATTTTTTTTAAATCACTGTTGCACTGCAAATCAATAAAACTACACCTAGTGCCCATATACGCTAGAAAACTAAAGTAAAACACGATCGAGGGGAAACCTCGAGTTACTTTAGTCCTATAGTGTTTTAAGATATTTATTACGTAATGTGAAAATGACGACAGAATAAAATATATAGATTTCAGACTCCAAGGGAGCAGGGACGTTATTTTTGTGTGAAGCAATTTGTATTTTTTCATGAGCTGACAGGCCGCATGTGGCCCACAGGCTGAAGACCCCTGCTTTACAGTATTGTATCGGGCCCCTTTTCTTCAGAAGAGTGTCTCGTTACTAATACCGAACAATTATTCCTGTCGTCATTCATAATCAGAATAATAACCAACAAAGCCACACATATAACGGTAGTAGTAAACGAGTTGTTAACCTAATGTACTATGATGTACATTAATGGATTTCTAAGAACAGTCCTCTGGTGATCTGATGCCTTATCTTGTTTCTTTAGTTCACTACACTATACCAAAATAAGAGTTGTGGCCATTTGTCTGTATGGCTGGCAGTTGTACAAATTAGTTTGTGAATTTTCTGTGAGACCTTTTCGCTTTAACCTCTGATGGCCGACTCCCCGAAATTGTTGTGCTTATGAAAATTGTAAGATCATCTTTCCACGTTTACACAGACAAAAAAGTGTTTTCATGCTAATTTGAGCTTTTAGTATTCTATGTTTAATTAACAATGGGACTATAGTATAAAATCGTAATGAACTCTTATCTCTTAAGAATTTTTTGTTTCTGTTCTACTTCCCTTGATATAATGCGATGTATACTCCATAAAGATAATTAGCCACATATTTATATTTGTTTACGATATATGTACATACGTGTGTATACAGGGTGTCCCAACACCAGGGTTGCAAACATCGAGGAGGGATAGGGTACACCTAGACGAACAATATTTGTCATAGAACCTAGGGTCGCAAACCACTCACAGTGCCAATTCTAAAACCGTCCAGCATGCACAAATATTTACAACGAAGTTGTGTATTCAACTGGGGTCAGCAAGAGTACTGCAGTGAAGCAGGCTTTTCACATCGCTAGTGCAAGTGAAGTTTTCTTTAACAGCAATCCATAAACATAATAGAGGGCGAAGCATTCTGTTCTTGCTTAAGTGATTGCAGAACTACAATTCCACCCCCACTTCCGAGTTTGACCATAGTCAAACATGGTACCAGTTCAATTGATGGAATTATTCAGCATAGGGCTAGTGCAAACTGTAAGTACACTTACAGATTAAGCTGCAAAAAACTTACACTTTACACGGGACATAGAGCTTAACATTCCCACTAGAAAGTGACTTGGTACTCCCTATTTGGACTACTGTTTATTTATTGAATTACTTAACAATGAGTTGACTATTGTTTGTTTTTTAATGTGTGTGTGTGCGCCAAATAAATGTCATTGTTATATCATTGACTGTACTTTTTAAGTAGCTCACTTTCAATATAGAACCAAAGGATTGTACCGTGAGACACTTTTTCATTGCATAGCTCTATTGGCAGGGAATAAGAGCATTATGATATAATAACATGTATAGTATAATAACATGTATATATTTGGAATTTGTTTGGAAATCCAAACATCTGCCACCGAGAAATTCAGACTCCAGACCCGTAGAAAAAAGTGGTAAGTATTATTGGTAAACAAAAATCTAGATTTTTCGCACTGTAGACAAATGCAGTACCATTATACCACAGTAGAGTGCACTTTTTATAGATTATTATATCAATACAAATAGCTGGGAGAGTTCCATTGGGATATATAGTGAAATTGTTTATAGTAATACTCTAGGGAGCAGTAAAAAATATCATTATAGACAAGGTTGAACCTAATCTATATCTCTGGGGACTGTGGAAAATATCGCTATACTCAGGTTTATTGCTACATGAACATTTTTCACTCTACATCATAACGTATCACATAAAATTCTTCCAACCTTTGCATTCCTCAACACGCAATCTGGTACAACAAATACCATGTAAGTTATAATCGATGTTCATGTACGAAATGTAGTACTCACACAGCCTTGGATTTCAGCTGAAACGACAGATCCGCTTTTATCAATAATGGCATCTACTTCTTCGATAATGTCAAAATAGGCCTCGTTGTTTGTATATTTCACACCAGTTCTTCTCCATGGGATATTTGACAGCTGACCAGTGGGTAAGGTGCTACTGATGCTAAATCAACACGACAAAACAATGTCACTCCAATCTTAGTATAAACCAGCAATATTAACAGGGTGTACAGCAATTTCTTTAATTCAATTTAAAATAATTACATATGGATTGGTTCAATAGAAACTTTATTTTTAAGATACGTCACTTTTTTGGTGTTAAAATATAGACTTACCTTGTTTTCATTGGTCTAGGGCAGCGATCGGCAACCCATAGCATATGTGCCATACTTGGCATGCAGATTACTTTTTGATGGCATGCAAAGTGATTTTAAAATAAAACGCATTGTAAATAATTCCCTCACTCACTAACAGTTTTTATTTTCTAAATTAATGTACTAATTTGTATGTTCTTAAATTACTAATTTTCATTCTCCTAATTAACTTATCTATTAATCTGCCATTAATAGTTTGATTGTAAACTAAACTTTCACAATTTGGGTAAGTGCAGACTGGCATGCGGAAAGAGGTTGCAGTATTATTTTGGCACACCTTGAAAAGGTTGCCAACCCCTGGTCTACAGTTTGGAATTGTTTTTTGGTGTCTGGTGTTCTGCTAGTTAGTTCTCAATGGACAAAAATGGCTTGGACATTTTCGTATTGGACATGATCGCCAAGATTGATTTCTCAAATTTGCTTTCAACTCTTTTATCCATGGTTCGTTGCAGGCATACTTCATTTGGTTTTACAGTATAAGGACAGCTAAGGTTATGTTGCCCAACAATCGAACCCTGAAATACATATCAGATAAAAATGGCACACACTCTATACAGGAGGAAGTCGAAACTGAATTTTCCAATGGTAGGCAAATGCCTTATCTCTCTATTAACTCTCCATTGCCAACACATGGATAAGTGGCAGACAGCTGTTTTCCAAAAGCACACTATTTCATTGTAACGTGGCATCGCAACGCAATGTACTTCCAGGGAAGTACTTGGAAAAATAAATATAGCCGCAAATAATATTGAAAACCCCAACTCCAATAATCGAATGCAATGTGAAAAGCTTAAAGCTATGTTACCCACTGAGGGTACGCAGAGAACGCAAGACATCAAAGGGCTACTCTGCACATGCAAAAACCGCAGATCGATGGTAACGAGGTAAGACAGTACTTTCACATGAAAAAATTTACACTAATAAATCATTCTTATTAACAAAAAAAGTGAATTGAAATGATTTAAGTTCAAAAGCCCGAGGGTGTACAAACAGATATGATGTAACCAAGCTTTATAAATAAATGAGTATGCAGTAGTCTTACTAAACCAAACTAATTGGGACCAAGCCCAGAGTTCGCATTTACGAATTTTCAGATTAACTGAAATCTTTACTACAGAATTTACTGTGTCTATATATATGATTATTTGATGTGTGTGTCTTGGTGGACATAAGTAACAGACAACAGGCAGACAATGGGAAATTTCCCCGTCCTTTAAGAGAAATTTCAATTAGTTAGGATTACATACAGTACTGTTCATTTACGTGTTATCAGTTGGCTTCCGTTGAAGCCAAGTGAAGAAAAATTTAGATTAAAGGGACTAATATATTTTAGTTTACACCGTACAACTATTGAGAATGTTTATGATTCAGAAGTGATTTGGGTAATCATAATAAACAAAATTTCATCCAGAAATTTCTTAGATTGGTTCACATACTTGGAACGTCCGCTGACGGTGTTCACAATTGTTCGCAGAATATTTGGAGGCTTTATCATTTCCTTCAAAATGTTCGATTCAGTGGCCAAGGGAAATCCATTATCGAGCATCTCATCTAATAGCTAAAATATGACAAGGAAATCATAAATTACTCTATTTGCATTCTTCAACATACATATGAGCAAGGGCCTAGCTACCATATGGCAAAAGTGGACAAAATCTAGAGGCCCTAGCGAATTGGGCGAAGGGGTTCCACTTAATTTTTGGTCCCTTTAACTTAAGGTACTGGACTCAAATTATTTCTTGCTTGAAAAGGAGGGGGGGGGGGACAAAAGACATCGCTACACCATTACATGTGAAAATGCTATTTTCAATGCTAAAGCTCATTTAAGTAAATATCCATCCCTGTTCAAATGAGTATTTAGCTTGAGTGAGTTCAGTTTAAATACATTCACAAAGACTTTCATGGTATCTATTAATACACATTATACAGCTTTGCAGGATATTCCATTGCATCTGTTTATTAAAAACACTTAACATTTCACTCCGTGCTATGCGGAGCATCCTCAGAAGCAACAGCCGACCAAGTTTCCCTTTGTAAAAATGCAAGACTTCCACTTGATTGCTTGGTAGAAAAAAAATGTTCTGCCAAGCAACCAAATGTTTTTAATAAACAGGCATGGCAGAAGCTCTACAATGCATATAGAGTTCAGTTTAGCTTGAGCAAATATACAGCCTAGCTCAAAAGTGATTAAACCAGTTCTTCCCACCACTGGCATAGGAAAAGGGGGGACTCAACCCTTCCACCCCCAATTAGACAGTAAGACCCATTCTTTCCCTTTAAAGCTACATCACGCAGAATCTTTCTACTTCTTGCAGAAGTTTTCTACTTGAGACCCCCCCCCACACACACACTGCCCTTCATTTTTAAATTGACGCCACAGCGTAACACACTTCCAGACACATAGGAATTTAAGGTGGGGGGGAAAATCACTTGCTTTGATGAATGGACTAATTCCTATTCTTTAAAGAAGAATGAATTCTTAGGACTTGTTTTCAATTTTTGAGGTATCTGAATCATTCGTATGAGAATTGAATCGATCATTTGTATTCGAATGAGAGGGCGATTCCTTATGGAATCGCCCTCTCATTCACCCACTAGAATATTTATGGCATAAGGACCTACAGTTTCCTGAGCAATGCAAATCTGTCACCTGGGGAACCAAACTCTGGACTGAGGTGGATGGTACACATGAAAACAGTGCGATAAAAACAGTATGCATTCTACAGTACTGTTGGGACGGACCCACAGATGACAATTACACAGATGAAAGCATTACCACTAATCCACTCAAGGGATACTCGTTCGTTTATACCAATGAGATATTCCCATCCATTTCAAAGAACAACCTTTCTTTTTCACCTCATATCTCTATTTGGAAAATGCAGTCTGCAATAAAATTTCTGTAAGATATTTCCTGTGAAGGGTAATAATATCTTACATCCTCACATACGGAGAAAAATGCGTTTGTTCTTGTCCTCATTCGTCTAGTAGGTCAAGACACCGCGAGCTCAACGTGGGGACCCTGGTTCGAATCCGAGATGAGGACGGCGTCTCTTTTTCTCCCAAACAAAAATAGCTCTAGATTGAGCTACTAATACGTTGGTGTCAAATTTATTTGTAATAATAAAATTCCTATTGTACAAATTAAAGCAGCAGAAAAAGGAAAAAAAAGAATACTGTACTTACTTCGTACACTACTACATAATGTTCTTTAATTAAGGACTCTGTACAATCATTAAAATAATCCTCGAAGGTATCGACAACTCTGTGGAGGAATTCAATAACAAATAGAGGCGAAACTGGAAAATAAAATTTGTATACTTTACATTTCCAAGTCATACTAAAACATGCTAACAGACAATTATTGGAATAACTGGGGAGCAGGGATGGATCTGAGGTGGTCTAGCCTACCCCTCTCCCATGCAAAAACAAAAATAAATTGCAAATTAATGTTATGTGTGGAGCATTAAGGATTAGAGGTTATATTACTCCCCCCCCCCAAGATCTGGAGACTAGCTATACCAATACAGATGACTTTTTCATCATATTATACAACAAATAGAATAAAAAACATTATATATTATGGATAAGCATGAAAATCAGGCCTGTAGGCAAGCCGAAGTAAGCAGGGGCAAGGCAACAGTTACCCCCATTGATATATATTAAACATTAACATTTTCCTCATAGGCACAGTTGTTAAAAATTTTCCAATAGGGCCACAATACCTAGGCATAAGAGCGCCATAGGTAAATTCTTTTTCTCCCACTCAATTCTTCCTCCATAAAATTTAAAATACAAACTTTGATATATATTAATATTCAAATACTTTTATATTAATACATATTAATATGTATTAATGTTAAAGTATTTGTAATTGCATTAAGCTAAAAAAAAAAATCAGAAGAATGTCAAATTTATTTGAGTTTATTGTGACATAATGTCTGAATTCTCTACCGTTCCTGGCAATTATTTTATATTCATTAAGTCCTGGGGGGGCCCTGTGCACCATATGTCCTTTGCATTGCCCCAGTTGCCCCCTTCACCCTGGCTATAGGCCTGACGAAAATCCTAGGTTATGTTAATAAAAACATTATATACATATACACTGAAGAGCAATTGCATTAGAGATGCCTGTTTAGTATCATGTAGAACCACCATTTGCCCTACTCAATCACGGCATCAATCAATTCGTCTATGGATGGACATGACACTAGAAATGTTGGGAAGTTAAACGAATCCACGACCCTGAAGAATATCCTACAATTCACAACGATATGATAGAAGGGGGTCAGAGGCTCAAACATCATCTCTCTGGATGGCATCACAGATGTGTTTGATGTGATTGAGGTCGGGCAACCTTGCGTTCAAATTGCTTGTTCAAATCTGCGGTGTGTTCATCCAACCATTCGGATACAATTCAGGAGCAATGGTATGATGCATTGCCTTGTTGAAGGAAAAGGTCTCCAGTGAGATGTTCAAAACAAACAAACAGAAACACATGGATCATCAAGGATATTCTGGAAACATTGACCCATGAGGGATGACGTCAAACATAGCAGGGGTCTCATTTCAGTTCACATAAACAGTCTCAAGATGAAAATAACACCTCCACCAACTTGAAGAGTACCCTACTGTCAAGAAGGATCCATCGCTTCATATGGTTTACACCATACTTGTACCCTGCCATCAACAGGTACCAATGTCAATCTTGACTCATCTGTCCGGGCAACATTTTTCCGCATTTCTAAGGTCCAGTGGTAATGTTGCAGTGCCCATGCTCATCTTTGCACCTGGTGATATGTAGTCAGCAGAGGTACACTCAAGGGATAATAGCTTCTATACCCCATAAAGAGTAGATGGTTCTGGATGGCGTGGCTGTTTATACATTGTTGTGCACCAGCGTTAAATTGCTGAGTGATTTGTTACACTGTGGTGTGTCTATCCGCTGTTACAATGTGAGTTATTAATGATGATGACCTCACTAGTCCTTGGTAGGGATCGTTTTACTGGAATCGATGAACTCACAGTGGCTCGTGAAAATCTCAGTGTCTGCACGGTTTCTGTGTTAGAGTGACCCCATTCTTCGGGCCCCCGACAATTTGCCTATGATCAAATGCACTTAGATCATATGGTTTACCCATACTGCATTCATCTATTACTGATACCATAAGCCTCACTCCTTACATTTTCAGATCGCTACTTACATCATTTTGTTTTCATTTACATATCTGCCCACAGCACCAAATTTGCATAATGCCAGCTGTCTCTAATTCAATTGCCCTTCAGTGCATACATGTGCCAAGCCTATATACAGGATTTCAAAAAGAAGGTCTATTTCTGATGAAAAGGAAAGAGGATTTTCGTAGAAATAAAATTCTCCTATAAAAAGAATTCCTATAACAATTAATATTATTCACGTGGGGGGAGACAAACCCCCCCCTCCTTGTACATAGGCTTGAGATATATATACACTGAAGAGCAATTGAATTAAAGACAGATGGCATTATGTAAATTTGGTACCGTGGAAGGGTCTGTAAATAGAAAGGAAATGATGTAAGTAATGATCCGACAATATAAACTGTCATCATCAGGGCGAAAGGTGGTGTGTTATGTTATACTAAACAGATATCTTTAATTCAATTGCTCTTCCATGTATACACAATCATTATTTTATACTTCAAGATCACATACAGGATTGTGGGATAGGACCAATAGTATAACCGGACCTAAGAAATAATCCTCCAAACTAGAGGTTCTCAGCCTGTGCTCATCGGAGTATCTGATGCTCAGCGAAACCTATCCAAGTGCTCCGCATGCTCAAAATTTACAATAAATTGCTGGATTTCCTGCTAAAATGTTTAAATAAACCAGCATTATAAAAGATTCCCATTGGCCACTGAATCGAAAATTTTCAAGGTAAAGGAAGATTTTTGTTGATGTTTTTCATATATGTTTATGTAGTTAAGCTCCCCATTTCTTTGAAATTCGTAAAAAATATAACGTTTTGAATAAAATAAAGCTTGATTGGGTTTTACATGCCCAAATGCTTAAAGATACCTCTCATACTGCTATCATTGAGTTTAGAACATAAGTTGTTAAAAACATTGTCGCCCTTACGAGAAAAGAAAAGTATAAATAAAAGCATGTAAGAAAATACATAAATAATGGATGTTTTCAGAAAACACTTAAAAACGTTAATGTTTTGAATAAGTTTAATAGGGGAAATTAAGCTTAGATTCAAATTTAAACAATTTAAAATCCAAAAACAAAATCATGCGGTTACCATTATATAATGAAATGTTGATTAACAACTTGAAAAATATGGTTAAGTAAAAGCAGTCATTATATATTATTACGTATGTGCCTTTGGCATAAGGGTGACGATAGTGCTCCACAAATCATTTTTCGCAAAAACAAATTGAGAACCGCTGTTCCAAACAACGGTACATTTACACACAAATGAACAAACTACGGAATAAAATCGATGGATTTTGGGTCCAGTAGACCCAAAGATCGTAAACACATTGGTGCATACTTTTGGCAAGTCTCAACTTCACTGATTGTTAATGAAGAGAACTGGTTGTTTCCTCAATTAAATGCAAAGTTTGTTTCGGCAGTAAACAATCAATACAAGCAACTGAATAGTAAATCAGAACCCATGGACACCCATAGATAGATAAAGGGGACTTCAGCAATCTCCCACACTTATGCCTCTCTATGGAAATTTATTGCTCCGTAACATTTGCATTATTTCACATCTCATTTCATGAAAAAGTATGTTTTGGGAACACACACAATCCCCCCACCCACCTATGGAAAACTTGCGTGTTTACCCATATTGGAAGCTAGAGTTCTTCAAGGAATTTTATTTTCTATTTCCTACGAAACCAAATCCTAAACTACGATGGTTAAAAAAAAAAACATGTGTTCCACAATACCTTTAAGGAACAAATACAAGTTCAAGGCAGGGTAGGTGAATACAACATGACCACTATAGGACCAATGACGGACTGAGTCCTGTCAAAGGATGCATGCCTTGGACTTCCAAAGGGGGACGAGTCCTTGCCCATTTGGAGGCAGTCCTACTGGGAGTACCAGCCCAGTCCGCTTCTGTATAGGACAGCGGACTTATATTTTCCTAAGCAGGGCCTAGGACAGGATTCACAGACCTTAAGCAGTTTAGCAGATCAGGCCCTCTAACCTATATTTAATAATGAATTATGTTTGTTAAGTTAATGAAGTTCCATACTAGGTCCCTAGGCACTTCCTACTCCACACGGGTCCTGTTCCTAGGTAATTCGACCCTCTTAATAGTAAGACCCAAAAAACTAACCCTGAACTATAGTGAGCAGTCAGTTAGCAAGTGTTTTCTCTATTATTTTATATATTTTCTATTATTCCTATTCTGTGTATTTTACATGCTATAGCATGTAAAAATATGCAGAATAGAAGGAAAGGACTCAATATAAAAAAATAGGGCGTCCCATGGGTCCTTTGGGAGGGCATGCTATTCGGTGGGCAAGACTCTTAACGTTTTTGAAGTCTCTTAACAAGTTTAAATGGTGGATGCGGGATTTCATTCTTTACCCACATGTCATTTATCTTCAACAATAACGATTATCCTGTAACATGAATGGCTGAACAAGGAGCCCATTCATCATGATGGGTTCCCCTACATTTTTTCTTTCTTTGTTTCTGGTCAAGAACTAGAGTGGTCATGCTGAGCTGGAATCTACTGTTTTCCAAGGAATCTGAACCTCTGGACTTACAATTTTCTGAGGAATCTGAACCTCTTGGACCTACAGTTTTCCAAGGAATCTAATTATTCTGCCTTCACTCTGGACAAAGGGAGCAGTTGGCCCCTCGGAACGCCATGTTTTAAACCTTACGCTAGTGTCAAAAATAACTGTTTGTTAGCGGAATCTAATCCATTCTGCCTTCACTTTTGACAAAGGGAGCAGTTGACTCCTCAAACGCCATGTTTTAACCCGCCATGCCAAACAACGCTGGAATCCAAACCTCTTAAGGCCCAGGGAACCAAACCCCAGACTGCAGTGAGCAGTGCGATCTCCCCTACATTCCTATTAATCTTTTTCCATTTGTAGTTTACTTCCAACAAGCCTCAGTGATGACCCCAACCCAATAAATGTATTAATATTTTAATTTTCCGTTTACTTATTTGCAAATGTAATATGAAATAGTTTTGCAGTGTTATGCTGGAAACTTGACTAAAATAAATGTTTCAATAAGGGAAAAAATAAGTGTTTTGTTTTCGCAGACCCACATTATATTATTATAGCGGGTTCCAGTGACTCAGTTTTATGAGCACCCAGCGACAACAGTAAAAAGTGTCGTCAATTTGCCATAACAGAGCCTTTTCTCATTACTTTCATGGACAAAAATATATTTTATACTGATTTTTTAAAAATAAAAACTATAGTATAATAACAATTTATTATTATAATACTTTTATATAATTATTATTATAATAATAAACATTTTTTTAAGAGTATATTATAGAAACAAACCCTACCTTCTGCAGTTGTAACAGCGATTAAAAATATATTACACCTGTATATGGTGATCAGATAATGATGTGGAGTCGCTATCACAGGTTCAATGTCATCAGGTGAATTGGCTTTCCTCTGGGCATCAAAAAAATAATCGCAAACGGATCGGTGAATGACACTCTTCCAATGTTTTTCCATAAACACATCCCTAAAATAAAAACATTCGAGTTAAAATAGGGTTACTGGTCCCCATGTTGTCAAAACCAATGCCAGTCTAAGTTTCCTGGCAACCCCACAAAGTGTACTGTGAAAGGAAAGGAAGTATGAACATGTTGGCAATTAATAGCCCTAAAAAGTGGAGATACGAATGAGTTAACTGTATTTTGGCAACCAGTTCGTTGCGAGTCCAATCAATCATATACAGCAAAAAGTTCACCAATTCTCATTTTCACGGTTGCAATTCCACTCATGGTCTACCACCAAAAAATTTCATTAAAGTAGAGCCCTAAGCACAACCGTAGAACACATCATTGCCTTTTTTTCCTCTCGAAACCACTCAAAAATTGCAGTCATACTCTCTTGTGACATCATACTCCCTCTGAAATCATACATCAGTGTTTGTACGATACTTTCGATGGGATTTTCTGCTTGCTTCACGTTTCTGTAGGCTGCTTTGTTCGCAGCAGCAAAACCCCTAAATATTTTGTGGCCCCAAAAAATGTTAATAAAATGGCAACTTTTTTTAATTCTGGCTCCCCCTAAGGTTCAGATGTCCACCTGAACTTTTGCATTGGCAGTCAATCTGAAAAAAAAATTTTTTTTTTCTTTTGCCCTCTTTATTTTTATTTTCTTCTTTTTCCCCCCAGTCTGGGAAATTGTCTGCTGGTGGCCAATTTTGTCTGGTAGTCAGATTGCCAGAATACGGCACATTCTGCATCCATGGGGTGGACTATGCATTGTCACCAGATTTTGAAGTAGAGCCGAGTCTTACCAGCGACAGGCTCTAGACATTTGTCTTGTTTATCTATGCGATAAGCCGGCCCTGCTGACAGAAAAACAACGACGCAAATTCTTGCAGAAACTCGTTGGCGAAATTTCTTGACGGTTCACAAGCGGAATTACTGCCATTTTTCCATTGACAACAAATTAGTTTAAATATCACAGTATACGCAAATTAGACCCAGCCCTGAATTAATATCTGATATTCGCAATCCATATACCACCATAATTGCGCAATAATTATAACATTAGAAACAAATGTCAGGTTATCGAAATGCTGAACCACTGCAA
>QLNU02014802.1:41354386-41372979 GCA_006491805.2 Dysdera silvatica
CCAACGTCGGATGTCAAAGAATGAACTTTCATAGCTTTGTGAATGTTTTGCTAAAAGTAGCAAATAGTGTTTGGCATCGGTACACCAATTTCGTGTCCTTGGAAACACTGCAGCTGACGCCTATGACATTCGTGATCATTTGAAAAAAGTATAATGCTACGATTTTATCAAGATGTAAACAGACGAAGATAAAATTGGTTGGGGAAAAAATGTGCCATAAAAATAAAAAAAAATAACACCCTAAAAACATAATCTCCAAAATTTTAAAGCCATTTTATGATAAAAAGTAGCCAAATTACAACACAATTAAGCAGTGAAATTGCAAAACAAGCAACAATGAAAAAGAGCTAAGTTTAGTTATTCTCAAAGCTGCAGCTGTAGTTATATTTGCTGTAAATTTGCTGCTATGAGGGAGCATTCAAGTATTACGTAAGCAATATTTTGGCCATTTCACCCCCCTCCAGTAAGCAAAAATTAACATTGGCCAACATAGGAAAATAAGACCAACGGCAACCCCTCCCCACAAGGTTCTTACGTAATACCATTGGCGCACGCAGGGGGTGTTGTAACACCCCCCACCATTGCAATAAAATTTTGTATATTTAACATAGGAAATATGTGAGTTAAAGCTCTGTAATTCCCCATTGAGCCTATCACTCCCCCTTTATGAACTTTCTGCCCACGCCTATGATAATACTTGAACTCTCCCCGAATTCGCTAAATTCGTTTTGGATTGTAAATCTGAAGAAAAAACGTTTTTTTGTATTAATTTACTATTTTATCACATTAAATAAAATATTTTGGGGTCCCCCACTTCTCACGGATGCGGGGCGCGGGCCATAGAAAGCAAATAATCTAACCTTGCTGATAGCAAGGTAGTTGCAGCGGTTTAATTGAAAACGTTACTATTCATACTATACACAGAAAATCGCGGAACAGTTATGCAGCGCCATCTAGTATCTGCTTGCGAAACGATACATACTTCTATGTTTATTTGTGTGTTTTATGGCGCAAGAGCATCTGGGCTATACTGCGCCAACATATTTCTATAATAATACTGTATGAATAAACTATTTTTTTTCCAGTATATTTTCTAAAACGAAAGTAAATATTTATTTAGTAGGGGCAGCGAAAACTACGGGCTAGTATCTGATATAAACAAATCGATATCGTACAATGATATAATCAGATGTTCTGACGAAAAGAAAGTTGGACGCCATGTTTTTCGTGTGTATACCAGAACAAGCAAAGAAACCCCCCGATGAATATATTGCAAATTATAACAAAATAAGTATGGCGCAGTGAATTGTGCTTAGGACGAATTGACGCGACACCAGTAAAAATCATAATGTACACAATATCCACTGTGAAAATCTGTTTTGAAAAAATTTTTAGCATTGAAGAACAATTTCCATTTTCATGTACAATTTTATTCAAAACAAAAAATTTAAAAGAAAATTATAAAATAATTTATTTTGAGAAAGAATATTTTCTAGCTGGAAGGCTCAGCCCACATGGCCCCAAGCTGGCTACTACTCTGATGCAGTATTTAGAATATTTTCCATCTGGCCGATACGAATTTACTCAAGTATATACAGTCTGCTGTCTGGCTCTATTTGTTTAACAAATTCTGATAATAGTGTATCACAGAGTTCAATATATCTGGCGCCACTCTCACGTTTAGAAATTTCTAAAATGGCTTCGTCATAGCGTCTGTAAGCATACACGTCTGGACAATCCGTGCTTATAACTTCGGCCGTCAGGGTGCAATATATTACATTTGGCTGGCCCACTACCCACATTTATCTGGTGGTTATAAAAAAATGAAATAAACACGTATTAATCCTACCATGTAACAATTTATTAATTTTAATTTCTTAATTATACATTCAGCCGTAGGCTATACACATATATTTTATTACTTTTTTACATTTATTTTTTAATTGTCAGACTCTGTTTTTCCTCTTTTTTTTTTTCCCTTGTTTCTTTCGGTTACGTGTTGGGTGCTCAAGTGCGATTTTTCCCACGTACGATTTGCCAGGAATTCCCCGCCCAAAAGGGGAGAAGCATCTCCTCCGGCGGTCCGGTGGGTAACTTCCTAATACCCCCCCCTTTTCCTATCATCTTCCCTTAGTTCGGTTCGGCACTTTTTTTTCTTTTTTTTACTTTCAACTTTTTGGGAGTTTTCAGATTTATCATTCAATATAACAAAAATACTAGAGAAAATTGTTTACTTATATTTTTATCATCAGTATAATGAATAAAAAACGATTATTCGGTCAAAACTTAAAAGGCGAAAATTAAACAGTCGGAGCCAATCGAAGATATTGTTCAGTATCCATGTTTTTCTTTTAAAGAAGATTTAAATCTGAAACGTAATTCGGGAAAATTTTCTGACGTTTTTGATATGTGAACCACTATACTAGAAAATGATATAATTCTGCAATCTAATCAAATTTAAAAAGCTAGAGGTTTGAAGAAGATAATTAGAAAGCTATTCGTATATTAAAAACTACTGTGAATACGTCTATTCTTGTTTTAAATCCGCATGTTTATGTGGAATGACTTTTCTAGTATTTAAAATTAACGAAGGCAACTCAAAATTCCACTCTTACCGATTCCCATATTGAAGATTCATTTAGATTATCCTTGTCGGCATGGATACCCTATTATAAACGCTTGGTAGCGAATACGAAGACATAGATTTTTGGTTAATAAACTTTTGATTATTAGTTATCTATTTTCTAATATGTAGACCCGTTTGATCCTAATGTACCTTTTTTTTTTTTTAATGGGCCGTTCCATTATCAGGTATGTGGCATTTGTAAATCGTATTTTACTCTGGATAATTATTTAAAATTTAATAAAACTAAATGTTTAGTCCAACTTAATTTTTTATTCTACACATTACACTCTTGCATCTATATAAAAAATGTTTCAGACCCCTATAGAAGTACTTATATGGGAGTTCATGGTTTAGCATGAATATAATTGAAAAGGTCAATTGCCAATCGTCACCCCAACCTCTTTTCTTATTTCATCCACCCATCTAGTTTGAGGACGTTTTCTAGGTCTTCGGTGGTCTCTTGGAATCCAGTTCAGAATTTCTGTTGTCCATCGTTGATCAGTTCTTCTTGCAATATGCCCAGCCCATCGCCATTTCAGCCCTTTTACTTTAACAATGATGTCCTCTACTCTAGTTTGCTCTCTCACCCAAGTGTTTCTTTTTCGATCTCTCCTAGTTATTCCAAGCATGCACCTCTCCATGCTCCTTTGCGTTGTCTGTAACTTTCGTATTGCTCCAACTGTTAGACTCCATGTCTCTGATCCATAAGAGAGGACTGGCAATACACACTGGTTGAAGACCTTTCTTTTTAGACACAAAGGCAATTTCCCCTTCAGGATAAAACTGTTTCTTCCAAATGCACTCCAGCCAAGTTTAATACGTCTGTTGAGTTCTTTCATAATGTTGCCATCCATTGAAATCAGCTGGCCAAGGTAAATATATGAATCAGCAATTTCTAGCTCAATGTTGTCAACTTGTATTTTTGTTTCCTCTACAAAATTATTGAACATGATCTTAGTTTTTTGTAGGTTCATCTTGAGTCCAACTTCTTTACTTCTAGTTGAGAGCTCCTGTACCATGTCTTGGAGTTCTAATGGGTTCGTTGAAAAAATAACAATGTCATCAGCTGCATGATTCCAACAAAGATCTGAATATCAAAAACACTTTAAGTTGAAACATGGAGAACAATGAAAAACATTGAAAAATACACAAAATAATTTTACTTACATGCTGGACGATATATGAAAATCCAAAGCGTGTTCTTGCACGTTTTTGAAAATCTATGGATTAAATTATTAAAGCAAAGCAAATAGGATACAAAAATGAGAAGCCAAGCCAGTCAAACAAAGAACAGAGTGAGGACCAATGGAATGAAGTGTTTGAAACACCCTACAGGCTCTTTTTCAAGGGGAATCGTCAGTAGTACGTTTCCAAATATGGCACGTTTCTGAAGGAAGTATGCTTGATAGCAAATACCTTCTGATCCCCAACATGTCATGTGATGAATTATACGATATGGATATAATAAACGGAATAGAAATTGGATTGAAGAGATATAAATATACACTGACACACGACAACAGGTAAAAGAAAACCTTCGCTCAGCACAGGCTACTCAAGCTTCTTTGGCTCCCCAACCCCCGCCTTAATTTACGGGAACAAGTTTTTCCACTACAGCGTGTTGCTTAGCGCGCCCTACAGTAACAGATTCAGATACTATATTCTAAATTATTGTAATGTCGATTATACTCGAATACCCCTCTATATGTGTAGGAGAAAAGATGGGAAATATACGATCGTATTGAAGTCAACAATGTTTCTTCTGCTTTGACTGCCTGCTTCCAAAGACCTAAATATCGACCTTGAAATAGGAGAAAGGAGTAATGAACTTGTAAGAGCATATACAGCGGGTATATTACGAAACTGGGTTTGCACGACATTGCAAGATATACTTAAATGGAAACTTGGAATGTTATTTTTTGCAAGAGTGTTAGTAAGTTGAGTAATGGCTTTAGCAGTTTCTATTTTATTATTTCAGATTTTTTTAATGCGAGAAATTTGCGTAAAAATTATATTTATATGGACTGGAATGCTAATATTAGAATCGCAATGCATAGGAGTGTTGATATTAAAACTGTGATCTTTCCTTTTGTCATAACTACCAGTGATTAAATTACAATTATTAATGCTTATATTGATGTCCAAAAATTGTATGCTAAAGCCCGAATTTGTTTTCTTTAGTTTTAAAGCATGTGGATAAATTTTTTTGCAAATTCGTTCAAAATTGTAGCAATTAAATACAATGATGTCATCAATGTACCTGAAGGCTGTATATCTCAGAAAATTGGTTTTCATAATAATGCAGAAATATATTTGCAAAGAAGCTTGCATAACTACAGCCCATAGCAATTCCTTTAACCTGCAGAAAATAATTGCTGCCATTGAAAACAATATTGTTAAAGATACAGAGTCTGTAGAGATCGTCCCAAACATTTTTTTCTAACCCTATGATATGCTTATATTCATAATAAAGGTAGCCACAAACGGAGACAACTTTCTCAAGGGGATTGCTGGTAAAAAGATTTTCAAAATCAAAGGTTTCGATATTGAAAATGTTTTTGCCGTTTTTAATAAATCCCAAAACCTTATTGCCATTATTGATAATTAGTGAATGGCTGTAATTTGTTTCAATTTCTTTAAGGACATTTTTAAGAATGAAATGAAATTTCTTACAAGCTTTCCGGTTATGGGCAGTGGAATCGCAAGTGATAAATCTGAATGCTATGGGATCTTTGTGGAATTTTACAGTAAGGAAGAGATAAGGGAACGAAAAACGTTTTTCAGCTTAAGCTTTTTATTGAAGGCAAGAACTTTTTCTTAAAAATATTGATGGAGGGATTGAAAATTTCGAAAGTACTATTTGTTTCATACTCATTAAGGAGAAGCTCTTTATAGTATTTTTTGCACATTATGCAAAAGTTATTACTTGTTTGTCTGTAGTTGTTAAAATGAACTTTTTTTGCAAGTTCTGAATTTCCAATTTCAAACTATTGTTATAGTTTTCTTCACCAAGATCTTGAATATCTTTGAGCTTTGCCCTGAACTTACTAAGTATTTTACTAACCTAAAGGTCAACACCTTCAATGGGATAATTGTATTTATACGAATATTAATTTAAATTTTTATAACGAATAAATTAATTTCTTTTTTGAAGCTGTTGAAAATAAATTTCTTACTGGGCCTGGTACTAGGTCTAAATTTGGCCTCTTTAGATAAAAGCTGATAACATAGTAGTTATCAATGATATTGAGATCGCCAATGATGATTTGTTGGCGATTTTTGTCGGCATATTTGGCGAATTTGCTTTCTTTGCAATGACATGTGTCACTTCGACTATCATTGAAAATATTTTTACTAAATTTATTGTAATTACAAACAAGACTTTTAAGAGATTTAACATATCTGAAAGAAGTAACAATGTTACAAGTTTCTTTGAAAGGGAAATCTTCCATATAATTATGAACCATATTTTTAATTTTGAACTTATCAAAAGTTTTGTACATGAAGATGAGAGTTAAAAATTCTTTATTTTTAACTTTGTTTTCTTTGAAGCTCTCGATATTTAGCTTCGCGCAATTTGAATTTGTACTTAATGAGATCAAAGCAGAGGTCTTTTATATGGCCTTTTCTTAAATTGAAAAGACCATTTTTGAGGTGGTACGTGATACTTCTGTTCCTGGTGGAGAAAATGTGCGCCCGGATTTTTTTTTGATAAGACTCAGATTTGTAGGAGAATTATCTAGATTTTCAGATCTGAAAAATTTCAGGAATTCTTGAGAAGAGTAAATATTATAACCCTTGCCTCTTTTACCTCTGCAATTAGCTTCGAAATCTTCGAAAAATAGTTTGCAAATCTGATAGATACATCTGTGGTCAAGTTTATTGTACAGCATTTCCCCATTGAAGACGCTATTGAGTCCATATGGATAAATAGAGAGATTTTTTGAGATGGAAAGATTTCCAAATTCCAACCTTTCTTTTTCATCGAAAATAATTTTAATGATAGAAATAGTAATTTCACTGAATGAATGTCTTTGAAAATGTTGAAGTTCCACATCCTTCTTACCTGTTCATGTTGAACCCTTTAATGTCAGACCTATGCCCATTAATTCTAATATTTAAATTGTTGCTATTCTGCCCAATGTATTTAAGGTGGCATTCATTGCAATCGATGGAGTAGACACAATGATTCGTTTTGCAGAAAACGTCAAAACCTTCTTTTAGTTGAATGGGGTTAGCTTTTAAACATGTTTTACATCTTACATCCTCACATACCGAGAAGAGAGGTAGTTCTTCTACAACACCTTTTTTTAATTCTTTTTTATAAAATAACTTATACACAGGTAGCTTTTTAACCGGATCTTTCCCCTGCATAAGAAACCATCCAGGGGGGGAGTGGGGGGCTTGTTAGTGCGCGCGACGGACCTGGCGCAATGTGAAAAGCATTATTTTGCAAAGACATATTGATAAAAATCTTTTTTCGTTACGCGATCAGTGACATTCTACTCGAAAAATTAAATAACCAAAGATTAAAAATAGTTAAATAAAGGAATTATTTAAAAAGTCAATGCTTTCACATGTATATATATACAACCAACAAGTAAATGAAAAGAGATTATTCATATCGTGCACAACTGCAACGCAGCACTGAAACAACCATATGATAAATATATTTGAAAATACATTTATAGAATAAATATATAGAAAAAAGCTTTTTAAGTGATAAAAACATAAGATTGTGCGTGTAATATGATATATAACACCATTGTGAAACTGCGCATGATGCTGCATGATTCCAACAACGATTTGAATATTAAAAACTCTTTAAGTTGAAACATGGAGAACAATGAAAAACATCGAAAAATATACAAAATAATTTTACTTACGTGCTGGACGATATATGATAATCCAAAGCGAGTTCTTACACGTTTTTGAAAACCAACAGATTAAATTATTAAAGCAAAGCAAATAGGATACAAAAATGAAAAGCCAAACCAGCCAAACAAAGAGCTGAGTGAGGACCAATGGAATGGAAGTGTTGAAACACCCTACAAGTTCTTTTTCAAGGGGAATCGCCCATAGGATATTTCCATATATGGCATGTTTCTGAAGGAAGTATTCTTGACAGCATATATATATATATATATATATATATGTGTGTGTGTGTGTGTGTACGGGATATGTATTAAGGCACATGCGCCTACAGGTCAAATCAAAGTCGTTCTTCTCCTCAGCTTTTACAAAAGAATGGCGTTTTTAAGAACAGAGTTTTCACCATTATAATTTAATTCTCATTTCGCTTATTTAATTATACATGATGAAACTACAATTATGTATGACAGTAGCATTTAATCGTTATTGCACTCATTATTGAACTACTATGATTTTTAATTAATTTTAATTTAATGAAGAACGTTCTGTACTTATATACGTAGAATGCATGAATAATATTAATTGCATCTTTCGCTTTTTGTGTTGTGGCAGTTTTTAACTAGGAATCTCTCAAGCTCTGGACCCCTTGGGATTATTCCTGGCGGCCGCCAGCCAATACGACACTGCCTCCCCCTTGGTAAGCAAAATTTAGCATTGGCTAACATAAGAAAATGAGAACAACGGCAAAAACCCCAACTTCAAAGGCGTTTTTTGAAATACTTGAACGCTCCCCCAGTGTTAGTGCTCTCCGGTTGTAATACAACAGGATCATGACTGGCTAATCATTGAAGAAGCTGTGAACCGGATTAGGGCCCCAAGGTACCTAATGCCGCCCTTTTCTACCCGTCCGCCCCTCCCCCAATCAATGATAGGAGCATAAAAATTGCTACACATTTTTACTGACAATAAATGTATTGAAAAACAAATTTATAAATTGAAACATAAACATTAAACCATATTATTACTTATATTGAAGCATTATCTCTTCTTAGTATATAATAAATCAAATTCAATTTTATTGAAATAAATTTTAATTTTAGCAAAAAATAAAAGCCTATCGAACACTGGTAGTTAAATGGAAAGCATGACGTCTATAGCTTTCTTCTTTTCAAACAGTACTTCCCGTTTTTAGTTCTTGCTCGGCATCAGTAGAATGTCAAAAACTGATCAATGAAACCGTTATAACTCAAAATGGCACATCACGCAAACCTTGAACGAATCTCATAAACCGTTATAACCCAAAGAATCGTGATAATAAGGGTTTTGGTCTAATAAATGAAGCAAATTTTGCCTCATCTGATGTTTCCAGAAACTGATCTTAGTTTCGGTTTAATTTAGGTTGAAGTTATTAGATGAACCAAAAATCCCTCAATTCAGCCAGAAATGGTTTTTTGCGTTTCCTGAAAATTTGGATTTTTTGAGTGGTAACACTTTTGTCGCAAGGGTGCGAAATGTGACCGTTCTAACCATGTTCACGTTCTGAAGTCATGAATCAACGAAGTATCTGTTTTCAACATTTTATCTAAAACGAAACTGAAATTGCTTATCAGAATCCTTACATTGTTGTGCAAGTTAGTCATAAATATTCAACAATATTCAAAATAGTCCTACAATAATGTATTTTCTCAATTTTCTATATTTTAATGGAACTCGGAAACAAAATAATGGACGAGTAGCGCCCATAAATAAACAAATTGTTTCATAATGAGAGTAAAAAGAATTTTCGTGGGCTTGAACCTAGTTATCATATTTATTGTTTTGTCTTTGATAGTTAGTCTCCGTGAGTAGTTTAGCCATTTTTTATGATTTCTCATGTTGCGTAACATACTTAATTATTATTATAAAATAATAATAATTATTATTAATAAAATTTATGTAATGAAATTAACATATTAAATTCTAGGCATTAAAATCATATTGTAACCCAATAATAAAATAAAATTTTAAATTATTATTACAATAAATTTATATAACAAAATTAATATATTAAATTTATATATTGAAATTTATATTATAATATTATTAGCTAAATAATATTTTCAATTACATACATACATATATCAATAATTAATTTATACTTTTTAAAATAATAAATAATTTATTATTTATTATATTACGAGCAAATAATATACGCACAAATAACATAAATATAAATAACAAATATAATAAATAATAACATAAATATAATAAATAATAACATAAATGTAATAAATAATAACATAAATATAATAATAACATAAATGTAATAAATACAACATAAATATAATAAATAAATAACGTAAATATAATAAATAACATATAATCTAATGCTAGTCGAGGGTTCCCATTCGTTCCATTTTTCCCGGGACAGTCCCGTTCTTTGCTAAAATAGCCAGGCCCGGTGTCCCGAATTTATTTCAAATGTCCCGCTTTTTTAAGCATCCTTTGTGAAAACCTATGGGTTACGGATATTATTATTCCGTTTTTCAGTAAAACACCGTGCAGCACTCCTGGTGGCTAAATTCATGAAACCTTGTTTGCCAATTTTTATTACGATCAGAATTAAAATGGTTAGATTAAAGGGGGGTATAAAGCACCCCCCTGAGAATAGCAAATTTAGACATTAGGGGCATTTAAGTATTGCGTAAGCACCTTTGAGGAGAGGGGAGTTGCGGTTATACTTATTTTCCTATGTTAGACAATGTTAATTTTTGCTTACCAGGTTGGGGTGGGGGTGGGGGAGGGTATAAAATGGCCAAAATATTGCT
Source organism: Dysdera silvatica (assembly GCA_006491805.2). NCBI lineage: Eukaryota > Metazoa > Arthropoda > Arachnida > Araneae > Dysderidae > Dysdera > Dysdera silvatica. Next base: position 41,364,692 of record QLNU02014802.1, read on the forward strand.
TACGTAATACTTGAATGCTTCCTTATTACGTACCCAAACCTGATAACACATTCTACGGAATAGGTTTAAAGTATTTTTCATGGTTTGCCCCCTGCCACTCCCCCGGATAAAATTTCTGATCAACCCTTGATGACGATGTCTGTGGGCAGTATATTACTTTATGAATTTCTGATTGTGTATGTACTGTTCGTTCACGAAAAGAAGTCCGATGGAACAGTTAGAAATAACGGGAGGTGACGTTACAAACGGACTATCCCATTACAGTAGAGGAGGACTCCAATTTCAGAACTTGATTTTGGCGCCGACAAACGTTCACCAAAAAGCCAATTCTGAAATCGTAGTCCTCCTCTGCTGTAATGAACTACCCCGTTTGTGACGTCAACACCCGTTATTTCTAACTATTCCATCTGACTTCTTTTCGTGAACGAAGAGTATATACTACGATGGTTGCTAGCTATCATTTTTCATCGGCATAATGCCGAAACGTAGTTGTAGTATAAATGATATTAGAAGAACATTTCTCTTCTTTAATTTTGTACTGCTAGGATCTAATGCACGAATGTAGCCAAGCCGGGGCCAGAAGGGGCGTGGCCCCAATTGACCCATCGTGCTATTTATATATGTAAAACAATCCCAAGGTGCCGTGTGCCAAATGTGCCCATATGCTCTTTATTTTGGCTACAAGTTTTATCTAATGCATCATTTGAATATGTTTCGCATTAATACTTTCTTTCTTTCTTGTTTTACGGCTCAAAGACTACAGTGGTCATGCTGCGCCGGGACCTACTGTTTTCCGAGGAATCCGAACCTCTTAAGGCCTAGGGAACCAAACCCCGGACTACAGTGAGCAGTGCGATCTTTATGAGATCTCTGAGTAAGCGTTCTTTTTGCACTGCTGGGAGTCGAACCCGGATTAGCCGCGCAATAGGAGAACGCGTTACCACACTGCGCCACCGCAGGGCCTGAGGGATTATGTAAATTCCCCTTCCCAAGTCCATAAAAATGCGGTGGAAATCGGTTATAACGAGCGCCGACTATAACGGTCAATCGCATATTACGACGAAATTTTTACATAAAGTTTGATTTCCTATTTTATTTTTTTAAATGCTCGTTAAATCCGAGGTCCAGAAAAAGAACTTGTTCGCTAAAAGTGGTTAAATTGTATGGCGCTTAATCATTATACTTATACCAAACAAAATCCATATTTTCCTTGCTATATCCAGAAACTCATTAAATCCATGCTCGTTATAAGTAGATCCTATTGCATTTTAAATCCCACAACCCCTCAAAATACCTCTCTGGATTCTCCCTTGAAAGAACAGACTCAAAATTCAGATGGCGAAAGTTTTAACCCTGGCAAAGCTGTATTATAAAGATGCCACTTGTCCTACGTTTGAATATTAGAAGAGAAAAACGTTCTTCAGCAGGTCCACAAATATGAGCATATTCTAATGAATTTAAAACAGTGGCGCACCCACGTAGGGGGCCCCTCCCCATGGCCAACAAAACGAAAAATTATTAGGCCAACAGACACTGGTAAATTATTTTATTAAAAATGTAAGATGAAAGTAGTGATGTTCCCAACATTTTCCTGAACTCTAGTGTTGGCGCAGTATAGCCCAGATGCTCTTGCGCCATAAAAATCCAAACAAACAAACAAACAAACTCTAGTGATTGCTATTAAGGAAAGCAACAGCAGCAGCAGTGGTCTGGGACTGTCTTCAAACGCTTTTCAGAAGGTAAAGGTAGACCAAAACACAATATCAAACACGGTTGAAATAGAAATTCTGACTGCAGATATTTGTAATTATGTCAAGAAATCTAACCTCACTGATGGAGATAAGACAAGAGTGCTGGCCATTGTAAAATTGTATAAACATAACCTATTACTTCTAATTATTTAAGTATATTGCATTATAGAATTATTAGTAATTCAATAATGAACAGACAACCGTCATTGATACGGCATCTGGCCATTTTTTTCCACCAAAAATTCTCTGCAACACTGGGCTGCCCCCCACTTTGCTATATTCTGAGTGCGCTACTAATTTAAAATATAATTTTGACAACTGTGTATTTTTAAAAGTACAATTTTTCTAATGAAATGTGTCAAGATATAATATAGATCCATTTTTGGTTTTCTTAATTTTTAACGTATCCTCTTTTTTTGCAAAGTTTCTCAGATTTTTTAAGTAATAGATTGGAAATGTCCATGGGCGCCCATATAGGGGGGTGCAAAGCGCCCCCCCCAGCCGTTCAAAAATTTTATTTGCCTAATTCTGCTATGCATTTAGTTTCAAAGGTTTTACAAGTACATTTTAAAATAAGGTACTTTTTAGCTCATTACTAATTGTCAAGCAGTATCAATTATTTTTGTAGCATTTTAGTATCTTATACATTCACTAAACTGTTTTACAGCCTTGAGAAGAAGGTAATAATTTTTCTTAGTCCCCTCCCATGGATTAATTACTCATATGGACGCTTATGGAAATGTCCCTGTTTTTAAAATACATATTATAGAAACGCTATATTAGCCCTATGCCAACTTAAGTGCCCGCCAAAGAGAGGTAAAACGCTTTTATTTTAGAACAATCAAATTCAAAACCTTTACCAAAACCATATAAGGATTTCGCCAATCTCTAGTTTGGACTGCTTATTCCGCAAATTGTCTGCAATAACAATTTACGTATGTTTTATAAATAAACAGTCAGCCCCGCTTAAACGAATGTTGACAGTACCAGCAAATAATATTCGATTAAGCAGGGAGAAACAAATACAAGACTACATATACAGTAGAACCTGCCAAAAATGACCACCCTTGGAATTGGACTGCCATGGTCACAATAGACGGGTGGTCACTATATACGATTCTGGTATAGGCATAACTAAGTCCCTAACCAGTTTTTTCTTATAAAAAGTGGTCACTTATTATCTTATGTTAGATAAATTGGGTATTTGATTATCCATGATCTGGGTCAAGTGGAGTCAACTGTATGTGTAAATGGATACATTATTGTTCTTTTCTTATACTTCTATATTCTTATTTTTTTTCTACATTTTCATTATATTTTATTTTTAAATTTCTCTAGATTTTCTTCCTATATTCTTTTCATTACACTATTTTAGCATTTTCTACATTTTTCTTATCCCATTCCATACCTCTTCTTATTCTATTTACAAATTTCTTCTTATTTTATATCCTTCCTCACATTCTATTGATATATCCTTCTCCATATTTAATCACTATATCCTTCCCTATATTCTATTTCATGTTTTTCCTATTTTATATATTCGTTCTATTAAAAGATTTTATAGATGACGTGGAAGATTATGAAGATCTTTTTGATGGCAACCAACAGGAGTGGGGTTGGAAGAAGCCAATCAAACCTTTTAAAGGTGAAGCTGTCCGAGAAAGATTTCGAAAAATAAATTTAAAGACGTTAGAACGGTCTCAGGACTGTCGCTTTTCGTGTCGACCTGCCATCAAGCTCCATTCTCCTGGACGTCCGATTCAATTTGAAGAAGCGGAACCCAGTCTTAAAGTCATGGTAATCCATTGTCTCCGTTGCTTAAGGAAAAAGGGTTTCATGCACCGAGTTGTATCCCAACATACGCGTCGGAAACGAGACCTGAGGTTCCAACTCGAAGTATGTTTACAATTTACCTCCATTTTTAGCTTTATAATCCTTCTGAGCTTGTTCCATTATCATAATTCTACAAGGAAAGAACTGGACTAAGGCAGGAATTTCGCCAAGAGTATGATGTTGGAAAAACAGTTTTATTACATAAAAATATTGAGCTTAAAATAATTTTTTACAGAACCCACACAAAAGTTTTCATGTTGGTATCAGGCATCAGGCACAATGCCAACGGGGGGCGTTCGCCTGTCTCGGAGGAGGAGGGACGAAAGATATATTCCTTCCCCCCCATTATTAATGAATACTATTAAAATTTTAACTTCAAAAATATCATTAAACATTTCCACTAATGTAGCAAAGTGGAAAGAACTTTAGGTTCTAACTTCATTTTTTGTCAATAGACATCGCACCAAACCGTCAATAATACTGCTTTGGCAGTGCTCCTTACCGTATCTGTTATTTGAAAAAAATTAGCGTCTCTTTACCTGTACATTTTTTTTCAGTCTTTGTGAAACTATCGATCTTAAAGCGTGGTGCTCTGCGAAATCAGCAAAATTGTAAATCGTTCAAATGATTCATTCTGCAGATATTGAGAAATATTCTCCTGAAGTACCGCAGCACTGCTACTCTACCTTCGCTAATTGGTGGTATTGTCAAAGACTATAATGATGGTAAAAAGGGGACAAACAGATAGTTGTCCTAAATAGGTGATGCTGCTCATGAAATTGCCAGGACGCAGTACCAAACTTTAATTTGAAAAGGAATAAGAACGTCGTAGAAATAAGTCACCATACCAGCTGAAAGAAACCTGAGTGAGAAAGTCAACATCAGCGATCACAAAATCACTTGCTTCACATTTTCAAGAAGTTAAGGGACAAAATATAAAATACGAATAGGCAAAAAGCCCATATAACGATAGTTTGACAAAAATCATTGATAATCAAGTTCAAAATATAATAATAAACAGTGTCAATAATCATTAATAATTATTTTTTTTTGCAACTCTACTCAAACGAACAAACTATAAAAATAAATGAAAAGTCGCAGAAAATAATATATACAAAACATACAAAAATAAATATACTAGTAAACAAGCAAAAACACAAGAGACAACAGTTCTGCGAAGACAGCAAATAGCATTCATATGTCCAAAAGTCCGAAGACAAGGAAAGGCAATAATTTAGAAGGTCCAGGGCCTGAGAATAAGAAACTTGCTTGTGGGTAAAATGTCCGATGTCATGCTAGGATTTAGATGTTGGTCGGTTCTGTGAAATATCTTGTCGATTCTGTGAAACAATCGTTCAAGTGGTTGTTGTTTTGTGATTCATTTTATTTTAATTATTTAATTAACTAATTAACATCTAATTAATATTTATAATAACTGTTGGAGCTTTGTGGTAATAGATGGCGCCACCAGTTTGTCGCGTAAAAGATTTTTCAACTCCACCCCTCTACAAACCGTTGGCCCGTTCCTGGTTGATATAGAGAAAGACTGCATATCTTCTTGCTCAAACCACTTATATTGTTCAAGCAAACTTACTTTACGCAGCAAATTTTGATCTTTCAATATCTTGTTCTGAATTTATTGCGTTCTATGTTACAATTTTGTCTTATAATTAGTATGTCTTTCATTTTTCGACATTCAACAGTAATTTTTTTCTCAAATCACCAGCACCCTAGCTATATGATCTTGCGCCTCTGGCAGAACCGTCCATGTTGCGCCCCACTAGCCACGGACATATTCTACCCTGTGAATTATTTCAGCCCAATTTACGTCCTTCCTCGTCTGCGCTCTTGGCGTGGGCTTTTCACGCCACCCACTAACTACTTCCCTGCAGATCATATGTCATTCAAAACAATAAATATTGTTTCCACCAATGCTGAACTTTCAAACGAATAGAATAAACTCTACTACACTAGAAAAATTCTGAAATTGTAGACATTGTTCACTCTTTTCGGAAAACTTTTGCTCCCACATATTAGATAACAAAATATTTTCTTTATTCCAAGCAGCCAATAATTACACATTTAATGAGGGTCCGTTCCACTGATCGAATTTACGAGTTTCATCTGCTCCTGAAATTAGTTCCTTGTTCAAACTCCTGAATTCTTTTTGCCATTTAGGCGGGGCTTATAAATTAAAAAATTATAGTAAGGGGAGGGGGGCATAAGTAGCTTTAGAACAGCTCATGTGATATAGCGTCAAATGGAACACCGTATCTTTTTGTCTAATGGGGAGGCTCACCACCCTTTCCTACGCCATTGCATTTATATAGAGGTATATTTCTTAGCAACACCTACTTAAAATTCTGTGTTTACCCTAAGCTACGCATATATATGGCATGCCCGTATCCAGAGAGGGGGAATCTTAGGGACCGGTTCCCCCCGAAACTAAATTTTTAATGGGACTTGGCTACGGCCTTGCATGCTGTAATTGTATCGATACATGCTGTAAAAATTTATGAACCCACCCAAAAATTAAATCCTGGCTACGGTCTTGATATATAGCAATAAAACGTTAGCAACTATCGTTTTTGATTTTGTATGCGTTGAAGAAAATTTCTGTTCATAAATCTTCATTATTTATTTAGAGGTAAGACCATTTCTTCTAAAGCTTTGATTGTGAAGCACAGTATGACAGGCAACCAGAGCATGCTGCAATTTTATCATTTTCACCATCGTATCTCACAATAAATGAGTCAGCATCGTTAACTGAACTCAAAGTTTTCTCAGTATCCTTATATATTAATCGAAAAGAATGGGTTAAAACAACATGAAAGGGAATTTCCCGGTATGGACACATATGGATGACAAGGATTTGTCAAATTTGACAAAATAAAGCAATAATTAATGTTGATTTATCAAGAGATCTTGTTAAATTTATCATGCTGTTTGTTTTATAGGGTGTAGACGAAGAAGTTACAACCGCACGTAAAGGCGTAGATGCATCGTCGTCGCAATCTTTGATAGTAAATGAAGCATTATTCCACAGAATGTTTGGTGGATGGATATCATCTTTTCTCGATAAAGCTGAAATGCACTCCAGGCAGAAAATTTTGAAGCAAAACGAGGAAGAAATACGGCGTTCCTTCAAAAAGAGGGCGCTGCTGCAGAAAAAGAGAAGAAAAAACTCAAAAGCACTAATAAAACTCACGAAGAAACCAATTATCTTCAGTGATCATGACGAAGATGAATATGTTAACGTAAGAAAAACAAATTCTATATAGTTGTACTTTTTTTCTTTTTTTTTTTTACATAAGCATTTCACACGATCTTCTTTTTCCTTATTTTCTAAGTTTTTAGCTTTGATATAGGACATTATATAATTAGTGGACTCACTGGCGCATCCACGTAGGGGACCGAGGGAGCTCGTTCCCCTTGGGCTAACAAAGCGAAAAATTATTACGCCAATAAGCACTGAAATTATATTTTTAACAGTAGTAAAATTGAAAGTAGTGAGGATTCTAACGACATTTCCCTGAATTTTGGTGGCTTTGATGAGACTGCTGTCGAGACGAGCAACAGCAGCGGCTAGGGGCTGTCTTCAAAAGCTTTCCAGGAGATAAAGGTAGACCAAAACACAATATTAAACACAGCTGAAATTCTGACTGCAGATATTTCTAATTATGTCAAGAAATCTAACCTCACTGATGAAAATAGGTTAACAGTGATAAAAATTCTTTGGGAACCATATGCAAATTGCAATTTTCCCATGACCGTTACTAGAGTTGTATGAAGTCATGGAAAATTTCACCATATTCGGGAGTTCTGTCAATTTGAACTGACTAAGCATAACTATCTAGTTTTCCAAAAATAGTCTTTTAATAATAAAAAAATAGTCTTTTAATAGTTTCCAAATCTAGTTTATCCAAAAGTAGACGACAGTGTCTGTAGCAAATTCCGTGTCTTCTCTTTTCACCCTGTGAAGTCTATTTAAGATCGGCTCAAGCCAACAGGTCAATTTGTTTCACAAAAAAAATTAATAATTGTAAAAAAAAAAAAGGCCTTGGAGAACAGTCAAACAGAACTTTTCTCTATCATAAGGGTTTAGTTTACAAAGCCAATTAGTTTTTGAAACGTTACAAAAGGAAAAAGGGCTTCTATAGATTAAGTAGTGGATAAAGGGCAAGCAAACACAAGTTTTGCACAATAGGATTATTTTTCAACCTACTACTAAAACAGTGATTTTTTGTAGAAGACAAAGGCTAGCTATTGTAAAATTGTATAAATGTAAAATCTACTACTATAGTTATTTAATTATCTTATACTGTAGAATTACTAGTAATTTAATAATGACAAATGAACACACACGCACACACACACAAAAAAAAAGTAATCGATATGGCCCCAGGCCATTTTTTCCACCAAAATTTACTTGCACCACTGGCCTCCCCCTGTAAATATCCTGGGTGCGCCACTGGGTGGACTTATAACGAATAGAAATTTTCTATGTGCTTCTCCAGTTTAACTTGACTTGATCGTTCACAAGCAATTGAATCCACTTGTCACTGGCCTGTATTTAGCGAGGAAAATATGGATTGTATTTGGTATAATGATTAAGTGTAACCAGGGCTTTAAATTGGGCGTAAGCCCACCAGAGCCCGGTTCCGTTACTTCTTCATTTTTGGCGATTATTTAAATATTAGCTCG
>QLNU02014802.1:41374744-41421675 GCA_006491805.2 Dysdera silvatica
AATTGTGTTTGTACCAGTGATGCCAGATTGGGCTACAAGTATGGTATTGGGCGATGTTTTAAGTGCCCTCGCTACAAACATTTCGAATTGGGCGACACGCTACTTTTTGGGCTACTTTTAGTTATCTTCAGGCTATAAATCTGAAAAATACGCTACTTTTTTATTTTCATATATAAAATCACAAAATATTATTAGTATTACATAATACAATAAAAATTTTGTTTTTTGAACATTTCTATTCGCAGTGAATGATAGTTTCACTAAAACATAACATGTTCGATACTCGTTCAATTCATAAAAGATCTATGTGGTCCAATTTTTGTTTTGGTACTTTTAATCACAGAGATCTTATATGTACTAGAGTGGACGTCACGTGACTTCGAAACTCGTTTAACATTGCAGTTGTTTGTTTGTTTGGCTTTTTTATGGCGCAAGAGCATCTGGGCTATACTGCGCCAATTCATTGAAGTTCTGTGCAACTTCATCAGATTATACAATTAGATAGTACTCGAAAGTGTAAACCGTGAGCCACATTAGTGAGGTTATTTTTTCTATTTTCCTGTGTTTCAGTATGTAATTATAATACAGCGTGTAACCGTGGGGGGGGGGGTCACAGGGGTCATGACCCCCAAAATATATTTTTTCACTGTAAAAAATTCCAACTTTCATGATAAATGAAGGGTGTTATTCCAAGACCATGGCAAATTCTGTCCTTGACCCATCCCCCTACATGAAAGTCTGTATCCTCTCTTAATTAAAATAGTATATGTTTGTTAAAGTTTAGATTGTACACTTCGGGATACTGTGGAAAATCGTTAACTTGGCAGTACTTTCCACAGTTAAACTAATGATTTTAGTTTAACTTGCATTCCATTCAATTTTCGTTCAGCAATGAAAGTACGCAAACGATAATGTTGACCTGCTTATAAAAGTCTATCTGTTATGCTCAAACATCGAAAACGCTCAATAAGCGAAAAAAGACCACAACGCATTGTGGCCGTTTCAAAAATGCCAAATCCAAGGGTTAAAAAAAAAATCTCCGAACATTTCGGAGGCGTATTGAAGCCCCATACGTTTCCTAGGTTGCTATTAGAGCTACTACTACTACTACTATTCATGGGCGGATCTACAATTTTTCATCCCTAGGCTACATTTTACTGCCCCAAGCCTTCTTTTTTGCCGCCCTTTCCTACCCATCTGCACCCTCCACCCCAATCAGTGGTAGGAACATAAAAATTGTTACATTCAATATACGCTACAAAAGTTTATATTAACAGTAAAAATGTTGAAAAACAAACTCATAAAGTAAAACGTAACAATAAACAATATTAACTTATATTGAAGTATTATTTCTTTTTGTATATAGTAAATCAAATTCAATTTTATTGAAATGAATTTTAGTTTTATCAAAAAATAAAAGTCTATTGAACACTGGTATTTAAATGGAAAGCATGACGTCCAGCTTTCTTCTCGGTAAAACATTTGAATATATTAACATCGTATGATATTGATTTTATTATATCAGACTAAACACGATGCCTTCTACTGGCACATTGTTCCCCCTACAATATTTTTAGATTGTCGCCGTTGGCGCCAATGGTTGGGCGCGTGTTATGGGAATTCGCATATCAGTTGATGAATTGCACACTTCACGTCTGCCCATTAAAATCCATTCCGTTGCCAACAGATTTGCTATTGTGGGATGGTGATGCGTTGACAGGTCCCACGGTCCTTGGAACGCGAGAACGATAATGTACGTAGCCAGTAAGATATGCATGAAATGTGTTCGGAAACAGACAACTTCCTCAATATAAACGTTTTAACGAGAACACAGACACCCGTCTTCAAATCTTTAAGCACGTGTACTATCATTACTATTGTCAGGGCTGTATTAAAATACTGATAGGGTGAAACACCCCTGTTTTGGAATAATATTTTCTGTAATATCCCCCCCCCCCAAATATGAACTTCCTGCCTGCGCTAACGATTAGCAACAGTATAGTTAAGAAATGGCTGTTGCCCATATAACTCTACGCCTATGGTTCATATTAAAAGTAATTCGTCTTAAGCGTGTTCGTCTTAATGAGATTTAACTGTATTATGATTAGATGGTTTTTTCTCTTTATTATTTCTTTTATTTTCCTCCAAAGAACGATTTTACAAACACATTTCCCCCCCCCAAAAAAAGACCAGGCTCCCTTTTTTATTAAGGTCTTGCAATCAGCTCGTGAGAATTTTTCAAAGTGGTCCGCGGGTACAATTGAAGTGGAAAAGTGGTCCGCGGCTTAAATTGAGTTGGGAACCATTGCTCTATAATGATCAGGGTTTAAGCTGCAGTCGCATTTTTCGCAAAATGCGACGAGTTGCTCGAAAATGCGAAGAAAAAATTATTGCCCATCGCGAAAATGCGACAGGCATTTTTAACCACAGTTTATTCTCTGAAAACAGGATTCCTCGATTCCAGAATATCCGTTTTGCACTTCAGCGATCTTTTCTTGTTCCTTTTTGTTTCCTCTTCAAAATTCTTAACAGCACCTGTTAAGCATCGTTGATATAAATAATTTCATGGATAGGATTTTTCGAGCAACGAAAGCTACTAATTTTTTTAGCATTTTGCTACAACTTTTTTCCCATTTTAGCATTTTTGCGACAGCATGTTTTGAGCCAGCTTAAACTCTGATAATGATTAATTAAAAAAAACTTAAAGGGTTATCTCTATCACTATTTATCACTACTTGGACATAAACATAAAAATTAGACAGCATGAAAAGTAGACAGTGCTTTCCTATGTTTGCGAGGCATTGGTTACGATTTGTTAGGGAGAGTTCAAGTATTATGTAAGCACTTTTGGGGGAGGTGAGGTTGCCGTTGGGTTTGTTTTCCTATGTTAAGTAATGTTATTTTTTGCTTCTTGGCGGCGGGGGCTATAAAATAACCATAATATTCCTTATGTAATATTTGAACGCTCCCTTATCCAGGAGATATCATGGAGGGGGGGTCTAAGATATCTATCTATCTATCTATCTATCTATCTATCTATCTATCTATCTATCTATCTATCTGTGTATGTATACATACACACACACACACAAATACAGTAGAGCCTCGATTATTATCAAATTCAAGCTAGCGCCGCTCCGTTAATGACGGTCGACAATGAAGGAGTGTTCAAGTATTACGTAAGCATTGTTAGTTTTGGATTACTAGTGGTGGTGGTGGTGGTGGGGGGGCAGTTGAAATGAGCGAAATATTGCTTACGTAGTACTTGAATTCCTCCTATAGTTGAATATATAAATTTTGAGGTTAATAATTTATAGAAACTGTGTTGGAATGTCCATTATTAGATATTTTTGCGAGGTGTTGGTTACGATTTGTTAGGGAGATATCAAGTATTACGTAAAAACTTTTGAGGGGAGGTGAGGTTGCCGTTATGCTTGTTTCCTATCCTGTTAGACAACATTAATTTTGCTTATTCAATGACCAAATATTGCTTGCATAATACTTGAACTCTCCCTGAGACAATTTTACATATTGTGAGACTCTACTCGCAGAAGAAAACATTGAAATTAACGATGTTGTTGAATGGATGAACTTGGGTAAAGTTGAAGCAGATTTTGAGTTAAGTAACTATGAACTTATTCGGCAAGTGTTGAACCCTAATGGTCCTCAAAAAACGATGAAAGTGCACAGGAAGCTGGAGAACCTAACCCATCACCCATGCTGAAGCAGAATGCTTTCCAAGTATATTGACTGGTTTGTACAGCAGACTGAAGCAGATGCTACTCAGCTAGTACTGCTTCGAAATGTACGTGGGGGGGAGAGGGGGGGGGCGCTTTTTCAACCAACAACAATAATTTTACACACAGGTACATAACGTTTTATATTCGTGTTTCATTAAATGCAAATTTTCTTGATTCAAATAAACTTTGTTTGTGTCTTCAGCAAATTTTACATTGTAATTTTTTTAAATATATAATTTTAATAAAAATATACTATATTGTACTATAAATTTCCCCTTTTTCGCTTAATTAATATTCTTCTAAAATATTTGTCAAGGCTCTGGTCTTGTGTCTGATGGATAATCGATGTTTTACTCTTTACAGATTTTCCTGAAGAATTCGAAGAGGTTTTACAAATTATTTGTGGAACCCCCAGGGTTCCCACTGGCTTACGTAGAGAGGGTTGATGGGGGGTTGTAACCCTCCCATTGCGATGAAATTTTATACGTATACATATTATGAATATATGAAGTTTCTTATATATGGAGTTCTAGTAAATATATGAAGTTCTATACCCCCATTGAGTCTATAACCCATCCCTTATGGACTTTCTGCGTACGCCTATACGGGTTCCGTACACTTCCAGAAACACAGGTCCAACAGAAGGCGTTGTTTATTGTAAAGGTCAGCTGAACTTGAACCCTAGTTTTTTGTTGTTGTTTTTTTATCGTGGCAATGCTATCTTTCGATCGTTAAGAGGGGTGTTTATATATGTGCGTATGACGTCCATAATGGATGACAGTGTCGCTGCCGCTGTAAACTTTCTGTAGCCTCCATAAACAAAAAAAGGGCGAAACTTCGTCAACCGATAAGCTGAAAAAAAAAAACAGTGTTGCCGGACGGGGAAATTTCCCTACGCCTTGAGTGATGACTACCAGGATCGAGCCTTTATCTAACTTTCTGTTTACAGTAGCTTGAAAATCGTAAAAAGCATTCAATCCTAAACCTACAATCGTTATACTTCTATAAACTAAGCAGCTGTCTATTTTGGTAAATTGTAATAAAATTTTCATAAGCAGAAGGATAAAAAAAAGAAGAATATCTAACAGAAAATGATTTCTATAGTGATAAATGGGAAATAAAAGTTGCATGTCTTGAAGATTATATATTCTTTAACAATTTTTCAGTAGTTTTCAGCAGGGATGAATCTTCACCAGTGGCAGATTAAAGTTTTTGAGGCCCCCAGTAAAATAGTTCAAAAGGATCGTCTACAAGAGAACATGTCTCTGGAAGCCCTCTAGCTAGAATTGTAAAAAGTTCGGGAATTTTGGGCACATTGGAAACTTTGAATATAGAAATGAAAATAGCTAGAATAAAGGAGGTAGTCCCGTCCGCGCCTTTCTTCCTATTGGTCGATTCGACACAATCGACCAATAGGAAGAAAGATGAGGACGGGACTACCTCCTTTATTCTAGCTATCTTGGTTTCTTCCCATCAAAGTTTCCATTGTGTCCAAAATTCCCGGGTTTTTTACAACTCTACCTCTAGCTGGCGGAGACCCCTGGGCTACATCCCTAACCTGACCATACGTCCCGTTTTTAGGTAGCCTGTCCCGTTGTCCCCAAGCATAGCTTCGGGGCCCCAAAATGTCCCGCTTTCAGAAAGAGAGAAACCCTAGTAGCGTAGCGATGACGGGGCATGCGCAATACGTCCCAAATATGTGTCTAGTTCTTTCACGAAAAGTAGTCTGATGATACCGGTAGAATTTACAGGTGCTGACGTCACAAACGGGCTAGTTGATTACAGCAGAGGGGAGGACGTCATTTCGGAACTGGTTTTTAGCGAGCGTTTGTCTCTCAAAACCAGTTCTGAAATGACGTCCTCCCCTCTGCTGTAATCGGCTAGGCCGTTTGTGACGTCAGCTCCCGTTATTTCTAACGGTACCATCGGACTACTTTTCGTGAATGGACTATAAGTCGGTCAGAAGTCTGCTCTGCATCTTTCTTGACGACTGATTATTGTTTTTTATCCACCTGTGTTATTGTAGTCAATTTAATTTTTTTTTTTACGTGACATTCCCATTTTAAGAATGCCCACACGCAAGCGCACTTTTAATGTTAACTTACAAAGTGCCAGTTTATAAAGCAAAGAAGTACTCGATCGGATGTCAGACGTGGAAAGTGTCGTACAGAATTTAGCATAGCCCATGGAGGTGCCAGCGATATTAACCAACATTTAAGATCAGAAAAACATAAAAATTCCGATCTTAAAGACAATTTGGCTTTGAAACGAAATACCCAGTTTCTTCCCCACTCTGTTCGTAATTTAATAGCAAAATTACAAGAAAGTGGCTGTAGTGATGTTGATAAAGAATATATGGAAACTACAGCTGCTGTGTTTTCTATAAAATAAGCAAAGAATATTTAGAGCGGTGAACTTTTTTCTTTGAAGAATTAGAAATATTTGAATGGGCAAATTTAACCAAAATACCTACGTAGGAAGAAATTCAAAGTTTAATGGATGTATAAATTGAAAAGAGATGTATTAATTACAACGAATATACAGAAGTATTTAATGAATATTCACTTATAACTACATTACACCACAAAAAGTGACAGGACAAAACATTGGGAACGTTTCAATTGAAAGTCGTTGGGTAGAATTGTTCAGACACTTTCACACCAATAATTTGAAACAGACGAACTTTCGTATGATTATTGAATATATTTTATGACCGTTAGCCACTATACACCAGCACTAGCACCATATAACAACTATGCACTATGCACCTATACCAACCAGCACTAGCACCTATATGCACCATGCACCAGTAGAAAGGATCTTTTCTCTTACAAATAAGTTATGGATGAGCGAAAAAACACAGTTACTAGTCGCAGTTTCTAAAGCAATGGTAATTATTAAAGTAAATTTTAAGAAATCATGCCAAGAAATTTATTCTTATTTAAAATCAAATCCAAATATTCTTAAACAAATTTGTCCTTCAGAAAAATACAAGACCACAAAGGTTATTTATTTTCACATCTCCATTCCTGTTCTTTTCATTACCAAATAAAAACAATGAAAAAATATTCGTTTTCTTGAATAACATACTATTCCGAAAAAGTAGTAACTGTCCGGCTTATTTTTTTCCTCAAAACGGGACATACTCGTACGTTGTATGTCCCGTTTCGATGTCATGTTATTCATACCCTCAAGCCCATGCGTTAATCCGGCACTATCCTTCACCACAGCCATTTCGGATTTGATTAAGAATTACGTATTCGCGAACGATTTTAGTTGTGACTGAACTTTATGTCGACAGAGAAATATTGTAACTAGAGCAATAATTTAGATATGAAACCCAAATAAGCCTGCACAGTGTTCAAATTTAAATATTAATATATTTTGTTACAAACACTTGAGTCATTGATTAAATACGATCAGTAATGAAATAAGTGGCAGATCCACCGGGGGATTAGGAAAATCCGCCCCCATCCATAAAATTGCTGTAGAAATCCGTTATAATATGCACCGATCATGGGCGGATTTACCATTCTGCCGCCCCAAGGCTACTTTTTGCCGCCCTTACTTACCCTAATTAGTGGCAGGAACATAATTGCTACATTTAATATATGCCAAAAACTTTTATGTTGACAATAAATGTGTTGAAAAACAAACTCATAAATTGAAACATAAACATTAAACAATATTAACTTATATTGAAGTATTATCTCTTCTTGGTATATAATAAATCAAATTCAATTTTATTGAAATAAATTTTAATTTTAGCAAAAAAATAAAAGCCTATCGAACACTGGTATTTAAATGGAAAGCATGACGTCTAGCTTTCTTCTCGGCAAAACATCTGATTATATCATCGTCTGGTATTGATTTTGTTATATCAGACTCAATACACAAAATTTTGCCGCCCTAGTCTATAGCCTATTGGGAAATACGGCACTAGTGCCTATTATAACGTCCAACTGCATATAACGACGGAATTTTTACAAAAAAAGTTTGAATTCCCCCCCTTGCCCCCCCCCCAAACCTCTCTCTGGATCCACCTTTGATTTAAATGTATATTTCATTTTTTTTAGTAGTTTGCCCTTTCCCATTTGCCTTCCCTCTTAATCAAAAACATTTACAAAAGCTTTCAAATACAGTAGAACTCCTTTATAACAAGCACCCAGTTAGTAAGTTCATGGATATATAGCTAGGAATATATAGATTTTGTTTGGAATAAGTACAATAGAATGTAATCGTTTAATGGCCAAGATTTTTGCAGGTCGGATATAGCGACCATTTTCTTTGACCGCAAACTCCTCGTTATACGCGAGTCCTTTTGTATGTGGCCTCGCGAAATACACCTTGCCTTAGGCCTCGCAGACTGTAGGACCGTCTCTTGATACTGCAGCCACTTTTCAATTTCCTCCAGGAATACAGAGCAAAGCCGTAGCCAGGATTTAATTTCGTGAGAGGGGTTCAAATTTTTTATAGCATGGAAGGCCGTGGTCAAGTCAAATTAAAAATGTAGTTTCGAGGGGCCGGTCCTTAAAATCCCCCCCTCTGGATACAGGCCTGATACAGAGTCAAAGTAGGAAAATACAACATAACGAAACGAGTCTAAACTAGCATTAAAGATATAACCAATGATAAGGAATTAAATATAAGCATAAGCATACGCAAAAAGTTCGTAAGCGGGAAGGTTATAGGCTCGATGGAGTGGTATCAGAGCTACAATTCACATATTCCTATGTGAAATATAAAAAAATTCATGAAAGGCAAGCCCCATCAACAACCTCCTGCGTACGCCAATGAGTACAAGACAAATAGCGAACTATTGTAAGAGAATTTCACATGGACACAAGCATGTATGAAGTGTTCAGGAACCGTTTCCAGAATTGAAAATGTTGTTGATTGTTTGGATTTTTTATGGCGCAAGAGCATCTGGGCTACACTGCGCCAGAAAATGCTGTTGATAGGAACCAAATAGCAATGACATAATATATAGAAAGAAGAGACGAACATAACCGAAAATTTTAAAATAAATTCTAAGAAGCCATCAAAGATTGAGACAGCGTCTTTAAAGATAGGACAAATTGCAGAAAACTCGTTTATGGAGTAATACTTGCCTAAGAAAACCACTTTAGATTCCGAAAAAAAATGGTCGCTTTTAGAGGAGTGGTCGATCTTGGAGGAGTAATGAGTTTCGCTATGTGATTCCACTTTCCACAGCGATCACGTGATGGAAAATGACCGTGAAATCCAATAAACGTATTTATTCATAGGTGTGTAAAAACCCTGTCACAATTTTTTTTTTTTAATTAACATAAACTTTTTTTTTCCTTTACTCTGGGAATTTACGCGTTTGCTGAAGGGTCATCTAACTCCATTTTCTCAGGCTTTTAATATATTATTGAGATCTCACAGTTTCGACATCTTCTCACACCCACAGAATTTTTTTCCTACTGCGAATTATGTATGTTATGCCTGCAGCAATGAAGATTTCAGAGTATGCCAAATGGCGCCATTTTCCTCATTCGGCGCCTTTCCCGTTTCTTAGATCGCCATTAACGGCAGGTGAGAATACCGAGAGCCATATGTGACACTCACTCTTTTGCAGTGGCTCAGGAAGTGGGGGGGGGGTTCAGTCTCCTATTAGATATCAAAACACGTTATTTTCTCACATTTCATCATAGAATCTTTTTTAAAGCCATTTGACCCCACCCCCCCATAAAATTTTAATTGCTACGCTACTGTTCTTCTGTGTATTCGAAATTAAGGTAAAGCTGCGATTCATTATTACGTGAAATGCACTGCAGTATTCACTACATAAACTTTTTGACTAATTCTTCACCAGTAACGTAGCAATTCAAAAATTATGAGGGGTTCAAGTGGTTTTACAGAAGATCATGACATGATCTTCACATGGTGACGAAATGTGAGAAAATAATGTGTTTGATATCCAATGGGGCGGGGGGGGCTTGAGCCCAAAAGCCCCCCCTTTCGTACGACATTGTTATTCAATACTGTTATCAGGGGCGGACTGGGTCCTCTCAAAGGGCGCATACCTTGGATTTTCGGAGGGCGCGAGTCCTATCGCCCATGAGGGCGCACCGCCCCGGCGCCCAGTCCTCCCCTGACTGTTATACAGGTTCATATAATGGAGGATTAAGAAATTGCCGCCCCTAGACACAAGCTGTACAGCAGAGCCGGATTTACGTTTACGTGTGGGTCAAATAGGCCCGGGCTAAGGGTCCCACGATTTTGGGGCCCCACAGGGGTCTTGAAGGGACCTGATGCTATTTAAATATACCTCATCTTAATCTTGCTTATTTACGAATGTCCGAGAAATTTTCATCATTGTTATGCCTGGGTACCAAAGCCGACGAGAGTAAGGGGGCTGCAATCCAGAGACTCGAATGAAGTTTAGGGGCCCGCGCAGGCAAGGACTTATACTGTGGGGGGCCCGGCCCTGAAAAAATATCTATGTCACTGCTTAGGGAAGGAGTAATGGGGTGCCGTTTGAAGTAAGCCTAGAGGGGCCCGCGTTAGCTTTCGGCGGCCCTGCTGAATACTGAAGATAACGAATTTTAAAGAAAAAATGGTGTATTGACTAAATATCGCGAGGGCCATATTCTTCAGGCGCCCATAAATACCTTAATTCGGCACTACTATATAAGTTCCCCCACTTTCCTTCCTTACAAAGGAAGGCATTTCGCGAGAGAAAAATTTATGCATATAATACTTTTTTCTTTTTTTTTTTTTAATATGAAGGTGATAACTTTTCACGTAGTTATTTAAAATAAAATTTTAATGAATAATTTTATACTTAACTAACAATATGGAATAACTAAAATTTAAGGTTGTAAGATATTGAGGAGGAACCTTAGTTCGACTCCATTCACTACACTTTCGAGGGTAGTTTCTGTATCCAGGCTTTTTGATAGCTTTTTTCTTTATATTTTTAAAAGCTGGGTTGTCCTCCAACTGGCGGGCTGCAAAGGCAAGCCCATCAAAGAGAGATGTTGATCCGACCCGTCGAAAAACCTTTGGAATAAAAAATTTTTTCAAGGACAAAATTTTCGTTTTTTTTCAAACCACTGGGTACAACATGAGTGAAACATTTACCATATCGTAAGTGAAAACAAATTCACGGAAGAAACTGGAAGGGACTTTTTTTTTTTACAAAACCTCTGGCCCGCGGGAACCGTGAAAATTTGGCAAAAGCCCGCTGCCCAAAAGGTTGGACAGCCTGCATTAAAGGCTTTAGCAAGAAGCTCAAGCATGGGTGTTGGAGATTTTTCTATCTAAAATTTAATTTTGAATTCATAGCTACTGCACCCCAAAAATCGTAAGCATGTAAATATCGTAAAGTATGTGCCATGTGTACCTACATAAAAGTTCTCCACTGCGAATTGTATATTTGACATACAACGTGAATCGCTTTTAATTTATATAACCGCAACTTGAAATTTTAATTAAGTTTTCGTTACGTTTTCATTACCAAAAAATTCATATTTTCGAAATTATATTTGCTGCGGGGAAGGGGGGGTGGGGGCGCTGACACCACCCAATAATTTATTTATTAACTAATCAAGAACGTTTACAAATGTAGATCAGTGGTTCTTTAACTTTCCTAGACCGCGGACCCCCTTCAGAGATCACTCGCTCTCGCGGACCCCCAAGAATTAACTCAAAGTTTAAAGCCCAGAATTTACATCATACATATTATTTATTTCTGATGTTCCATCGTTGATTTTCGCCATTTAAAGAAAGGATTTTTCGTTCCATCATAATTTATTCTCGGCATTAAAAAGTAAATACTCCGCTCTTAGTATTTTTCCGAACCTTTGTGGAATACTGAGAGGGTCTCACGGACCCCCAATGTGGTCCCGCGGACCACAGTTAAAAAACCGCTTTTGCAGATAATTAATACTACTAACACGTACACGTTTCGTCATAAAAAAATGACAGTTTATATAGAAACTTCTGACCAAGTACTTTCCCAGACTATATATAAATTAAATAATTAATTCCTCCTCACTTCCCCTCTCCGGGGGGGCCCAACTAACGTCCAGAAACGGATATGGTGGGAAGAAAATAGACGAGACTAGGAAAAAGAAGACACTGACCTTGAGTGCGGACTGTGAACTTAGAAAACAGGGTGCAACAGGGCTAGTGGGTCATTGTGGGAATGAGAAACACCCTTGAATTTGTATATAGTGCTTTCCGGTACTTTTTTTATGAGAAAGAAACGATTGGTAATAAATCAGGTTGACCCAACGCCCGGAGGGGCGCGTAGGGGGCGCTGGTGGACCTTCCCGCTTTAAGGGTTTTTTACAAAGATGCTTTTTTTCCTTTTTTAAAGTACAAAATACTTTTACAGTATAAAATAAGAATGCTCAACCTCACTAAATTATTGAAGGGGCCGAAGCAATTGGTTTTTCAAAGTTAGTTATAATTTTCCTTTCGTATTGGTCAATGTCTTGGGAAGTGATTGACATGAGAAAAAATAATGTTGTTCAATATCAGACTAAACAACCAGGGCTGTTCCCAAAGGGTACGCGCTGTGTGCGCCGCGTACTCTCAAGAAATTTTGAAAAATACCGAGTACGGAAAACCCCCCCTGAACCCCCCAAGCCTCAAAATAATATCCTGCGTACGACCAAGGGAGGAATGAAAAACTGATGAAAGTGGCAACTGCCACCCTGAGCTTGGATAGACGATAGACGACCAGTCAAATGACAGTCAGCTCGGCGCTGTGAGGTCACCAAGTCCAGAGTTACCCCGCAATTACAATACTCTTTAATTAAGACAACACTGTATACTCTCAATAATTTTCTTCACAGGCAGCCTTACTAACAACAAACACACATGCATAGGAATGCCAACTCAAAGGGACCCAGATCTGATCCTTTGATATTTCTGGGAAATGGGTCCTTCCAAAATTGATGGATAATAACAGGGAGCGGATAGGTCGTCTCAAGGAGCTCATACCTTACACGACCCGGGAGACCAGTTTACCTCTGGATACTAAAATGGTGCAGAATATGGTTTGAGGCAGTCCATGTGATTATTAAGGGGGGCTAAGAAAAATCATTAATTCCTTCAAGCCTGACAAGCATTTTAGTAAATGTACAAGACACTAAAATATTACAAAAATAATTGATACTGTTTGATAATTAGTAATGAGCTAACGAATACTTTATTTTAAAATGTGTGTGTAAAACTTTTGAAAGTGAACGCATAGGCGTAATCTGGCGGAGGCATGGGGAAGCACGTGCTCCCCAGTTTTTTCAGAACAGAGTATTTTTTCCACCCCCCACCCCCAAGTTTATATTTAACACTCAAGTCAAAGGCGCACGCAGAAAAGTTCATAAGGTAGCGGGTTATAGGCTCAATGGGGGGTTACAGAGCTACAACTCACATATTCCTATGTTAAATATACAAAATTTCATTGCAATGGGGGGTTACAACCCCCATCAACACCCCCCTGCGTATGCCAGTGCCTCAAGTTACGCTTATAAGTGAATGCATAGAAGAATCGGGTAAATCAAATTTTTACACAACGGCTAAGGGGCGTTCAAGCCCCCCACCTTCATAAAGGCGCCCAAGGTTGGGAGTGAAAGACGTAATATATAAATTACGCTAATTGTTATTGATTATGGCTTTTCTATCTATGGGTGATTCGCATGACCACATGTGCAATTTTTTTTTTCTATTCCCTCCGCCCAATATCTTTTTAAAATTAGCGCCTCTGCGCGCACACACACACACCACACGCTATGCGCCCCTTAATGTTTCCCTAAATATTGTATATATGTTATTCCCTAAATAAATATCACATACATTGAAAAATCCCTCATTGGCAAACAACACCCATCCAAAAAATTGTCTATAAAAGAGGAGTGACCGAAAAAGTGGAGTATTTTATTGAAGGAAGTGTCTTGCAGGGGAATTTTCATCTGATCGTATTTGAGGGGTGTCCGTTAAGAGGGGTATTATTGCAACTACCTCAAATTTTGAATATAACGCTTAATTAAAAATAAATTTGAGAAAAAGAATGGTTAATGAACACCATATATATGAACATAGGCGTACGCAGAACTTTCGTAAGGTGGGTTATAGGCTTAATGGGGGGTTACAGAGCTATAACTCACATATTCCTATGTTAAATATACAAAATTTCATTGCAATGGGGGGGTTATAACCCCCATAAACAGGTCCCGTATCAGGTCCAATAAGTGATATTCATTCTTCCCTAAAATCATGACATGTGAATAAACATTATTAGGATCAGTGTACATGTGTTACGATTCAGATTCTCAATCTTTTGGCTGGGATACCTCTATCTCGAATATTTTCAGCTCATGCATTTCGAGAAGCGTCAGACAAGCAAATTAATATTTTTAGCTGAAGTATCTTCTGAGTACTAGTCAGAGGTATATTACACCTTTTGGCAGAGATATTGTCTACAGAAGTGGTTCTTTAACTTTCCTAGACCAAGGACACCTCCCCCCTCCCCCTATTCAGAGATCACTCGCCCTCGCAGACCCCCAAGAATTAACTCTTTAATTAAGTTTAAAGCCCGGAATTTGCATCATACATATTTATTTCTAGTGTTTCATCACTAATTTTCACTATTTAAGGAAGGAATTTTTCGTCCCCTCATAATTTATTCTTAGCATTAAAGAGTAAATGCTCGTGTCTTAGTATCTTCGAATCCTTGAGGAACACCGAGTGGGTCTCGTAGACCCCCAGTGGTCCGCAAACCACAGTTGAAGAACCGCTGGTCTATGGTATCAATCAGTTAGGTACTTTAACCTTTTTGACTGCAGTACCTTCAGAAGGCAGACAATCCAATCTAAGTCTTTTAAACACAGTGAGGTATTTCAACCTTTTGGACTGAGATAAGTGGTCTTTTAAGTATGTAGGAGGCGCATGAGCGCCCATATAGGGGGTCTTGGGGCCCCCCCCCCCTTAGCCGTTTAAAAATTTGATTCGCCCGATTCTGCTATGCATTTACTTTCAAAAGTTTTACAGTCACATTTTAAAATAAGGTACTTTTTAGCTCATTACTAATTGTCAAGCAGTATCAATTATTTTTGTAGCGTTTTGGTATCTTGTACATTCACTAAAATTCTCGACAGCTTTGAGAAGGAGGTAATAATTTTTCTCAGCCCCCCCACCAAGAAATACTCGTATGGGCACCCATGAGCAGGAGTCTTAATACATTTAATCTAAGTATCTCTTAATGTATAGCTAGGTTTTCAAGCATCTCACTAAAATTATTCATAATATTTATTTATAACATCCATTTAAAAACTTTATTAAAAAATTCAAAAGAAAAGGAAAGTTCAAATTTTTTTTTTGTCCGATTGTTTAATTTCGTGGGAAAAATATCGTGAGAATATCAAAGTTTAATCGGTTAATCGAATTCGGTTTTGACGGTTCCGGTCTTTACAACTGTTGTCACCAGATATTGGGAACAGATCGGCATACAAATGCTATGAATTTCTAAAAAAATTGCGACAGATGTGGGGAAAGTTTTCTAAAAGCGGCGTTGGGGGAGGGTACTCCCGGAATAGTCCAATTAATAAAAAAAAAAAAGAGTGGGAGGTGGTGGATAATGCACGACGTGGGTTACCGGAGCGGCAAGAAGTCAAGGGGATTTGAACTCCGAGACCCACCACCCACGTGCAAAGGGGTAGGGGGGAGGCCTTATTATTTTTATTATCTTTCCGGTGTGGTTTCCGATGGAGTGTTTACTTGAAAATGAGAAACGGGGATGGGAGGAGGTCCACCCACCGATTGTCGCCGCCAGGTTTCCACGAGGAAAGGTCAGTGGTTTCCGGAGGGCGTGAGTTTTCAGGTCTGGAGGTTTTGTTATTATGGCAGGGACGCGCGTGGCGATCGTTTGTTGATCATTTGGCTGAACATGGGAAACCCCTGGCGACATTCAGGGCTAGTGATGCCAGGTTGAATGCTTTTTCTTTCGGGGGAAAATTATATAGAAAAAGAAAATTGCGGATTTTTTGTTTGAAAAGGCAATAAATAATAAACTATTTAAACACGACTACCACAGTTAAAATTATTTAATTAGGTGGATGATGGTCTTTATTTATGGAGAACGTATGTTCTCCATAAATATAGATGGCAATATGTGTTTATACGCCTAGTGCGGTAAAGTTTACCTTCACTTTTGTAACTGGATTCGACAAAGGCAGTCATTCACTGCCGAAACGATCGTCATCCACCTAATTAAATAATTTTAACTATTATAGTCGTGTTTAAATAGTTTATTATAGTTTTAGCACAGTGTTTCACGTTGCTAATTACGGTAATAAATGTATAAAATAATATGATACTTTATTGTACGCCCCAAAAATAAAAATTTCCTGAGTTAAATTGAAAAATTAATTAAATTTAACATTAAAACACGGAATAAATAATTCAAGCTTCTCGTTTATGGCTGATAGGTGTGTGTGTGTTTAACAAAAATATGGAACATTTAACAAAATTTTGGCATATTTAACCATGATGCAGGATACTTAACAATAACACCGAATATCCAACTGTGTTAACTGCATAATGTAGTAGAATTTCGTTGATTCGGCCTTTGAAAATATGGCCTCTCAATAATTTGGCTTCCGACTCTGCCGTTAAAGGTTATGATTCAATTCGACGTCATATATAACCCGTCAGGACTACGATTCAATTCGACGTCACGAGTGAGAAATCTAATGAAGAATTAATTAAGTTTTTTTTGTGTATTTTCGGTAATCCGGCACCACTGCTAATCCGTATCTTCTCTATAAAAAGAATGGCCAGATTAACGAGAGCCCATTGTATTAACAGCAAAATATCATGCTTAATAACAATACGCAACGTTTCACAGCACACAGAATACGAATTATTTAATAATAATTGGAATTCTGTATAATAGGACTTTTTTTTAAACTTTAATATGAACCACTATACTTTTACTATAAGCAGTTTTATTTTATATACAGTATAGGCTATATATTTTTTTTAACTTCAACTTTTCGCTCTTAACTTTGAACCTTTCGAAATTAAAAAACAAGCAATTTTATCTTAAATAAATAAGCAGGCAAGCTGGCTAGCTTTATTAACTTCCAACTTAACAGTCTGTGTTAAACATTCATATTATAACTAATAAATTAATAACGTTCAGCGTAGTGGTTACATTCTGAATTAAAAAATAAAATATATAAAAAATATATAAATATATAAAGAATATAATATAAATCCTTTAAATCAGGGGGTGTCCAACCTCTTGGCTTCCCTATGCCGCATTGGGAGAAAGAGAATTCTTTTGGGCCACATGCATAAAACACACTAACACTAAAGATAGCTGATGGGCAAAATAACGTAAAATATATAATTATATTTAAATTTCATTAATTCAGGGATTTTTTTATAATGAAAGTAAAAAACAAGCCAGCAACATGAAGTTATTGAAATGTTTACCATTGCTTTTGAAACACTAGTGCTTCCATGGAGGTAGTTGCAATTCTCAGCGCGTTCTCGAGGTGTTCATTAGATATTTTGGTTCTAGTTTTATTCTTCGTGTGCTTCATCCTTGAAAATAGATATTAACAAATATAGGTGCTTCCAAATAGCGATGACATGAATAAGACATGATTGAGGTGAGAGGGATATTTTTCTCTGGGAAGATACATCATCGCACCCTTGCGACGAAAGTGTTACAACTCAAAAAATCCCAATTTTCAGGAAACGCAAAAACCGTTTCTGGCTGAATTGAGGGATTTTTAAATCATCTAATAACTTCAATCCTAAGATCAGTTTCTGGAAACATCAGATGAGGCAAAATTTGCTGCATTTCTTAGACTAAAACCCTTATTATCACGATTCTTTGAGTTATAAAGGTTTAGGAGATTCGTTTAAGGTTTG
Source organism: Dysdera silvatica (assembly GCA_006491805.2). Classification (NCBI taxonomy): domain Eukaryota; kingdom Metazoa; phylum Arthropoda; class Arachnida; order Araneae; family Dysderidae; genus Dysdera; species Dysdera silvatica. The sequence goes on from QLNU02014802.1 coordinate 41,392,402, forward strand.
CGTGATGTACTATTTTGAATTATAACAGTTTCGTTGGTCGGTTTTTGATATTTACTGATGCCGAGCAAGAACTAAAAACGGGAAGTACTATTTTGAAAAGAAGAAAGCCAGACGTCATACTTTCCATTTGAATACCCGTTTTCGATAGGCTTTTATTTTTTGCTAAAATTAAAATTCATTTCAATAAAATTGAATTCTATTTATTATATACCCAAGAAGAGACAATATTTCAATATGAGTAATAATATTGTTTAATGTTTATGTTTCAATTTATGAGTTTGTTTTTCAACATGTTTATCGTCAATACAAAAGTGTAGCAATTTTTATGTTCCTATCAGTGATTGGGGGAGGGGCGGACGGATAGAAAAGGGCGGCATAGGGTTCCTTGGGGTCCTAATCCGGTTCACAGCTTCTTCAATGATTGACCAGTTATGATCCTGTTATTGTGTTACAACCGGAGAGAAATAACACTGGGAGTACATTAAAGTATTACGTAAGCACCTTTGGGGTGGGGTTGTTGCTGTTGTGCTTATTTTCCTATGTTAGCCAATGTTAATTTTTGCTTACCAAGGTGGGAGTGGGGAGAGGGGTATAAAATGGCCAAATTATTGCTTACACAATAATCGAATATTTCCCTGGGCACGACTGGGAGACGTCTGGCTAGGTTCAGTACTCACTGCGGGATCTAAAGTAATAATATTATTAAAAGCTTCGTCCACAATGACGGCGGGTTCAGTAGCCAACGGGGGATCTGCTGCATCAAGACATCATCAAATTTTCCTTTACGTTGAATATCAGATGGTAGCTCTACACATCCCATTTGAAAATTAGGATAATACGTTTATGACGACTGCAAATAGAGTCGCAAATATACCAAAAGATTGATGATTTTTACGGAAATCAATAAACCTTTTCTCAAATTCTTTTATCACATCGAAAAGCAAAGCTGCATACTTTTCATTATTCAGAGAACCGTGTTCAGCCAATGTGTCAAAATGCTTAAAATTGGTTGCCTGAATTTGAGATTGCCATGGTACCAGTTTCATTTTGAACGTTGTTATAACTTGAAATATTACATTAATCACTTGGTTTCCACTTTGAAGACACACGTTTAACTCATTTAAATGAGAGACCAAGTTTACTAAAAATGCCAAATCTGTGAGCCAGTTTTAATCAAGTTCTGGCACAAATTTTGTTTTTGATTCCATAAATGACTTGATTTCATTTTGCAAATCATTTTACAATTTCAGACTTCTCCTGAATTATTCCATCAAGTTCGCCATCGAGAATCATGCAATAAAAAACAAACAAACTCATAATATCTTATGCAAGTTCAGGATTTTGTGTTGGGCCGCAGGTTGGACAAGCCTGCTTTAAATAATTTATAAATTAGGCAACAGCCATCTGGCAACAAAATATTTCCTATACAAAAGTATATCGAATCTCCGCAGTTGCTGGATAAGCACGAAATAACTGACGTGTTGCCAGATTTGGAATCAAACTTTGCGTGTGGAGCAGACGATCTTTTGTATCCTATCCCATAAGCCATATGACACTTTATAATAACGTAACTGAACAATAATAACTCTGATTTCTTCATTGTGCTTGCCCCGTTCGTAGTCTGCGCAAATCGGCTGGGGTGTAGCGTTTTCCCGCGCTTTCTCAACAAAAACGACGCGTTGCCATACCCCAGGGACATTCGGGACGGCTCTGCTGGTTCGTTTTTGGTATGCGATATTCCGAAATAAACTTTTCCCACGTCCAGAAGAAAGTGTTTGCAGTTGGCTACTAACTTGTCCCCGTGGAGAAGGCTGGGAACACTTTCCTATGAGAACATCTTCCTGATTCAGAGGACTTCATCACTAAACTTGCAAATGCTATAGCGTCCCTTATGTCGTATGTTCTTCTTTGTCTTAATGAGGATCATTGATAATGATATGTTATAATGCATAATCATTACAATACATGATGATACTTGTCGGCTTGCGTTAGAAGAATATCAAAAAGTAAACGCACCGTTTCCATGAATGTGTTTAAAAAAAATATATGGGGTTGCAATTTGATTCTGATAAATACAAATTTGCAAAGCTTGCAGTTATTAAAAACATTGGATTTATTTCATTGGCTTCTTCTTCAACGTGCGCACCAATGGCGTATATTCCAGGAGATCTAGGCTATTCTGATGGACCAATTAGTTTTTGCATTTTAACAATTTTGTTACAGCAATTGAAGATTCTAAAAAAAAAGGTTTTTCTTAGAATCTTCACTTTCATTTCAAAGTCATTGGGGAGTAATAGCCAGCAATGGAAATCTAGGACGAAATCTCTGGCATCCGAAGAATAGTACCGTGTGTCTTCGAAAATAGAACCCGGTCTTATATTAATTTTTCCTCCAAAAGACACGTTATGGCTTATTTTCAGGGGATATCTTATTTTTTTATGAACAACAACTTACATTTATTCATTTATTCATGTACAAAATAGTTGTCATCTATTTCACTCATAGTTACTAACAGTTGATACCACATTTTTTTGATGCCTTTACTTCTCGTCAGCAGCGTATGAAAGGGGGCTCAACCCCCCCCCCCCACTGGGTACCTACCTAAACGCATTATTTTCTTTAAGGCCGTATCACATAACCTTCCTCGAAGCCACTCGAATCCTTCTACGAGTTTTGAATTGCTACGCTACTGCTTCTCACATTTATTTTAAGTATTACAGTTTCGCCTAAATTTGCAACTTACCACATATCTATATGTGCAATTAAAATGTGTAAAAATATAATTTTATGCCCAGTAACAAAAAGAGCTCTATAAAATATTATATGAAAGGTGTACATATGTACTTGAGAAATTGCATATAGGTATATATTTGGGAAGTTGCACATACAGTAGAACCTGTACAGCGACCACCTTTGGGACCGGACTGCAATGGTCATCGTAGACAAGTGGTCACTGTACACGACAGACTTTGTTATAGGCAAGAATAAGTCTCTACCCCAGTCCTCTCATAAAAAATGGTCACGTGATTCAGGTGGTCAATTTACCGAGATAGTCACTTTACCAGGTTTCACTGCATATCTGGGCTATCTATATATTCATATTATTTTGTAATTCACTACGTTTATCGTGTGTTTCAATGAAAGTAATAAATAAATGCGTCCACCTGGCTAACAATCTTAACTAGGGCTTATTTTGCGAGCATCCTGAGAAATCCTGCTTGGGCTTATTTTCGTGTTAGGTCTTATTTTCGGAGAAACACGGTATAATACTCGTATATACAATGTGCTCTTGCAGGCAGGATGGCGTCATCATCAACAACAACGTTTTTTTAAATGCGCAGGTGTCGTTAATGGTTAATCTGGTTAGGCGTATTTGTTGCAGAGGAAATCTACTTAATACCGTTGGGATTTACTATCGATTAAAGAAAACTATTGTTTTTCTAGATTTTACATAGTGGCGTATGTTCCACAGGATCTCGGTAACATCAGGTGAACCAACTTTTTTTTTTTTAAGTAAATTTCGTGCAAAGAATTTTGGTTAAAAAAAAACAAAAACGAAACTATTCGTAAATAGATTTGATCGACAGATCAGAAAAATTGGCCCTTTCTTCAGTAGTAGAATGGACGAAGGGGGGAATTGGGAGAGTAGCCGCCGAAGGCGGCACTGTAATCCCAGACAGGACGCTCGGACAGCGTAGGGCTCTTTTTTCAGGCCTTGCGTGGGAAAAATAGTTACAGATGGAAACCCCAGAGACGAATTAAGCCTATTGTGGGCCCCTGGTGGTAAAAATTTCGAGTCCCAGAGACACAAGCCCAAAACAAAACAAAACAAAAAAAATTGTGTAAGGATCTGAGGACTTTTTCGGGAAGATTTCAGTAGTAAATTTTTAGTGAGTTCCTTAAACCGGCAATATGTAACTAATAATAAACTCAACGTTTCAAGAAAAATCAGATATTTGTTCTAAAATTTAATAGTGAGGTACCTGAAAGTTTAAAAAATGTTTTCTATGTGAAATTGTGTCTTAATTTCTCTTTGGCGGATTCATCAATTATATTTGCAGTATCTATTTCGTCCAAAATTTCTTGTTCTATGTATAATATGGCCATGTCGTTACATCTATCTTCTCCCATCATACTCCTTAAATAGTTTTAGAACTGAAAAAGATCTTTCACCTGTTGCATTTGATATTGGTATTGTTAAAAATATTTTCGAAATAATATCTACATTAGGAAAAGTTCCACTCCCTTTATACCAAGACCGTAGCTAGGATTTAATTTCGGGGGGTTTAAAAAATTTTACAGTGTGTCGATACAATCATAGCATGAAAGTCCGCATACAAGTCCCATTAAAAATTTAGTTTCGAGGGAAGAGCCAGACCCTAAGACCCCTCCACACACCTCTGGATAGGGACATGCTTTATACACTTCGAACTATTATTCAATACCACTTCTGGCTATTTATTTATCAGCTTCTTACACTCTTATTATTTCTCCTGTTTTAAAGACATATTAACATTCTTTGCAAATGTTCTTGTTTTATATCAGGCTTCCAAACATCTTTTAAACATTTTTTACCATCATTCATCTATATAATTATTATTTTTCATAAATTCTGCAAAAATAGAATAAACAGTACTTACAATTCGGTGGACACTTTATGTCTTGGTATGCTTACATACAGAAGCGATAAATATTTAATAATAATGGTATATAATCGTATTGATTACGGCCTATAATGCGCAAACAATTTCACTTTCCTTTTACGTTTTATTTATTCTATAACAAGAATTATTTCTTTGAAGTTTGTTTGCTTGTTTGAAACTTTTATGGCGCAAAAGAGCATCTAGGCTGCGCCAAACATGAGTGGAAATCAAAGACTGTAGTAAAGTGATGACAATAATAATAATAATAATAATAATAGTTCAAAGGAAATTTTAGAAAAATTAATACAGTCGGAGCAGGACATAAACATCCTCTCCTCCTCGAAGATTTTTCTAGAAGCCCCGATTTTCGCGAGGAAATATTTTTTAAACAACGATCCAATGACGTCCAATAACCTTTCAGCATTCTAGCGCTCAAGTACGTGTGTGTGTAGACTATATAGGTATATATATACACAGAGGATAAGTATTAAGGTGCGTGCCTAGAGGTAAAATAAAAGTAGTCCTTCTCCTCAGCTTTTTATAAGAAATGTGGCGTTATTGAGCACAGGGTTTCCACAATTATAATTTAATTTAATTCTAATTTTGCTTATTTAATTATACATGGTGAAACTACAGTTATAACTAGAGCCCGGATTATATGCACTAAAAAACCAGCAAAATATGTACTAAAAACCTGGAAATGTCTGTCTCTCTCTCTCTCTCTCTCTATCTATCTATCTTTATATATATGCATTTAAAATGAATAAACATGCTCCTAAAATGAATAAATATGTACATAAAATTTTTTAATGCTTGAAAATTTAATGTCCAGTATTTTAAAACAAATAGATTTATTAACCGCCAAGTAGAAAAATTCGATATACATTAAATCATATGTTTTATATATCACAAATCCTATGACTGTATATCGCAATGTATCTCTCGTTGTTCTAAGCAGTTAAGCTTTATCTTCTATCATGTAATAGCACCTTTATGGCCAGGCCTGCGGTGGCGCAGTGTGGTAACGCGTTCTCCTAGTGCGCCGCTAATCCGGGTTCGACTCCCAGCAGTGCAAAAAGAACGCTTACTCAGAGATCTCATAAAGATCGCACTGCTCACTGTAGTCCGGGGTTTGGTTCCCCAGGCCTTAAGAGGTTCGGATTCCTCGGAAAACAGTAGGTCCCGGCGCAGCATGACCACTGTAGTCTTTGAGCCGTAAAACCAAAACGCAAACCAAACCTTTATGGCCAAAAGTGTCCTCTCCAAAACTACAAAAGATATTGAACCGCACTTACAAATTTTTGCGGATTGTCTATTACTGATAGTTTATCAATGATGGAGTCATGTCTATCACTGAAGGAAAATGGTGTGGAAATTTAGAATAAGTGTTTGTTTTAATTTGACTTTCAATCAATTGCCAGCCAAGCACAGTAAAACTCAGCTTTGGTTTTCCTAACAAGGATGGTGGCTATAATTCAGCTACGACAACATTTTGGCGTCCTAGGACGTAATTAAACGTGTACGTTTACAAATCTTGGCGCAGTATAGCCCAGATGCTCTTGCGCCATAAAAAAGCCAAACAATCAACCAACCAAACGTTTTCAAATTCCATTGCCTGTCCATTTTTTAGTTGCAATTATTTTTATAAGGAATTTCATACCAAATGTTTCCAACGCTTTTATATTTCAACATGGCTACATTGCAATGTTCTACTGATGTGGTTGTCAGCTTTACACTGTATTTATAATATATATGAATATATATTAATAATATTATAAGTAATATGTATATTATATTTTCACGTGGCGCAGTACAGCCCAGATATTCTTGCGCCGTAAAAAATCCAAACAAACAAACAATGTATGTATATTATAGTTCTATATTTAATGTGTTTTCTTTACTCTGTTAAAAATATGCAAATACGGCGTCAGGGGAATAGAGTGGGTGTCGCAGATATTTTAGTTACTATGAAAGGGGTCCGCGGATTACTTGGCAACTATAAAAGGGAGTCGCAACTCCAAGAAGATTGGGAAACACTGGTTTAATACTTCAATATAAATCATAGTGGGCAAAATGGTCCTACCATAGAAATTCAGTTGTTGGACAGACAGAGGCCGAGCTGACACAAAGATGTTATATGCCCTAGTTAAAATTCATACGCCCTATGACAGGGGTCTTCAATCCGCAGGGCCTCATGCGGCCCGCCAACTCATGAAAAAATACAAATTGTTTCACACAAAAACAACGTCCTGGCTCGACATCCGAAGTCTGAAATATATGTATTTTATTCTGTTGGCATTTTCATATTTCATAATAAATATTTTAAAACACTATAGAACCAAAGTAACACGTAGTTTCCCACTCAATCGTTTTTTGGCGCAGTATAGCCGAGATGCTCTTGCGCCATAAAAAAGCCAAACAACAACCAACCAAATCAATCGTGTTTTACTTCAGTTTTCTAGCGTATATGGGCATTAGGAGTAGTTTTATTGATTCGCAGTACAACAGTGACTTAAAAATGTAGTCCGGGGTTTGGTTCCCTAGGCCTTAAGAGGTTCGGATTCCTCGGAAAACAGTAGGTCCCGGCGCAGCATGACCACTGTAGTCTTTGAGCCGTAAAACCACAAACAAACCTATTCTAAATATGCTAATAAGAACATCTTCCCAACAATCTGACTGCATACTCTAAAAATGTTGCTGTTTTGGATACAAGCACCGTGAGGAGTGGGTGGGGGGGATGGCGAGTTCCACCCCCTCAATGTTGGTATTAGGGTTCCATGTCCTCCCAATTTCAAACAAAAATTTTATAATAGGTAACGTCTTTCAAAGTTTAAAATATTTTTTTTTTTTTAATCTAAGGAATGCGGTTATATTTTTTGGTGTAGTATATTTAGTGTAAAATAAAAAAAATGCACTTTGTCATTTATTTGATGTAATTATACCTTTTGTTGCATGGCAGCGTTTTCATTGACATGTTATTATTTCAACTTTCAAACGGAACGTTTTTAATAACGTTACAACTATAGTTTCCCTATTTTAATTTCGCAAGCTCAAGGACATTTTAGTCCAGTAAGCTTATTATCAACAACATAAATCAACGGAACTAGCTACGTCATCACCATCAGCGTAATAAATACGAAATTTAGTAAGGAGCATTGTATGTGAAAATGAAACTGGAAATGTGACTGGAATATTAATTTTATGGTAAAGTGAACGTCATCAAGCAGAAGCATATTTAAATTAAACACTGCTTTGTTGATGTCTGTTATCCCTGTAAAGAGTTGTTAACACGGTCTTAACCAAAAAAGTTTTCGTGGGGAGGCAAAAAATGTTTACAAAACCTTGCTGCCGAATAAGTATTGGTAGCAAAAACGTTTCGGAAGGGGAGGGATAGGGCCTTTGAGACCACCCGCTGGCTACGGCCCTGTTTAAGAACAAGCGGTCTTCTACTGCCATAATGCCCCGCTTCCGATATTCTTATGCTATCCGCGCCTATGGTTCTAGAGCAGTTATATCTAAGCATAGGCTGACGTAGAAAGTTCATACAGGGGGATCACAGGCTTACAATGGGGGATGGGGGTTACAGAGCTACAACTTCATATATGTATACACACAAAATTTCGTTACATCAACCCATTCCCTGCGTACGCCAATGAGTCCGTAAACAGAGGTTTTCAAAATTTAAGTTGATAAAATGAAATGACGTCCACTTTGGAAACACCCTTGGGGTGGCAATACTAAAAATAAGACCTGATATTGACAGGATTTTTAAAAATAAGCAGTGACAAAAATCTCGCTAAAAGATTTGATTTCGCTTTACATATTAATAACTAAAAGTATTGTAAATGTGTTTTGCTTCCATACGCACTTACATTATATATATATATATATATTAGTCCCAGTGGCGAATCCAGAAAATATTTTTGCGTGGACATGCAAAACTAATATAGGGACTTAAGGAAAAAATAGCTATAAACGCTGCTGCGTGAGGGGAGCCGACACACTTCTCGAGCCGCCTTTGTTCAGTCCCAATATTACTGATACAATAGTGCAGCCCGCGGGCCTACAAGAATAAGCAAAACTGGCCCTTGGACTGAAAAAGGTTGAAGACCCCTGCCCTAGGCCAAATTTAAGATTTGCGCCCCAAATCAGCAAAATCCAGCCAGCCACCTGTTAACATTTAAAAATTTTCATGTTTTGTTGAAACGAGCTCCCAAGATGTTGACACAGGCGTAGGCAAGGGGGGTTCATGGGGGTCATAATCCCCCATTGGAATACAGTTTTATATATAGAGAGTTGTAGCTCTATAGCTACCCCCTCCCTTGTAAACTTTTAACGTACGTTAATGGCAGCGTTTGATGAACGAACGATTTTTGCCTAATAAACCGGCCGGCCTTCGAAAAGGGCTCGTTTCTGGATTGCTGCTGTGCTACCAAGAAATACAACTTAATTTTAATAAAAGATAAATTAAGCAAAATTTGAAGGCGATTTATTTTTTATTAAGTCGCATCATCAATGATCTGATCTTCCCGCCAATATTTTGCCGCATCTTGTTGCCATTTCAGTAGACATAAATGCGGGCAAACCTGCTCAAGGATAAGAAATGGCGACCATGAATAAGAAAGGCCTTAAGGCGACATTGAAGGACTGGAGGACGCGAGAGGAAATGAGTCTTGACTATCTGCTCGAAAAATCAAAAACGATTACAACTTAGCCACTCTATAATAGGCGATTTTAGATGTTAGGGGCTGAGGAACGCCTTTATTGCAAGACGCTAAACTTCCCTTCTCTTCGGATGCTGGTGTTTACTGCTGGACAGTTAAAATTGATGACCCGTTTCGTAATGATTAGGATGGGTGAATTTGGAATTTCATCGATAATGGCGTCTGCTTGGTGACAAAAACGGACTTGCAACTCTGACGTCAATAAACAGGATGATGCAGCGTGGTATGCAGTCAAACACGTGCGGCGGGTAAAGGAAATTTTTATACAGTGAAATAATTTCATAACCATACTCACGGACAAAATTAAATATGACACACTTTATCAGGGGGCGGACTGGGCCGCGGGCCGGTGGCCTGGGAGGCGCGAGTCCTATAACCCATAGGGCTTGCGCCTTTATAGGCTATAGGACTCGCGCGCCCCCCCCCGGTAATCCAATGCATGTGCCCTTTGAGAGGACTGACTCAGTGCGCCCCTTCACTTTATATCTGTCGACACCAAGAGAACATACCGTTGTAAACAGATTATCGTCATGGGCAGATTCCACTGTATTTTCGTATTAATTTAAGGCAGTGCCGGATTTACGCATAGGTCAAGTGGGCCTGGGTCTAGGACCCCACGATTTTGCAGCCCTCAGAAGCTTGGTATTTAAGTTTAAACGTTATTATAACCTTACTTATTTATAATTATCCAATAAATTTTCATTACTGATAAACTTAGCTATTAAAATAATGTATTTCAAAAGAAGAACGCGTGATTTATTGATTCAATATTGCAAGCGGCTATTTGGATGATCTTGTGCCCCTGCAGAACTGTTCAAATTGCGCCCCCCAGCAACGGACATATTCTCCCCTGAATTATTTCCAGACTTTACGCTCGTTCTCGCGTGCTACCCTGACGTGGGCGTTCCACCCCACCCTCTGGCTACGGCCTTAATTGCAAGGGCCGTATTTTTTAAGGGCCCATTCTATCATCCCGATTTAGGACCTACAAAAACCTCAATCAGATACTGATTTAAGGTGTGGACAAAAGAGGGGCGGGTCATGATTTGCACTAGTTCAAATACACAAAATTCAATTTCAATTAAAAATTAACCACGTTTTCAATCAAAATTCCCTCACACTCAATTTCAATCAATAATTACCAATTTTAGTAAAAATTTAGTTAACATTAATCAAAATTCGATCAACTTCAATAAATTTAAATCACGAAACGGTTAACAACAACCAAAATTCAATAATTTTCAATCAAAAATAATACAAGTAAATTAACATGGTTCAGTTACAAATAATACACGAATTATGGATGTTGACTAAGTCGTAGATCACAATGAATGCAAGTGTCAACAACTACAACTGAATGAACAGTGACTGAATGCAAATAACTTCCATCTTCAAGGTCGATGGTAGTGGCAGTACTTGATGTCCGCTGTAAGACATTATATTCCCCCGCAGGGAAAGATGTTAGCTGTACGTAGCTCAAAGACTAAAGCATTTCACCGGCAATCGAAAGGTTTTGGGATCATACCCCCACCGGACGCACGAAAACTTGATTCTCTCTGCGAGTGATTTATCAAGTAATGTAGTCTCTTTAATCTGAATTACGAAAATCCTATTAATCCAAACTTTATTTCAGTCGGTTGGATGATTTTTTTCAACGGTAGCCCACTAACAAGACGTAAACAAACGGCACAGAGTGTGTTGCCAACAAATTGAAATTTCCTATAAAGTAAAATGAATTGTTTATCGTCTGTTAGGCGTGCACGCCAAAACACACACATTGAACAGTTATAGATTACAGTAAATTTCAGGGCCGTGTTTGGGGGGATAGTTGGACGGCCGCCCAGGGCCGCCAAAAAAGTGTGGTGCAAGCACCAAAAAATCAGTTTTTAGCGGCCCTTTTTACTTCTGACAAGGCATTTAGCCAAGTAACTTTTTGCGTATCATGTCATATTTTTCATAATGCTTACGCAGCTTCTAAATGGTAGTCAAAATAAATGAATGGGTTATTAGTCAATTGCGTTAGGATCAGTGGCCTATGTACTTTATCGTGTTTGTTGTAATGACCATATGGCCACTGCAGAGATTCCTGTTTTCATTTTCATTTTCGCTGCACAAAAAGTTAGAAAATTACTTTGTAAGTTCTAATAGTATAAAAAAGCGGCTTTGTTCGTTGAATTAGCTTTCATTAATTCGTTATAATTATAATAATGATAAATTATAATAATTCGTATTTTATTTAATTTTTATCCCCTATTTTTAATTCAACTTTATCATTTTTCTCTTTATTTTTTTCTTCCAGGGTTTAGAACAGTGAAGAAATTTATTTTGTAACGTTAAACCCTGGCCAATTTTTTTGGTATGTATATATATGACAGATTTGGATTACAGATTTGGATATGTATCTTATAGTTACGTTCGGTAGCGAATCTAGCTTTCAAAATTGGAAACAAATTGCTGCATGTGCGCGGACTCGCTGGCTGCGCCCGTGTACATAGGCAATATCATAAAATCCAGTTAAATTTGGGGGTTATGACCCCCGGTCCTAGACTAGCACCGCCACTGGTTGTGTTACGGTAAAACATTTTTGAAGGCCGCTAACACTGTAAGCAGGACCCTGGTAAATTATATTGTAAAGGTTTCGGTTAATCCGAGCAGGTCTCGGTCTCAATTAGTACGGATTAACGGGACTCTACTGTAAATATGCAGTGTCAGATTAAGATTTTTCTGAGTCCTAGGTCAGCAGGATAGAATCGAGCCCTAAAAAGTGTAGTCCTCGCAATTTTCAGTAGATTATTTTCAATAAACCATGAATAAGTATGGGCTGAGGCATCGCTGGATGTTAAATCCAGGCCAGCCACCTCCTTAAGAGCAGTGACGAAGAAAAGGGGATCGGGGGCTTAAGCTCCAATCCATTAAATATCAGGATAGATGTTTTTTAGCGAATAAATCTTTTAATTGTTCCGCCTCTGCTTATGAGAGCCATTTTCTTCCAGTGGCGTAGGCAAAAGTTCGTAATGGGAGGTTACAGAGCTACAACTCATATATTCCTATGTTAAATATACAAAATTTCATTGCGATGGGGGTTAACTCCCAAACCTCCCTACGCCTCTGATATCTTCTATCGTTAGCTCTGGTCTTTCTATTTTTCTCTGGGTGGTTTGCTGCTTCTCACTCTTTGTGGTAGATGGTTCTTTCTCTCTTTCACAAAACATGCACCTCCTAACTCAAGCCTTCTTTCTACGATTACTAATTACATTAATACTAAAATAATTATTTACTGCAATTATGGAGGTGAATAAAATCATTCGTATCGAAAGCCAAGTGAGTGGAAAGGATCTGTCGATATGATTGATGACGCAGTGAAAAACATGTCCAAGAGCATCAAAGCAGTGGGAAGGAGACTCTGGGGCACAAGTCCCTCGTCATATATCAAAATACATTTTCGAAGTCCGTATCATATAATCTTCTTTAAAGCCACTTGAGTGGGGCCCCCATAATCACTTGAGCCCCACCCCCATGGGTTTTAATTTGCTACGCTACTATCAAGAAGTGTTGACGAATGGGGAATTATATTTTATCAAACCGTCAACAATGAAAGAAGAAACGATGTTAGCAAATTGGCAAGGATATAGCTAGATACTTCATTTTGGATTAGGATACCCCCTATCCTAATCCAAAATGAGATATCTCAAAATGAGGTATCTAAGGTTGAGTCTGTAGGGTTACCAATTGCGGTTTCTACATTTATAGATTTGGTTATCGTTCTATGACGGATTGCAGAACGATGGAGCGGTGATAGACTCCATAATATCACCGATAAATTATATCAGAAGGGTTTTAGCACGTGCGTCAACTCACGTGGATTGTTACCCTGGAACCTTATCGAAATTGAGTCAGAAATACCAAGATACAGATGAACCATGTAGACAGCATGTCTCTGGGTTAAACAATTTATTTACAATCACATAGCAAAATAACTTAAATTGTTACGATTAAGAATTGACATTATTATTATAAGACATTATGAATGTACATCATGGGCAGCGTGACCATCTCGCTAAGAGTCCTACCGAAAGAATGTCTTTTATTGGTGTTCGCCTCATCGTCTCTACACTCGCAATCACTCTTATTGGCTGTTCACCCTTTTCATACGCAAATGTTCATTGGTTACCCCTTTAACACTAATTGATGATTTGCTGTTCTAGTCACAGGTTCGTAATCATCATGTCCAGCAAGGGTACTTATAAGCAGGAAATGCTTGTCGAGGAGTTTGATGAAATACGATTCAGTTATTTTTGACCCGCACCTTGTTGTACACTAAACTCAATCGTCGCCTGCAGCCAATGTCTTTTCCGTGGCCGGGAACACAGCGAACCGCTGATGAGTCGGTCCATCTGGATTCTGGATGGGAAAAGCGTATGTGCGGGGAAACAAAATGGTGAACATTAAATCATGATTAAACCTTTTGGAAATGTGGGTTCATGTATCAATGATCGTTGATTCGTGAGTCCCTACATTAAAGCCCCCTGAAGAAATACTTCATTTTATAACCATCACCTCAACAGTGTTTATCATGCAATGTGGTGCATCGTTCTGGTTGCACGCTGCTATGCGGGTTTAAATGTTCCGGTTTGCGTTTGTTTATTTTTGTGCTCCCATCCGGGTGTCAACTAGCTTTCCACTCCGCGCAGAACAAGTTTCTCTTTTGAACCGCGCTCGTAGTCAAGCCTCAGGCTGTATGCTGAAACTTGTCGGGAAAATGTACAATTCTTTTCCTCCTTCTAGGCAGAGGGGGTTTGATTGTTGTCCGGTAACTGGTTTGCTGTACCGTCGGCGGCGTCTGTTGTCATGGGAATGTCGATGTCCTTTCTCTTTTCGTCTGTGGTTTCAGTTTTTGTGCCTTGTTCGTCTGCTATGTCCTCTGTTGACATATAACACGGCTTAAGGCGGTCGATTGAAACGTTTTCCTTCTTGCCTTTCACTAACAATATGAAATATTTTGGCGTTCTGGCGATTACTTCGAAAGGTCCGTTGTACCTTTGCGCTAAAGATTTTTGTACAGCGTCTTTGCTAATGAAGACGTGTGTGCATGTAATTAGGCTTTTATGCACGAAAATTGTGTTTCCCGTGGTGCACTAGGGAAACTGGTCTAATTTTTTCGAAATGTGGTTGCAGCGTTTTTACGTATTGGCCTGCATTAACATTCTCCCTGCCGCTAGTAAAGAATTCCCCTGGTAGCATTAGATTTTTACCATACGTAACTTGGGCTGGAGACGCCTCCAAATCTGGCTTAATTACAGTTCTTAAACTAAGCATTATTGCGGGAAGGGTTGCAGTTCAATTTTCGTTTTTATAAGCGCGCAATGCTGATTTGAGAGAGCGGTGCGATCGCTCAATGGAACCTTGGCATTGTGGTCGGTAGCTACACCTTCTCTTTTTGTGTATGCCTAAAAGATTTGCTAATGCCTTAAATAATTCTGATTCAAAGTTTCATCCTTTATCGAAAGTAATGGATTTGGGTACGCCGTGCCTAGCGATCCATTCTGAATATAGTGCTCTAACGATAGTTTCCGATTCTTGGTCAATTAGTGGGATTGCTTCATGCCATATAGTAAACCTATCTACGATGCTTAGGCAATAGCGATAACCATTACTAGTGCCTAGTGGGCCTATTATATCGACATGAATATCACTAAAGCGTTCATCAGGAAGCTCGTGTGTTCCTAGTGGGCTGTGTATGTGTGTTTAGATATTTTACTGCGTTAGCAGTTGATGCATTGTTTCAACCATTGGCTCACAATTTTGCGTAATGAGGGCCATACAAATCTATTAGAAATTAGTTTTACAGAAGATTTACTGCCGGGAGGAGCTAGACCATGCAATGTTTTGAATACCATATACCTGTGCTCTTTTAGAATATACCAGCGTATTTTGCTTTGCTAAGTATCGTAGTATAGTTCGCATTTCGTATCAGGACATGAAATTTTTTTAAACGTCAATGATGAGCCGGATTTTATTAAATTCTGGATTTCCTCGTCGTTCGCTTGCGCTTGGGCAATTACAGTGTAGTCGATTTTATTTGGCGCTACAATAATTTCAAGTCTAGATAGGAAGTCTGCGGCTTCGTTGTTGGCGCCCTTCGAGTGGATAACGTTTGTGGAGAATTGGCTTATAAATTTCAATTGTCGTGCTCGTCGCGGGCTTTGCTTTTACACTTTTTTGTTTGAAAGCGTACACTAACGGTTTCTGGTCAGCGATAATTGGGAATTGGTGCCCTTCAAGCATGTATCTGAAATGCTTAATTGTTTCATATACAGATGTCATTTCTCTGTGGTATGTGCTATATTTGAGCTGCGCAGGTGTTAATTCCTTTAAAAAAAAATGCAAGCGGTTGCATTACACCTTCTACCCATTGGTTAAGTGCGGCGCCGATTGCGTAATTTGAAGCATCACACCATAATTCTAGTTTCGCGTTTGGCGCGGGGTGTGCTAGCATTGTTTGCTGTGCGAATTGAGTTTTGCTGTTCTCCAATGTTTTTTCAGTTTCGGGAGTCCGAGGAACTTTTCGTTTGGATCCCTTGAGAAACTCATTGAGTGGGGCCAATATTTGTGCTGTATTTTTACAGTGGGGTCAATAAAAATTTATGAAGCCTATATATTGCCTCAGTTGTTTGATTGTCTCGGGTTTGGCATAATTTTTTATAACTTTTACCCTTTCCTCCATTGGTCGGGCGCCATTTTTGGAAATTAAGTAACCTAGAAATGAGATTTCCTTCACTCCAAATATGCATTTTTTTTATGTTAATGGTAAGGCCATACTGGTCAAGCCTTTTTAGTACCTCTCTAAGGTGCTGCTCATGCTGTTTTTCATCTTCTGAAAAAATCAGCAAGTCATCAATGAAGGGAAATACATTTCTCATGTTGAAAAATATATCGTTTTGAAAACGTTGATAGGATTGTACAGAATCTGATAAATCAAATGGCACCTGTAGAAAGTTAAAATTGCCAGATAGCGTTGTAACACACGTTTTTTCTACATGCTCGGGTAGCATGGGAATTCTCATAGAATGCTTTGACTAAGTCTAGTTTAGAAAATACAGTTTTGCCATGCAAATGCTGCGAGATATCGTATATATGTGGCAAACTGTAACTATCGGGTATAGTTTAGGCGTTAACTATAGTCTCTGTTATTTATCACTGTCTTTAAGTTTAGGTTTCGGAACTATATGCAAAGGGTTGGCCCAAGGAGATTTTGAATGTTCGCAAATACCTTAAGGTTCCAGAAGGTATTGGAATTCTTGTTTTGCAGCTTCCAATATTGCCGGGTTTAATCTCCTTGGATTACACTTGACTGGAGGACCAGTAGTTCCGAATTTGCAGCATTTTCGAATAAAATACGTAGTAAATGGTATATGCATGTGCAATTTATAACTGCCATGGATCCAGGCGAAGACAATAAGCTCAGCACAGATCGAAATGTTAGAGAATTATAAAAGCGTTATAAAGATAGTAAGTCAACTAAAGAACTAAATATAACGATTTCCATAAGCAATACTATGGGGATTTTTTTCGATTTTAAATAGTAAAATAAAAAATTCTCCAATTTAAATGAGTACAATCAATCAACCCAATCGCTCAGAAGGGTATCACGTGACCCTCATATACATACATGCAACGAATTTAAAGAAAATTATAAAATGTTAAAAAGGAGGTAAAAATTTGTAAATAATTTGAAAAAAAAAAAAACAAAAAAAAGACTCGCGATTGAAAAAAATAAAAATTAAAAACTTTCGATTAAAAACGAACAAAAAAAAAACTTTTGATTAAAATAAAAATTTAAAAACTTTGATTTAAAAATAAATAAACAAATTAAAACTTTCGATTTAAAAAAAAAAAATTGTTAAAAATAAAAATAAGTCAAATATCCTTGCGAGGGAAAAAACACAAAAACAACGAACACCAAACATTTGTGTAACCCTGAGGACCACTCTCCCGCGCCTCCGCACCACCCTGGGGCCATGGGGGTGGGGGGCGTATGGCGCCTCGACGCCTCTGAGGTGCCATGCTGCTGCTGTCTTTTCCCCGTACTGATGAGCTGAAAAGAAGACAACAACTTCCTATTAAAATGTTGTTATTTTTAAAGAAAAGTCATGTCCACTCCGGCCCTGCGGTGGCGCAGTGTTGTAACGCGTTCTCCTAGTGCGCCGCTAATCCGGGTTCGACTCCCAGCAGTGCAAAGAACGCTTACTCAGAGATCTCATAAAGATCGCACTGCTCACTGTAGTCCGGGGTTTGGTTCCCTAGGCCTTAAGAGGTTCGGATTCCTCGGAAAACAGTAGGTCCCGGCGCAGCATGACCACTGTAGTCTTTGAGCCGTAAAACAAACAAACAAACATGTCCACTCAAGACGGACCCCAACCATCCGCATGGTCTTGTGCTTCTCCAGCTCCGCTGTTTGAGTTGCCAAGATCACTCAGATGGTCCTATTTCTATTTTTCGTTAGGGAGTCGATGTTTTCCCTTTCGTTCGGTGTGTCATTTCATAGTATCAAACTTCCTTTTTTAGGTGCAAAATTTAAAAGAAAAGAAAAAGAAAAAGCATTCCCATGCCGGGAATCACAATTGCGACCCTATGTTGTGACACGGTGACGTCACTTCTCTCCAGTAGCGAACACAGACTTTAAATTTTTTTTGGGGGTGGGGGGTCAAGGACAGAATTTGCCATGGTCTTGGAATAACACCTTTCATTTACCATGAAATTTGGAATGTTTTTAAAGTGAAAAAATGTATTTGGGGGTTATGATCCATGAGAACCTTCCCCCCCACCCCTGTGTCCGCCCTTGCTTCTCCCTCAGCCAAGAGTATCCAGGTTCGAATTCCCTACACGCAATAGTCATTGACAACAGTTTTTCAAATTTCATAAGTTTGACAAGCTGAAAATTGCATAAAAAAAGAAAACATTTTCTTGCAGCTCATGCATATTTTTGGACATTTTAAAACTTAAAACATTTTTAAATCTACTTCTAAAAGTCTCAATTTTTAAGCAATCTTTTCCCTCTCTAACTTTTCTTATGCATAATGATACTTCAGGGCCCACTGAATCCTCTCAAACGACGCATACGTTGGATTTTGCAAGGGCGCCAGTCCTATCGCCCATGAGGGCGTACCGACCAGGTGACCTGCGGCCCAGTCCGTCCCTGGTTAGATCATATTTCCGTACCAATTTAATTCAATAAACCGGATTTTTTTTCTTTTTTTTTATTTAAATCGTGAGCTCTGAATAAAACTCAGTTACAGACTTATATTGACAACGCGTTCTGCGATTTTCCTTCTATATAAAAAGTTTTTGAATTCATGATGCAATTTACAAATTTCGGGTGAATAAATGTAAAGATAAGGTAAGAAGGTATTTTTGAAGAAATGTTTTTGCAAGAAAACGACCACATAGACAAATCAATCTTTGTCAAAGAAGAATGGACGTCGTTTTTTTAATGTAATTTTTTTTAGACAAAAAATTAAATTATTTCGCTCTGCTGGCTATTTTCCAATTGGTGCGAAAATACATTTATTTTACTCTTATTTTTCCAGTTTACGAAGAATGTAGGTGTGATTTATTACTGGTTACTACAGACAGATCTGCTACGCCAATCCAACCATCCATACATCTACAAACAAGCAAATAAATAAGAATCATTTCCATTGTTTTTAGTATTATGCACTGTAATAGCTCTTTAAGTTTTCCTTAAATGTTTATAAAAGAGTTCCGTCATAGGCGTACGCAGAGAGTTCATAAGGTTAAATTGATTGATTGTTTGGCTTTCTTTATGGCGCAAGAGCATCTGGGCTATACTGCGCCACATAAGGCTAAATGGCGAGTTACAGAACTACAACTCGTATATTCCTTAGTTAAATATACAAATTTCATTGCAATGGGGTCAACGATTCCCTGCGTACGCCAGTGGGTTTCGTAACTAGGTATGTCACAAGAAAGGGGTTCCATGAGTTAAATGTTTGAGAACCACTAATCTAGTGCCACGCAAAATACAGCGGAACCCGGTAAACTGACCACCTCAATAAATTGACCATCTGAATAAAGTGACTACTTTTTATAAGAGAGAAATGGACGAGACTTAGATCATACCTAAACAAGAGTCCGTCATATGTAGCGACTACCAATCTACGGTGACTATTTCAGTCCAGTCAAAAAGGTGGTCACTTTAGGCAGGTTTTACTGTATATCAGTATAAAGGAGAGGTAATGCAGTGGAACTTGATAAAGTGACCACCGTTATAATTGGCCACCTAAATACAATGCCGGATTTAGAGTGCGAGGCGCCCTGGACACACCGATTTTTGACACCCCCCCCCTAGACTGGCGTAATGAGGGTGGCTAGGGGGTTAACATCCCCAGAATAAAATTAACAGACTGGACTTCGAAGCTAGTTACGCCCATGCTCCCTTCCGCCGTACTAGCACAAACAAATTTTTGTATTTCCGCCCCCTCAAATGCGAAGAAAAATCACAGAGGATAGGGAAGGAGCGCCATTTATGATTACCTTATGTGCATTATTATAAGATAAAATAACTATATTTTTATAAATAAATTTAGTTTATTTGGCGACGAAATTCTTTCTTTTCGATGTTTAATGGGATAAGGCCCTTAGACTTTTTTTTTTTCAGAACTTCAAATGAAGACAAAAGGTGTGAAGAGGCAACAACTCAGTGTCGTTAAAACTCGCCGTATTAACGAATTCAGCGTCGTATAAAAGAATAATGTCTGTATGAGCGAATTTTTAAAGAAAATTTCCTTACTACGAATAAAATTATGGCCCTCAAAATTATGGTAATTATATTGTCATGTGGTTTTTAATATTATAAATAAAAAACGTTTACTTTTTGTTGAAAACTTCAATTAATAATGATTAAAAGTAATTTTTCACCTTTTAGGATGAGTAAGTCGACATCGCGTTTCGAGACAACGACATATCAAAGGATTGTTGGGACAAGAAATGCGCCATTTTTTTTTTAAAACATCGTTTGTTATCTTTTGTTTATTCGGTGTGAACGGGACGGAGTCCGAACTCCCAGAATAAGTGGCCGGCCACTGAGACAAGAACAAAGAAAACTGGTCCAACGCCTTCAAGACGAAAACTGTGGATTACGTGACACGCATCATTAAAAACATTTAATAAAAAGAAGATTCGCCCGATTACAACATTTGGCGACCGTTTTCCACTCGTTTCGTTCGCCAACAAGGCCATTTATAAATTTTTTTTTGGGGGTAAACTTCCCACTTGACACTATTATTTTCTGTAAAATAAAAACCCCCTTCCCATAGAAAATTCTGCTTCCATCAAAACATCCCCGACCATTTTTTTTTAAATCCTGTGTCTGAAATCGCCCGCCAAAGACACACAAATTTAATGATGCTACCATTTTTAATGATGTTATCACATTACCAATTTAATACTGCATTCATATTAACAATATTCATTGTTACACATGTTGTACATGTACATGTTGTACATGCATCACCTTTACTATATGAAAAAAAAACCATCAGGGCGCGTTTTTCTAGATACGCATATTTTACAGCGCAACAATGAAAAACGTCGAGGACTGACTCAAACAATAAAAAACCAATGGAAGTGTTTTCCTAGAACGCGCAAAACGCTTCCATTGGTTTTTATTGTTTGAGTTTCATCTCGGCGTTTTATATTGTTGCGCCGCCACATATGCGCATCTAGGAAAACGCGCCTGTGTTTTCACATCCCGTTTCCTTTAATTTCTAGAGCAAAATTTTTTGTCTTATGGAGCCAGTGGAATAACAAATGGGGGCTCAACCCCCTTGCCCCCTCATTGGACATCAAATCACGTTATTTTCTCACATTTTATCACATAATCTTTTAAACCACTTGAGCCTTGTAATGCCACTTGAGGCCCCATAATGTTTGAATTACTACTCGTTTTAAGAAGGACTTTTACCGCACACCTTTTACTGTAGACGAAAATAAACGCCATTTTCCATCTTACGGTAAGTTTTAAACATTAGTCTGTTGCCCGTGTTACGCAAGTTTTATTATTTGAAACTGATTCGTCCGCGGAATATTTTGAGACTTTTACATCTGTCATTATGCTCTATGAGTTAGTGGTTTGGGTAGTACATATTTTGAGACTTTGGAATTGCTAACCAAGGCTGAGAAATAAATCAGGTTAATTTCCAATTTAAATCAAGTCAATTTCCAATAAAGATAGACGCTATCTATCCTTCAAAATTATTGTTTGTAACTTTCAAGATTTTGCCCATTCGGAAACAATATATTTTTAAAGTACATAAAATATTTTATAAAAGAAGTATTAATATTTTTTTTTATTGATAATCTCTACTGTACGCGATATTCAACTAGTTTGAAGGCTAAGATTCCAAGATCAAAGAGCACTTTCTTTGAGAATTTCTACTTGGTAATGGCTCCTTAGTTTGTTTTAATAATTTACTTAGATTGTTGAAATTGCTGTCTTATAATCAATTTGTTCGAAAGTTACGTGAATATTCGTCAAAGTTGCATAATATTGAAACATTTTATGATTTTATCAAGTGATGTTGCATTGTGTACGACGAGGGAAAATCGTTTTGTTATAATTTATTATAAAAATTGTTATAATAAAAATTGTTATAATAAAAATTGTTATTATTTAGTTTACGTATTGTTATTGTTACGAGAGTATGTTGGGTGGTTATGCAGGGGACTTGCATCGCAGCTTTTTATGATTTATGTTATAGGTTTGGATGTTGGCGGTATATAAAATTGTTAATGTGTGTTTTTCACTGCTTGAATATGTGAAAACTAAGTTTAAACAGTTTTAGAAGTTCTATATTTGTTTGTTTGTTATATTGTGTATAATTACGAAATAAAAATATTGTATTATTTTGTTTCATTTTGAAAAATAAAACTTTATTTTACTGTTTATTATTGTTTGTATTTTGAATTAGATATATATGAAGGGACGAACCGAAAAATTTTAAGTACTTAAGGCAGGATCGGATTAAGGTTTCGTGGGTGCTATACAACTTTTTTTTCGGACCCCTTGTAGTAAAAATTAAACTTAGCAATTGTAGGAGGACCCTTGTATAGCGAGGGTCGTGGAACAAACGAAAATGCTATATGTATCCGATCCCTCGATAAATAGTTCGTTCTGGAATTTAAATTTAAAAAAAAAAAAAAACACGAAAAGGAAATTTAAGTCGGTACAGGTAACATATTTGTATGCAACGTACGTACAAAAACTCTGAAATTGACGAAAATTCGCGCCGTGATATAATTACCGTTCTAGCGATAAGGTCTTATTGACAACGATTTTGAAGTAGCATTGAGTCCTCACAACCCCCGGCCGGGGAAAAGACCCCCCCCCCTCCCTAGACATTTTTCCTCCATAATTAGACCCTGGTTTAAAGCCGTCAACGGTCTTAATTTGTCCATGTGCGTACGTTACTAATAAACAGCATATGTAGAATTAAAACGATTTATTTTAATTATGAAATGTCATTTTCAATATGCAACGTTCAATTGCATTTTTACAGCGACAGAAAAATTATAACCAACAACAAAATATTTTATAGGTTGAGTCTTTCACCCAGACGACTATGATTCGCATTTGATCATTTATTGTACATCAATTTTGGGAGGACCCAAATCATCTGGGTTCTTAGAATTGAGGCCCCTCTGCTCCCGGTCATACCGCTCTCATAATTCGGGTTTCTGTGAAAGTCGTTCAACAAGCCATTATTACCAATTTAACTTCTTCATGCAGGGAAACCTGTCTAAAACGATAACCTGTCCATGACGTTCTCTTTTCCCAGTCCCTTCAGACAAAATTATAGACAGATATCACTGGCTATAATTTTGTAAATTTTATTCACTCAATATAGATAATTAGTTGCACATTTTGCAGGTCGCATCGAACGGCATGACAGGTTCTACGGCAACCACGGTTTGGCGCAGTATAGCCCAGATGCTCTTGCGCCATAAAAAAGCCAAACAATCAATCACGGCAACCACGAATCACGCATGCACAAGGACTTTTGATGTAGGATACCCCCCCCCAAAAAAAAATATGGCTTGTCCTTTTTTTTGTGGGGGGGGAGGAAGCTCTCAATAAATGTAAATACTGTGGAGTCCAGGTAACTCGACACGTCATGGGACCAGCGATTAATGTCGACTTACGCGGGTGTCGAGTTATCTGGGTAGAGGGACATTTAAAAAAAAAACCACTTTTAAAAAGCAGTTTAAATTTTTAAAGAATATAAACACGTAGTTTGCTAATTATTTCTTACTTCGATGCAAATATTTTTATAAATTGTTTTGTTTATATTAAATTACAAAGTGAGTCAGTACTTAAGGCGATGTATAAACATATTTTAATTTTATAAGTATGTCAACTCGACAGAAGATTGTTTTTAAATACTTTTAAAATAATCATGAAGGTTGTTTCATCATAATTACTTTCGCGGTTCAAAGACTATAGTGGTTATGCTGCGTCAGGACCTACCGTTTTCCAAGGAATCCGGACCTCTTAAGGCTTAGGGAACCAAACCCCGGACTACAGTGAGCAGTGCGATCTTTATGAGATCTCTGAGTAAGCGTTCTTTTTGCACTGCTGGGAGTCGAACCCGGATTAGCGGCGCACTAGGAGAACGCGTTACCACACTGCGCCACCGCAGGGCCATCGTAATTGATTTTAATACATAATACGTAAATAAAGTAGAATAGCTAAGGGGGAACAAGTGGGCGGTCGCTCCGGGCGGCAATTAGCTTTAAAAAAAACAAAACTTATTTGTTTTGTTTTATTACCACATTGGATGGGGGGCGGCAATGACAGTCACTTTCCCCGGGCGGCAAAATATTTAGCTACACCACTGCGTAAATAAATACATTTAAATGCTTTTAAAATAGTCATAAAGGTCACCGAGTTTTTAAAAAAAAAAACAAATAGTTTAACGTTTTAAATAATGTCTTGGCATGGAAGCTGTGAATCGAGTGTTACATTGGGAGGGTCACAGGGGTCATGACCCCCCAAAACATATTTTTTCACTGTAAAAAATTCCAACTTTCATAAATAAAGGGTGTTATTCCAAGACCATACGAAATTTTGCCCTTCAGCCCCCCCCAAAAATGAAAGTCTTGTGTCCGCCCTTGAGAGAACTGTCAAAAACCATTAAAATTTTTCCTGTCTTCTCAACGAAAACTTTCCTATTAATTTTCTCAGTTAACGTTCGGAAATCAGAATGGACGTGCAGTAAAGTCGACTTCTGCGGGTTTCCGTCTTCAGATGTCGACTTCCGGAGGTTTTTCTCCATACACAATACATTAGCCCAAACAAAATCTTAAGAAATGTGGAGTTATCCGGAATGTCGACTTACTCGATGGTCGAATTAGCGGGACTCGACTGTAGAACTGAAAGACAGAATTCTTGTTATCAAGTTTCAGATGCACCGTTGGTCGAAGGTTATCGAAACAACGGCGGAACTCTGTTCAAGATGGTATGAACGTCCTGAGCGGGGACAGAAGCTAGAGGAGGTCTTCCGGTTTCTCATCCAATAGAACTGTAAATAAATACACTAGCAAGCCGTCAAAATCTGCTGAATAAAAATTCCCAACGTACGGCCGATTCTGGAAAAAACATGAACAAAATTAAATACGCGTTACTTTCTAGGATTGTGAAACTTGCCTAAACGCATTGGCGGATCAAACGAGCGGAGGGTGTCGCCTTAACGAGCCGGAACTGTATCATGGAGAATTAAATGAGAAGTACACGCACGTGAGTACACAAACAAAGTATACATGGTAATGGGCGCCATTTCTAGGGGAGGGCTGGGAAAAATTAATGAGTGCTTCTAGCTGAGAAAAATTATTACCTTCCTCAAAGCTGTCGAGAATTTTAGTGAATGTACAAGATACCAAAACGCTACAAAAATAATTGATATTGCTTGACAATTAGTAATGAGCTAAAAAGTACCTTATTTTAAAATGTAACTATAAAACTTTTGAAAGTAAATGCGTAGCAGGTTCGGGCAAATCAAATTTTTAAATGACTGTCCCCCCCAATATGGGCGCCTATGCTCCTTTTGAAAGGTTTCTGGATCAGCTATTGCCTAAAAAAGAAAAAATTAATATTTAAAATATGCTAGGACCCACTTACAACAAGCCCTCACGTAACGTTTCCGGATTTATCTAGGAAAATATGGATTTTTTTTTTCTGCAT
Source organism: Dysdera silvatica (assembly GCA_006491805.2). NCBI lineage: Eukaryota > Metazoa > Arthropoda > Arachnida > Araneae > Dysderidae > Dysdera > Dysdera silvatica. Next base: position 41,418,027 of record QLNU02014802.1, read on the forward strand.
AATGGTAAAGTACGAATTTTTGATTTAATCATAGGAAGATTTTTTTTGCTCTCCCCAAATTGAATGAGGAAAAATAGGCAATAAGCTTGCTGTCTAAAAGAAAACAGTCGTTTGCTTTCCACACAAAGTTTTGATGAGAATTCCTGTTGCGCCGTTAAGAACGGACAGGAAGACGACGCCTCCATACATTAAACAGCTTTGACGCTGCATAAACAATCGGTTTCTCCTAGACACGAAGCCTCGTTAACCAACATCCGTTGGAGAACTAGTATGAGGAAGGGTGTAAATACCCGCATCCTGATAATAATTATACGCAGGTCATTAAATTTTAGGCGAATTCAAAGCTGAACATTATTACTATGAAATCTGTCTAAAGTGACCACCTTTGGGACTGGACTGCAATGGTCATCATAGAGAGGTAGTCACTATACACGACAGACTTTAGTACAGGCATGACTAAGTCCCTACCAGTTCTCTCTTATAAAAAGTGGTCGCTTCCTTCAGGTGGTCAGTTTACCAGGTTCCACTGTATATACTCATTACATGCACATATCTTACCTATACAGGTTTCTCTCTCCAAAGTTTGAAGTGTTAAAATTCAATTTGTATTTAGCGAGGACTGGGTACCGTTAGCAGTTTCGTTGTTCCCAAACTTCTTGTTATATACGAATCTTACTCTACATCGGTGGTCCGTGGACCACTGATGGTCCGCCAAAGAGTCCCAAATGGTCCGCGAGACGGGTCATTATTTAAAAAGAAATAATAATTAATAAAAACGCTTATAAAAATTATTATTATTAAATATTAAAATTAAATATAAAAATGAAATTGATGGTATATTTGTAGTATTTTACAATCTGATGGAACTTCAGAAAACGGTTCGTATTAAAAGTAATTCGTCTTAAGCGTGTTCATCTTAACGAGGTTTGACTGTATTATCATTAGATTTTTTCTCTTTATTATTTCTTCTTTTTTTTCCCAAAGAAAGATTTTGCAAACACATTTTCCCCTAAACAGACCCATCTCCTTTTTTTATTGAGGTCTTGGGAGTCCATTCGTGAGAATTTTTCAAAGTGGTCCGCGGGTACAATTGAAGTGGAAAAGTGGTCCGCGGCTTAAATTAAAGTGGAAGAATGGCCCGCGATTTAAATTGAGTTGGGAACCACTGCTCTAGATGCTTTTTAGGCAAAGATCTTTTTTGTTTGAAGACCTTGAAAATCTTACTCATTAGTTAAGACTTGTTTATATAATTTTTGCCTGTGATAATCGGGGGCGGACACAGACTTTCATTTTGGGGGGTCAAGGACAGAATTTGCCATGGTCTTGGAATAACACCCTTCATTTATCATGAAAGTTGGAATTTTTTACAGTGAAAAAATATATTTGGGGGTCATGACCCCTGTGACCATCTCCTGTGTCCGCCCCTGGTCATAATACACCTTGTTCTATTTTTAAGTGAATTGAAATAAATCTAGTGTAGAACACCCATTTGATTTTTTTTTCCCTCGTCTACGACCTGCTTATTTAAAAGAAAAACAGTTTTACATCAGTGGCGTGGGGAAGGGAGGGGCTCAGGGGCTCAAGGCCTCCCCATTGGATATCAAAACACATTATTTTCTCATAGACCACATCACAACATTTTCCTTAAAGGCTCTTGAGGCCCCACTCACAGCCGCGTTGGTATCACTACGCCAATAAACGTTGATTGATTGACATTGTTGTTTGATTTAATCTGCGTAGTGTTCGATTTATATAAAATGTCATAAAAGTTATTTTAATAAAGTTACTTAAATAAAAGTTACTTAAATAAAAGTTACTTAAATAAAAGTTATTTTAATAAAAGTTACTTAAATAAAAGTCATAAAATGAAAAATAAATACAGTGAAATCTGTTTGTAACGGTATTTTCTCCTGGTCCTGATAGCTATCATTATCAGGGGCCGATTAATGTATGAGCCTCCAGGGCCACGATCCCTGGGGCCCCTATATCACTGGGGATAAATTTTATATGTTATCTTTTTGTAGCAACTTTAAAATGTCAGTTTGAAACCTAGTTTTTTTTTTTTAATTATAACTAAGTAATTTATTAATACTGTATTAAATTTTTTCCTAATCATAATTTAGGCGCCATTGAAAACGGCTTTAAACTATTGATTATGACGATAAAATCAGGGTTTAAGCTGCAGTCGCATTTTTCGCAAAATGCGACGAGTTGCTCGAAAATGCGACGAAAAAATTATTGCCCATCGCGAAAATGCGACAGGCATTTTTAACCACAGTTTATTCTCTGAAAACAGGATTCTCCGATTCCAAAATATCCGTTTTGCACCTCAGCGATCTTTTCTTGTTCCTTTTTGTTTCCTCTTCAAAATTCTTAACAGCACCTGTTAAGCATCGTTGATATAAATAATTTCATGGATAGGGTTTTTGGAACAACGAAAGCAACTAATATTTTTTAGCATTTTGCTACAAATTATTTTCCCATTTTAGCATTTTTGCGACAGCATGTTTCGAGCCAGCTTAAACCCTGTATAAAATAAATAACTAGAGCTTGCATTTGTTACATATATATGGAATAATTAATTATTATTGATTATTAATATTATTATTATTGATCATTAATATTATTATTATTGATTATTAATATTATTATTATTATTGATTATTAATATTATTATTATTGATTATTAATATTATTAATTTATTGATTGTTAATTTATTAATTTATTGATTATTAATTTATTTATTTGTACTGGTTAATTTATTATTAATTAATTATTAATTAATTAATAATTTATTGATTATTAATTAGTTTTGATTAATTATTGTGAATAATTAATAATTATTTACATATCTAATAAATACTAAGCCCTGGGCCCCCACTTTGGGTTGATTGGGCCCTGATCCTTATGGATAGAATATAAATCTATTGATATGCATCACAACTTTTTTCATAATTATTTGATCATCTGCAAAAAAAAAAAAAAAAAAGAATTCTGTTTACCTTAATAGTAGTTTGAACGCATGAAAAACCATGACATTTTGTGTTACTGGCCTGCGCAGGTGGGGGAGGGTTTATGGAGTCAAAACCCTTCCCATCACGATGAAATTTTGTATAATTATATATGAAGTTGTAACCCCTAGATGCTTGTAACTCCTTTTTAAACTTTCTTTCACGTTATTGCTTTGTTGCATAAAAATTAAAATTAGAACTTCCATCGAAACACTCTTTTTTTTTTGCAGATGATCAAATAATTATGAAAAAACATGTGATGCATATCAATAGGAGCTACTCTATACTTAAACGGAGTGCGCTTTTACACCCAAATAACGAGGGCGCATTCCGTGACCAGCACTATGCGCATCAATGCTCAACCAAAGTGCGGGCTTCGATTGTTTCTCCACCGTTGGTCAAAGGCCGCTTGACCCATTGGAGTTCCCATTCGCTCATTAGCCAGACGGATACGGAAATAGCCCGAGTTCCCACGGTATGGCTACCGGGACCCTTACCCCCCCCTTTTTTTTTTGAGGACCTAAGCTATGTAAATGACAAGCCGCAGTTGAACCCTAAAAAGATGGCTGTAATCCAATTAAAGGTCGCACTATGAGCACAACAATCTGCTGTGTCCATCCTACCTATTGAGGTGGAC
>QLNU02014802.1:41421775-41437656 GCA_006491805.2 Dysdera silvatica
CGTTTCGGATTGTAAATCTGAAGAAAAAACGTTTTTTTGTATTAATTTACTATTTTATCACATTAAATACAATTGTCAAACAAATTTTGTAGGCCCCCTCCTTTCACAGGGCGCGGGCACGGGTCTTGCTAGCCCTTGCCACAATCTGGTCCTGGAAACTAGACTTCTGATTTATAAAAATTGTATTTTACAGAGTCGGGGGCCTCACAAAGTTTGAGAAGCATTAACTTGAAACAGAATATTCACACCTACTTCCAGAAATTAAGAAAAAAGATAATATGAAACTTTCACTCATAATGTACGGATTATAAAATTTATATTAAAAATTCTTTCACCCTTCTTTTTTTTTTTTCAGCAATCATCGATTGTTTCCTCACAATCAAAATTATCTAGCTTCTGAAACTTCGGATACACACGGTATAGGCGTACGTAGAACGTTCATGCAAAGCTGAATATTATTGCCGGCATGTTGCATGGCATACGTTACCAATACAGATTCTATTTTCAAAATTTGGAATTTTCAATTCCAAAATAGATTTAACGAACGAACGAATATAGCCAGTATTTTCGTTGCTCCCGAACTTCTTGTTATATGTGTGGATTCTACTCTATCTTATTCAGAGTTCAAATAAAATAATAAAATTAATAAAACATCTCATATGAAGATTCTCATGTAAAGAATGTATACTTCAGAACTTGAATATTTTTTCACTTTAAATGCTTAAATTTCTGAAATTTCTATTTTAATAAATAAATAAATAAATAAATAAATAAATAAATAAATAAATAAATAAATAAATGACGAAATAAAAACGTTTACATACATATCCAAGAATCTTTAAAGAATTATTAATATTATCATTATACGCAGTAGCGTAGTTGGGGGGCAAGGGGAATTTAGTTTGCCCCGGACGGCCTGGTTGGAGGGCAGCAATTAAAAGCTAGAAACAAAATTTATTTGTTTGTTACCCCATTAGGGTGGGGGCAGCAATAACAGTCAACCGCCCCCGGGCGTGAAATATTTAGCTATACCACCGATTATACTTATTTATTAAAATATTATTCTTATGATTATAAAATTAAAAATTTTATTTTTATATTCGTTATGAATAACACCACATTTGCGTATTTAATACATACTTGTTATTTTAAAATTGGCGGAAAAAAATATCCCACTTTGAATCAACATTCGCATTATCTACGCATGCGCTGGTCGTATGCCTTGCTTCCATTGGCTGAAAGTGACTGCCGCGCATTGATACACGCCGTTACATACTCCAAACTAAAATAAAACTTTTCCTTCCATAAAATGAGAGCAATCCGCAATTAAACAGTTACTAATTTCATAAAAAACATGTAACGAAGATATTTTGTTATTTTGCTAAGTCATTATTGTTGGGAATACTTTTTAAACAAGAACTATTTTCACCACCATCGCCAGTTTCTGTGTATCCCATTTGGCGCATTAGCCGTTTGGCGATAAACCACTTTCCGTTTGGTATTGCCAATAAAATTTCAGGTCTAGCGGTCCTTTGCTTTCCATTGTCTGCATTTTATTAATTTCAATCAATTTAATAATATTTCAGACCTAATTCATCTATCAGTATTACATTAATCGTGAAATTTGGCTTTAGATTAACAAATTACTAACTTTAAAATGAAAATATTATGCAATTTTAAACAGGGACGTAGCGATTAAAAAATTATGGAGGGTCTCAAGAGGCTTTAAAAATGACCACGTGATTCGTTGTTACGGGGAACAATGTCTTTTGCTTTTCAATGGGGGGCTTGATTCCCATGTGCTTCTCCTTGCCCTACGCCCCTGATCACGGACAATCTATCATTATAATAAGAACCGTAATTTTATATCGGATTAAAATGCAAAATTTGCGGGCCATAGAGTGTAAATCTCAAAATTTCGCGAAAAAAAAATGAAATCGCGGAGGAAGTTTAATACAACCTTTAAAAAAAAAAGTTCCATTATTTTCGCAACAGTAATACTAATAAGTAGTATGCGGGCCACTATGGGAGTCAACCGAGAAGCAGGGAGAATCATGGACTTTTGACCCTGCGGTATGGAACCGAGAAGTAGGGAGACCCTTGACCCCAAAAAGGGTTCTTATCAGTCGAAGATTTTTCTCCCTCTGTATGACGACCATCTCGCAGGGTCAAAGGTCCATGATTCTCCCTGCTTCTCGGTTGTTCATAGTGTCCCATACTACTCTAATAACCAGTTTGTTTCATTAAGAGAATATATGTTACTAGTTTTTAATATCCTCTATTGTCGAGTTATAAGAATCTTTGCGCTAATGATAAATCTAAGCGTCATTTGAGGGGAGGAGAATGCAGATTCCCCTTCCCCAGAAAAACTTCCGATCTGATCAAAAATAAAAGAAGCTGGGAAAAAAAATTCTAAATGTAGAGGCTATGTACTCCCTTGCCTTTCGACTTTTGAGACTAGTTACGACAGTGCATACACTTACTTATTATATATTACTTACTTATATATATATATATATATTCTGTATATATACATTCATTATTGACTTACTTTAATCATGAATGCCCAGTGGTTGTCGAAGACAAGGACTTGGCATGACCAGGGAGTCTACTAGACCCCTTAACACCCCCATTTTATTTTTTTTAACAATAAAACTCAAAGTTTATATACCCGCTAAATATTCAAATTACAAGAAAGAAAAAATGATGTTACGTAAATTAGTTTTCTGTACATTTTCGGCATATGTAAATTGCCACGACTGCGGTATTCCGTATTCAGGGAGTGTACATGAGGGCACTTGAAATGCCTCATGTCAGGGCAGTGTAGACTGGGGTCTGAGTCCCCCATCTTCCTGATTATAATTTCGTAGATGTAAGTATCCATCAACATGGAGTTTTCAAAATTATTGAGGAGGACGTGCTAAGCACATATTATGAACATTTATACTTTGCAATATATATATATTTGAAACTATAATTTATTTCAAGTCATTGAAGGGCTGGGGACCCACGGGCCCATATAACCCTACGCCTATGTAAATATCTGCTGTGCATTTGCAACAGCATGCCATATCTGGGGAGAATCCATTGCAAGGGTTACTAGTAACCCAGACAGAAGGGAAGCCAATCCCAGTATGTTATCACCCAAACTGCTGGTGGTGGTACCATAATACTGGATCTAACCAAAGATTATTAAAAATTCCAAGTAATAAAATATTTTATCTGTTTAAAAATAAAATATTATTACATCGAAGTGCAGGGCAAAGAAATGGATATTTGATTGTGGGTGAATTTTTGTCTATTTATCCGCATTGACAATATCTTATGAATGTTAAAATAACATGAATGCTTAATATTTTTCAGGACACCAACCTGTTCACATTTTTCTGCATGAATCTATGTTGTTTTCGTTAGAGAGGCACGCTTCTCTTTGCTTACCGCGTCCATAGTTAACATCGTGATGTATCGTAAGACGACACTGACGTTTCTGACGATGCATCGCGATGTCAAAAATGTGACATCGCCCAGGCCCAGTTACAACCCTTATCAACATCCCCTGTTCACACCAGTGCTTATAGACCCTGTTAAACATTATGAACGGTATATTGGTCCGACCGAGGGAAAATATCGCCATAGACATTACCATTGTATGCAGACTTCACTGCATATGTGAAATATTCAAACTCTATATAATACTATATAACATATACAATACTACATATAATAAATACCATGTAAAATACGCAACTTATATAATATAGCAATAAATATAAAGGATTATGTAAAATACAACATGATGAAACCTGTCCATACAGATATTCTTTCCATGGCCTTCGGTATTGTTATCAACAGACTTTGCTGTATATATAACACACAAGTACCATGGGCGCCCATATGATTACCTTTAGTGTTTCAGGGGCTGAAAACATTAAGAGTATTTCTAGCGGGGCTGAGAAAAATTATTACCTCCTTCTCAAAGCTGTTGAGAAGTTTAGTGAATGTACAAGATACCAAAACGCTACAAAAATAATTGGTACTGTTTGACAATTAGTAATGAGCTAAAAAGTACCTTATTTTAAAATGTGACTAAATTTTTTTAAAGTAAATGCATATCGGAATCGGGGAAATCAAATTTATGAAAGGCTAGTGGGGGGCTTGAACCTCCTGCCTCCCTATATGGGCACCCATGACAAGTATATACAAGTACATACAAGTTCACATACAAGTACATACAACGTACAAGTTCGAGTAACTTATGCAATATCAATTTTAATTTTAAAGATATTTTAAATACAGTATTGTGTATTTATTTTTTACTTTGCAGATTAGAAAAAATTGAGAGTTCAATGATGCAATAAAAACTTTTCATACCTACATAAATCATTTAGCGCATTTAATTTTCCAACTTTGGTTAATTGTTTTTTAAAGATAATTATTTTCTCTCCATCTTTCTTTACTTCTTAAATGTATAACTACTGATTACTTTCAAAGATAACTACATGTTGCTCTTTAATGATAACTACTGATTTTTTTTCTTTTCTTCAAAGATATCCACTCATTACATTTTAAAGACTACTTGGTAACTTTAAACATACTTATTGCCTGAAATTAAACATTTTGCATTCTGTTAATACGTTGAACGTCTCTTTTCGTTTCTCAAAATCGTTTCTCTAAACTAGTGGTTCAAAATTCAATTTAAGTCGCAGACCACTTTTCCACTTCATTAGTATCCGCGGACCACTTTGAAAAATTCTCATGAGTTGACTGTAAGACATTAATAAAAATGGAGCCTGGTCTTTTTGGGGAAAACGTGTTTGTAAAACCTTTTTTTTTGGAAAAAAAATATAATAATAAACAGAAAAAATCAAAATCTAATGATAATGCAGTCGAACCTCATTAAGATGAACACGTTGATAACGAATTACTTTTAATACGAACCTTTTTCTAAAGTTTGTCAGATTGCAAAATACTACAAATACATCATCAATTCCATTTTTAGATTTAATTTTAATATTTAATAATAATAATTTTGTAAGTTTTTTTTCCAATTATTTCTTATTTTAATAATGACCCGTCTTGCGGACCACTTGAGACGCCTTTGCGGACCACCATTGGTCCATGGACCACCAGTTGGGAACCACTGCTCTAAACAAGCCGATTGATGCATGTAATATAACCCATTCGTCCCTCCCATGATTTCAACCTGTCACCTCCCCATCCTGCAGACAATAGTCTAGCCCAAAATGCAATTTCAGTCTCTCCGATTTTTTGCAGCTAATAGCTTCTATTTACCGTCCCATCCCTCGTTCTGGGATTTGACCCCCAAGTGACCATTCAGTGCTTTTTAAAATGGCCACAGGGGGTCAAATCCTTGCTTTCTAAAGCTGATCAATAACCAAACGATGTTTTTGTTGTGCACACAAGTACTCGCTTCTGAAAATCAGGAACGAGTACTTTAGCACTAATTTTCTCCTTGGGGGACGAATGCTTTATCTTGTCATACTCATCTCCATTCTCGTAAAAACCTCGGATATGGACGTGGGGGGGAGGGGGGAGGGGGTTCTAGAGAAGGTTAGCTCTGAAAAAGTGCTTCAAATTGGCAGGAAATCAAAAAGAGACATAGCAAACAATCCCCTTAAAAAGATCATCAACAAGTCAATTGAATTCTGGTGAATGGAATCTCAAAATTAGTTACTGCCTTTTAAATTTGAAAACCAATGAATTCTGCAAAAGGTAAGTTTAACGTAAGCGTTGATTAGACGAAGAAGGTTGAGACCAGGGGCTCCTGATATGAAGAAAATCTGGGGTAATTTATTGAACATCGATTTCGGGAGGGCTTGACCACCCAATTTTCTGGGAGGGAACTTGGGACCTTATTACAGTATGTTTATGAGTATGTTTATGAGGTTAGAGCAAAACTTGGTTAAAAAAACAAAAAACAACAAAAACGAGGTGAGAAATTCAATGGGACAAAAGAAAAGGCTAATAAATTTAATATTCATTTATTTACATATATATATATATGCCATAAATTTATAAAATAAAACTATATAATATTTAAACATAGACGTACGCAGAAAGTTCAAAAGCGGAGGGGAGTTATAGCCTCAATGGGGGGGTTAGAGAGCTAGAATTCACATATTCCTATGTTAAATGTGGAAAATTTCATTGCAATAGGGGTTTAATGGGGTTTACAACCCCCATCAACATCCCCCTGCGTGCGCCAATATATTTAATTAATCCTTTCCATAAATAATATCTATAGGTGTGTTGTCTATGAGGATCCATTGTTCTATTTTAGGACACAGAGATCGTCCTTTGGCGAGAAAAATTTGGCGCCGTTCAAGAGCTGCTGAGTGGCAACCTCCCAAGTATCCTCCGAAGAGGAGGGACTACTCTCATTGAAAACCCAACCCAGATTCAGAGTGACAAGCGGGACTCGTAGAGTGAGGAAACGGTTTCTAGGGGATCCAGAAAACCACTGAAAATTCGTTTTTTGTTGATTCTCTTTCTCTACATTCCAATCAAGAGTTTACTATTTTACACTATTAATATTCCTCCGCGATTAATACTGGATATTTTTTCGTGTATAGTGAGTGTGTTGTGATTTCTCGTGTTTCGCCGTCTTTTGGATTATAGCAGAATAGCTTTCATGCCCGGCACCGATCGGACTTAGTCTGCCAGCGACAGGACCGTGGAAATGGGACCACGGACTACCCTCTCCCTGTTATTCTATTTTTGTTTAATTGTGTCTGCTCTGCCCAGCCCTGCCAGCGGTAAGTGGTTATTATTGTCTCGGTGGAAATTAAATAATCACATCTGAATTTCTTCTTGATTGGTTAAAGTAGTCTCTTAAAAAAAAAGAAAAAAAAAAAGGCTGGCTTCCATGGTATGTAGTAAATTAATAAAATATAATATATAACATATATTTATAATATATAACCGTAGTTATTGTTGCATTTATAAATATTATACGAATATTATATGAATATAAAACGGTGAAAATTAAAATTTTTAACGTCATATTGATGAATTCGTGTTTTACATTTTATAAATATTTATTAAAAAAATTGAAGTTTAATGTTTAATTTTGTAGTATTGATGCATAATTCAATAATGCAAGTTTTTTGCTTAATGTGCAACTATGGGAGTTTTCAAGTATTACGTAAGCACCTTGGTGATGGGGCCAGTGTTCGTCTTATTTTCTTACGTTAGCCAATGTTAATTTTTTGCTTACGGTGGGGGGTGGGGGGTTGAAACAGCCAAAATGTTGCTTACTTATTACTTACAGTTCAATATATAATTTTGAGGTTAATAATTTACAGAGTCTGTGTTCGAATGTCCATTATTAGATATTTTTAATACTTTGTGTTCTACATATTTCAACTCGTATTGTAGGGATGGGAAAATACGCGTGCACCTTTGTAATTGGTCAATACTTGCCGTGTAAAACTTCCATATACATGGTTAGGTTTTGACAGCTTCGAGAGTTGCTCTTAAAAAAAGAATAAATACACTCTTGCACTTTTAATTTTACTTTGAAACTGGATTGCTTATCGGGTAAATCACTCTAATGAAATAGTGCGGGGAAAAAGGTTAAAAAATATACATTATTTTATTGTCCTATCAATTAAAAAATTATGGGGGGGTTTAAAAACAATATTTTCTTAATAATATTAGTAAAAACCAAGTGTTTCAGCCTTAAAGAGAGTAATGTCTTTTGTAAATGTGTGCTTGATGTCCCCGTTTCGACGCCACTGATTTTATTTAGCAGCCAACTTGTACGATTTGGCCGTATAAGGAACGGATTTTGGCGGAATTGTTGAAATATACGGATTGTCAGTGGGAAAACTTCGGACCCGAAGTTTCCGACCTCTGAATTTTTACCGGGGGGGGAGGGAGGTGTCTATGGCAATGGCTAAATTGTCTAAGAATACTCAAAATATAATGAAAAGCAGAATGCGTACTAACCAGCAGTTCTGGTTCTATACTTTGATGTAGGGTTGCCACATGCGACTATTTGCTACTATTTTTGACCTCACGCCAGTCAAAAGCGCTATGGCTAGATAATATACCACGTTTGGCGCAGTTTATCCCAGATGCTCTTGCGCCATAAAAAATCTAAACAAACTGGACACTAAAAAATAGTAGTGCCAAAAATCTTGTGAACAGCTGCTTACTTGACTGCAGGGCAGTCAAAAATAGTAGGTCACGTCCAGATGGTTTCGAATGTGGCATATTTAATTACCAATTACCACATGTCGAGTTGAAAGTTTTAGTAACGAAATGTCTGATTTTATATTAATTCCCAGTGCAATAAATAACGAGCACAATAATTAGAAAACTTTTTGATATCTTAAACTATTAAAATTATCAGAAATTGTTACACCATTGAAAAGTCAAAACCAGAATACTGTGTTGCAATAATGAATACAGTGATAAATAATCTTTGCTGTTTTAATGCCGAAGTCACACTGCTGCCATTGGGATTCCCCACCATTATGACCAGGTTATGAAATTAATGTTACCAATACTTCTTTTTTGAAAACTTTTTCTTGTTAAATGCTAACGAATGTAAGGGCAAATAACATCCTGATTGTTATCGATATAATTAATGATTCCATAACTTTCCTGCAGTCATAATAACGCTCACAGTGGCGACAACAATAACTCAGTGGCACACTGATAGGAACCCAGAACTGTTCCTGAATGATGCTGAGGGCACTGAAGTTCGCGTCTAGATGGTTACCATTGTGATAAATAGACTTGCTATAATTATTAAGAAGTGGAAATATATATACATAGGATATAATAATAAAAAATTAGTTTTTTTTCTATTCTTACATTTATGTTTTGTTTTTGTTCTTATATCTGTGCCTAAGCTGCTGATTTATTTGTGAGAACGGAACCATACAGTATATTGAATTAGCTAAGGTCTTTTTTAAAGCATGCAATTAACATATTTTGTTAAATTTTTGCATAAGGCAACTTCTTTAACGACTAAATTTTTATTGGGGGGCAACTTCTTTTGCGACTAAATTTTTATTGGGAGGCAACTATTTTTGCTACTAAGTTATTTGCTTGAGGCAACTATTTTTACAACTATTTCTAAGTGCTTAGGCTACTAAAGCAACTGTTTTCAACATAAATTTGGGTGGCAGCCCTGTTGATGGTTCTCAGTGGCGTAAGAAAAAGAGGGATTCGGAAGGGGGCCCCAAGCCCCCCCCCCCTATTGGATATAAAAACACATTGTTTTCTCTAAGGCCGCATCACATAACATTCTTTTAAGCCACTTAGCCCATCTCCTCCTTCACGAGTTTCGAATTGCTGCGCTACTGAGGTTGCCCATAGTTTTTCATAACTTCCATTATACGTGTTTTTTAATTATTTAATTACAAATTAATAGTGCACTTTAATTTTGGGAAGTTTTCTCTTATTTTATTTTCTGTTTAATGTAACCCATATTTTTCAATAATCTGCGTTGTGTACAGTAAGGAAAAATGCAGCACCTCATTCAATTCTGGACATGTTGCACGTATTCATTCAACTTGCGCTCCCCTGCAAGAGTTCTCGAAAATTGTAAGATTTTCAAAATCAATACGACCATAGGCGTACGCAGAAAGTTCATAGGTGTAGGCACAATGGGATGTGTTACCTCTAGCTGCAACTATCATGTATATATACAAAATCTTATAACGATGAGAAGGTTACAAGCCCCTTTCGTTCCCCTCCCCCAGCATACCCTTCTTCAGCACCGTTTAAAATACTTGATTACCCAAGAACACACAATACAATAAATAAATGAATAAAATAAATGCATAGACGTAATATAGAAGTATAATTTTAAAATGCAAAGAGTTAAAATTTGCGCAAAATATAAAATTCAGAATCATAAAAATGCAAAGAGTTAAAATTTGCGCAAAATATACAATTCAGAATCATAAAAATGCAAAGTCTTGAAACTGATATTGAAGTATAATGTAAATTTCAGTTTGAACGTAAAAAAATAATAATCTCATATCTCTTGATTTTTTAAAGTAAAGATCAAATGGTTTTAATTTAATAATAAACACATTTAAGTCGTACTTTATAATTGAATGAACTGCTGGTCTTTCAAATTGTAAAATTGTGAGAAAGCATCACGTGGGTCTGAAAATGGTCAAGATGGCAGACCATGGGGCGAACTTGCAACTGATTCATTTTCATCCCACAAATCTTCCTTTTCAATCAATTTGCTTTCCAGCCTCGTAATTTAAGTTACGTATTCGGTATTTTTAATTTGATATCTTTTGTCCGTTTTTTGGTGTTGCAATTTTTATGGCCAACAGTGTATGTTTGACCCGACGTTTAATAGAGTTTGGAAGGTAGTATATTCCGCGACTACGTGTTGTCTGTGGAATCTGTAAAATACTATAACAATAATGATATACGCAGTTGGTAAAATATTATAAAAACACCTCCTTAGCAATTAATTTGCCCTTTCGTTTAGAAATGGACACCTGTGTAAGAAATTGACGAATTTGTATTTCTGGCGACATCGAAAACGATTGTTGTGTTTTTGAATTGATATGATTCGTAGGTTTCTTCTTCCTAATTGGACGTTGCAAGAATAGTTAAAATTTTCTTTTCTGAATAAAATACTTTGACCCTTGTCCCGGACCATTTGACCCTCCCCCCCACTTCTCAATTTGGACAAATGTTTCTCCACGAGGTGGGTAGGGGGATATGTTCAGTTCCCCCAGCACCATGTTCCCACGCTTATGCACCTCGCTCCACTGCTCTTCCCCTCCTCTTCCGTTCCACGCTCTATGACGTCCCTCGTCTCCCCTTCCCCCCCCCAGACGTACTTACCAATTCCCATTTTTAACCCCCTTTCAAGAAGGGCCCTTATCCCAGGTAAACAACCAGCCCTCACTCTTCTTTTTTCCAGTGAAAAACGGCGGATTAGAGACCCATTGGTTGCCTACAGATCGGGGATAGTGTAAGGTGATCAAAGTTTTTTACTTCTAAAATTTAGATTTTCTATTAAAGACCCGATCGTGGGAAGCCAGGGCCTGTTACGAAATGTTCGCATTTTTTTTTCGAGGAGTAAAAATTGAGGACAAAGGAGCTGAGAAGCCCCCCCACTCGTTATCTAGCGGCGTTTTGTGCGCATAGCGACATTTGTTCTGAATATGGCTGTATGAATCCAGCAGAAAGATAATTGCCATTAATTATTAGTGTTTTTACCATGTTTGGCGCAGTATAGCCCAGATGCTCTTGCGCCATAAAAAATCCAAACAAACAAACAAACTATTAGTGCTTTACTCTAATACTAATTACAGTAGTATGTATATGACTGACCGAATAAACATTAAGGAATAAATAAAGGTAAATGTCTAGATCACAGCTAAACCCCGACGTCCGGTCTGTCTGACAATTGACAATTTTCTTTTGATGTCTGTATACTTGCTTTTTTTTCTTTTGATGTCTGTATATTTGCTTTTTTTTTCTTTTATTAATAGACACGTTCACGGAAATGTCAGCCTATTTGAATGATACAATATCGGAAATGGTTACAGGTAAATCCGCGTCAATTACGGTGAATCTGCATACACTGCTTTCAGAAGATACAAAATTATATACAGGATTTGCTTCAATTAAGACGACGTACTCAATATTTTTCTTCCGAATTTTGATTTTTTTTTCTTTTGCAGTTCATATTTTATTTAAAAAATATCACCAGTCCTAGCTCTTAGTCGACGCGAGATGGTGGGTTTTACTTGAAAGGCAGTTTTGAAGACACTCTTCACACATTTATCTTTAATTATATATATATATATATATAGAGAGAGAGAGAGAGAGAGAGAGAGAGAGAGATAGATACAGGACAAAACGAATATAATAATTTACCACAGTCCGTAGTTAATAGTATGTCCTTAAGAACTTCCACTCAAAATGAAATACAAAAAAAGAATTAGAAAAAATAAAAGAAAACAAATCTGAAGGATATGCAGGACTTAAACCTAAAATAATAAAAAAGTGTGCTAACGAACTGATAAAACCACTATTCGAAATATATCAATCTATAATTAAAACAGGCAATATACCAAAGGAAATGAAAATAGCAAAGATTATACCTATATGCAAGAAGGGGAAAAAAACAGAAATAACTACAGACCAATATCGATCTTACCAATCTTTTCAAAAGTATTTGAAAAATTATTATATAATAAACTTTATAGAAAAGCATAAAATTTTAAACAAAAGTCAATATGGATTTAGGAAAGATAAAACCACAGAAGATACACTGATAAAACTATAAATAAAATACAGGAAAAAAATTGACAATAAAGAATTTGTAATGGGATTATATTTTGATCTGAGTAAGGCCTTTGATGTCTTAGTTAGAGGGATACTCCTCAATAAACTAGAAGAATATATTATCCGTGGAAATATATACAAATTAATATAAAGTTATTTAAAGGATAAAAACAAATTGGAAACGGCTATTCACAAGAGCTACAAAATAATTATGGGGTCCCTCAGGGGTCAATACTGGACCTACTCTTATTCATTCTATACATAAACGATATAGTAGAATTAGATAGTGACATAAATCTATTGGCTGATGATATTGGATTGATTTTTGGAGAACAAACAACAGTATTTATATGAAACGGCAAGAAACAAATTACTAAATTTGGGAAAATGGTTTAAGGAAAATGGTCTAATTTTAAATACTGACAAAAATAAATATACTTCATAATATAAACAAAAAAAATCGATATTGAGGAAACATCGAAATTAGACAATAAAATTATAGGTAGAACAAATGAAATAACATTTCTAGGAATTGAAATAAACGCGCACTTAACTTGGAACAAACACATAAAAGAAATTTATAAAAAAAATAAGAAAAAATGCATGTATAATTACAAGGTTAAATGCCTTAATACCTTACCACTGTAAAATAACGCTATACTATTTATTGATACATAGTCACATAATTTATGGAAATAGTGTGTGGAGTAGGGTAAACAAGGTTAATCTAAAAAAATTACAATCAATAATTGATAGATTATTAAAAAGAATAGGATATAAAACTAACAGAAATTATAAAACAAATAAAAATAGAAAATAATATAATGAATATAGAAGTAAACACATACAAAATATTTATAATGATATATTTAGGAATTACAACAGGTAAATATGAAACTATAAATACCTAGAAAAATTCAAATACAAGAAATACAAGATCAGGTAACACTTTAAAAACAGAAAAAATAAGAACAAGCATGGGGAAAATATATAAATTATTATGGAATTGATAAATGGATTAAATTAGATTCGGTTAGTTTAATTAAATTTAAATTCATGTTTGTTTTTATTAACAATAATGTGTCCGTGACATGGCTCTATGTCAAGTGGCATATGCCAGAGCCTATATAGAAACATCCTGTATTGAACTGAACACATGGGCAGGTGTCTCCCTTGATAACGGTCTCAAGTATTATGTTCCAATAATCGTTTTATAGTTTTTATCTTCACCCACTTCATACGTTTTATCTGTTTTACTCTTTGCTATGATTTTTTTTTCCATCCACCAAGCCTTTTATTGAACTTGTTTTTGCTGACAGGCTCTGTTTTTTTTGCTATGCCCGTATCCATGGGGGGGGATCTTGGGAACCGGTCTCCCCTAAACTAAATTTTTAATGGGACTTACGGCTATGGCCTTTCATACTGTGATTTGTATGGATACATGGTGTAAACAGTGTTGAACCCCCCCACAAAATTAAATCCTGGCTACGATCGTGCTTGAAGCATTCTAGCATGAGAGCGTCCAAGTATTACGTAAGCACCTGGGGGGGTGGGGGGTGTCGTGATCTTATTTTCCTATGTTAGTCAATGCTAATTTTTTCTTACCAGGGGTGGTGGGTTTGAAATGGCTAAAATACTGCGTATGGTAAAAAATATATTTAAAAAAGGTATTTAAAAAAAATGGCTTAATACTTGAACTTTCCCTAAGTACTTTTTTTTAAGTTTTAGTCGCGGTACATAAAAAAAAAGGTTCAGTTATTGATTTATTTTTGTTTATTGTGTGTTTTAGATTAGGGCACGTTCAAATATAACGTAAGCACTTTCGTGAGGGTTTCCGTTTTGCTTATTTTCTTATATTGGCCAGTGTGTTAATTTGTGTTTACCAGGTGTGTGATGGTCGGGGTGGGGGCGTTTGGAAATAGCCAATTTTGCTTATGTAATACTTGAACAGTCCTTTAGTTACTATTGTTGCCTATGTTCCATATTAGTTTTCGTCAAGTTGTGCTAAAGTATGTATTTATTTTATATATAAATCGTAGGAAAATAATTTTAATTAAATTTTTTATTTTATATACATTTTAATATTTATAAATTACTGTTTATATATTGTTACACTGATCGTTCTGCAGCTTAGTAAGTACAGCTTCTGTATGTAGCACATACATATTTTTTTTTAATTATATGGGAGTGTTGCAAGTATTACGTAATCACCTTTGGGAGGTTGTCTTTGGTCCTTTCCTGTTTTGCCACTGTTAATTTTTTCTTCAAAATTTTGACCATTTCACCCCTCCACGGGGGAGGGGTGAAATGGTTAAAATTTTGCTTACGTAAAACTTGGACTCACCCTTAAGACGAAATCACTTTATTTTAAAAAAATGCGAATTCATCGTTCTCTGATATTAGAATTAAATTACTGCTGAAATTAACTACACTTCCTCCATATTGGTGACCTTCAATGAAGGCAATTGGATGATTTTCAGTTCATTAATTTTCAAACATTGAATTGCGAGCGTTAATAATTAGATTAATTAATAAATAATGAATCATTCAATACATTTTTTATAATAAATTTTTCATTGAATTGTTGTATTTCATATCCCGTTTATTGTTCTCAATAAATATATCTTCGTCTGGTCAAACAACAATCCACCATTGATCATTTCGTTTTTAGTTGAATTTTCAGCCAGTAAAATCTCCAAATTTAGTAGCTTTTCCGCTAAACAATAAGCTTGTATAATCCGGAAACGTTACGGTTAAGCCGCGAACATTAAATAAACAAGAAACCGAGCACGAAAAAGATATGAAAAAAGTTTTCCATTTTCCTGTCCACTGTCATCACCACGTGCGCAGTTCCATCCACCGCTTTTCCCACACCACGGCTCATCCGTCCACTGCCACTCTCTCCCTAGCCACATCCTTGATGGCGTACACAGAGGCACACATACAGGAAGGACGAGGAGACATCACACAGCTTAGATTTCTGGTTGATGACTCCATCTACGACCTCTCTACCGTTCCTCAACACATGGAACTCGGCTTTCGCTGACCTCTTGACACTAGCGTCTCTCACACACGTTTTCCTAAAAGTTTTTTTTTCTCCTGATGCCTTTCACTAATAAAAGCTTGCTTAGTCTGGGAAAACCGAAGAACTTTCGACCATTAACTAATCTCAAATTCTCCCAGCTGTTCGGTTCCATCTCTGTTCTCTCTTTGTGGCTTCTGAATCTTATAGAGTAGGATCCCTAGTATGTAAAGGGGAGGTTGAGGCCGAAGAAAATTTTCGGCATATCTCATCGCTCGCTAAATGCGTTTTGAAATATAGGATTTTTGAAAGAGAAGTCTACATAGGTATCATTTACGCATGTATGCAGTAATGTTCAACTTTGAATTCGTTTAAAATTTAATTAAAGCGTATTACGTTTTCTCGTATCGTAAATCTCGGTACAATAAAGAATGCGGTTAAGTTAAATACGTTAAGCTATAAAACGGTTTAATGTATTATATTAAGTATAATACGGTTAAGTTAAAAAACACAAAAGGATGGGAAGACACATTAGCAATCTTTTCAAAATAAGCTT
>QLNU02014802.1:41437756-41486357 GCA_006491805.2 Dysdera silvatica
CGGGATGTACGCAAATAATCCTTACGACATTAAGATTTCAACTGACTATAAAATAAACAGCAACACCAAACGCTGCGAGAACACTTATGCCAGGAAATTCCAGCAAATAACCAGATACGCAATGGCAAGGCCTAGCCCCTACCCCCTTCTTAATTTTTGGGTCTCTTACTGTACTAAAAATGGGCCAAATCTGAACAATTTCTTGCCTTAGGACCCAAATTGTATACATTTAATTGCAAATATCATGCAAAAATAAATTTGATTTGATTGATTGATTGATTGAAATTAGCTACGCCATGGCCCCGTAGCGTTTCAAAATGTATTCAAAAAATTAAAAAAAAAAAGTATATTTATTTGAATTCCGTAAAGGAGCCATTACCGCTGTTCTTCCGCCACCACCTCTTCCGGGCTCTTACGGCAACAAGAACTCTAAATATAGTTTTCCCCTCCTTTCGTTTTCGTGATTATTTTTGTTTCCTCCAGTGTTTTACCTGTTGATTCGAGCAGGCACAAAAGTCCGCTTCTTACAGGTTGTCTTATTTTTTACGATCGTTCTTTCTTTTCTTTGTTTTTCTTGTGCATTACATCCATGGACAATGGTCACAGGATTGAGACCACTTGCAACTGACATCTCATTCTTTGAAGCTGGACCAAATCGCACAAAATGTGTAGGCTCCCGGTTCGATTGTATTCCCCAAATTAGACTGTAGGCTGGGCCTAGAAAAACTCTCCAAGTGCTTAAAAATGTACTTGAAAACGTTACTTTTCTAAAAATCTATTTAAAGTTAACAGTTAAAAATGTGGCTCGAATTTTTAGAAATACATCTACAATTGCTGATTTTCTAAAAGTACTGGTAAAACTGCCTATGTGTGTGAAAGCGTAGAGTTATAGGGGCCCCCCGAGTCCCCCCCTTTCAATAATTTGAAAGAAATGGCAATTTTATACATATTTTAATGTATAAATAAATATGCATATAACACAAATAATCTTGTAAACTCTACATTGATGCCTATGTGCATTATAAAAACACTTCAAATTACTACTAATATGAAAATTTGTTCAAATTTTCGATGAAATCTGTGTATTTGTACTTTAAATTATTTTAAAAATGTACTGAAACGTGCATTTAAAATTGTGAGAGGTTCCCCTCTCTCCCTGGAGGGAAAAAAAAAAATCCTCTGACATCTGAGCCACAAAGTAAGTTTTATAACAGTTCTGAATTTAGCAACTTAGAAGAATTTTAGAAGAATAAGAGAAATACTTGAATAGGTCGTGTTCCATGTACTTCACCACTTTACTTTCAAGTGGAATATCGTAAATTGTAATTTTTTAATCTGAGAAATTATTTTATATGATGAAAATAGGACTCTCTTTATATCTCATTTGATAAAATGAATGAAATCACGTTCGAAATCAATAGCGATATAAAGATTATTTCTTATTCTAGTATTTATATACAAGTTACTTTGACTAATAAAGTTTTAATGCGTAAATAATATTTAATTATTTTTAGGTCTTGTATCCTGTTCACCAAATCCGTGTAAAAATGCCGCGACCTGTATATCTAATCCCAGAGGAGAATCCTATTGCAAGTAAGTGAACACTTTTGTTGCCAGTTTTCATTCAACTATTTCCTATCGTCTGCAATCGGTACCGTTGCCATATTCCTTTCTAGTGTTTTGTGCGCCCTCCTAGAAAAAAAAACCTATTAATTAAGACCCTGCCTATATGGTGTTCCAATGGAAAGAAATATTACAGATTTCCGCTCATTGATAACACAAGGAATGACCTCGGATAATAATATGAACTATTTCCTTTATCTTCATTGACTAATTACAAACATTGGTACATTTTATGTTGTACTACTTCCATCACTTCACAACTTTCGACCATGAGATCGTATAAACACATGCCATGTAAAATTTAAACTCTTCCCATCACCTTCTTAATGTATCTACAATAATAATAATAAATCTAAATGACTTTTCCTTATGTTTACCATGTTTCTTCTTCTTCTTTACATACCGGCCACTAGACTTGGCACCTCCTGGAGTATTTCCACTCCCATGGCGTCTCCACATTATTTCCATTTCGTTTCAATATTTATTAATTAGTACTAGTAACTGTATTTGGATGAAAAGGGACGCTTTGATGTAATTTAGCCTACAATATTTCATGTACCTTTTGAGATTTTTTCACATACCACTGCAGGTATGTTTACCCTACTTTGAAAAATCTCAGTTTAAAGCTGTTTCTGTGTAAATTGAAGTTTCGTCGTTCCTCATAATAGACAAACGTCTGTTATGAGTGTGTCTAACTGCCCTTTAAAACGGACAGAGACTTTGCCTTTTAAAAGGGCAGTCATTGCCATACGTAAACGGTCCCATCTGTTTCATTGTCCCCCTCAAAACTCGGTCTGTCAATTCCATTGGTGGTGACGTGTGTGTTGGAGTTTTTGTAACAGCCCCTTTTCCCAACGGACTTTTTCCAACCTCTACTGCACGGTATTCGTGTTTTCGAGTTCCCTTTTTAGGTTCTGAGTTTTTATGTTGATATTTTTGATCAAAAATACGTATTCACATATTTTATTGGTAAAGAGAAATGACGCAGGCAACAAAATAATTAAAATTTTAATTCTCAATCCCTGTCGTACAAATTGCATAATATTACATAAACATACCGATCCCGTTTCTTGTACCAGCACAGATGGTTTGAAAATACCATTAAATTTATGTATTACCCCCTTTAATTTTCCAATTTTTCCACTAACTTATGCACACTGACTTCACTTACGTTCTATATTTACGATATATAACTTAACATCAAACTGAGCATCTATGATGTATAACTTAACGTTAATGTTTTATATCCATGATATATAGTTTAACGCTAAGCTGATTTTTGCTACATATAACTCAATAATAACATTAAGTCGTGTATCTATGATACGTTACATTAAGCTGTTCACCTACTATGTTTAACTTTACGGTAAGTCGTGCATCTACGATATATATAACATTAAACTGCATATCTATGATATATAACCTAAAGTTAGGTTACGTATTTACGATGTATCTGCGACTTGGTTATGTTTTCCTGAAATGAATAAGTGCCGGTACAGTTGAATTTCCCGCAAAAAAACTTTTTCATTCAAATCCGCTTCAACATCACTAGAAGGCAGGTGGTGAAAAAGCAAGCCACGCGCATGATCGATCGTGACGTCACAGGCTGCGACCGTTAGGGTTTTGGGCCCCGCGAGGGATATTTAAAATCCACAGGAGTTAAAAGGACTGCTCTTGCCGTTTAGCAGAAATGTTAATTGCACATTATTTTAATGTGTCTGTATTTGCCAATGTAGTTTATGTTTATATAATTAAAATAGCTTAATTAAGCACTTCGAGATTATTTAAATTAACACGTAAAAGCAGGTCCTTATCAATTTACTCTGCTTCTGATCTTATCATTTGTGTATGGGGGAGGGGTGTTTTAACCTTATCTGATTGATAAGCAGACGCCAAATATTACGTGTTTACTAATATACAGAGTTCGAATTTTAGTAATACTGAACTTTTTGCGTACGCCTAATCTGTACTCTGTTACGTTACTTATTTGTATACTGTTATATTATTATTACGATTATATACACCACAGCCTTAGCCACGCAGGGGCTATAGGTGGCTGAGCCCCCTGAAATGTATTCAGCCCCCCCCCCGCAGAAAACGTTTATTCTCAAAAATTAAATATTGTAGAATTTCATTCTAAATTTTTTGTTTTGTACGAAATTGTACATGACAATGATTGTTCTTTAACGTTAAAAATGTATTCAAAATAGCTTTCTACCGTAGATCTTGTGTATATAACGTGTTTTTTTATATACGTTTGAGTCTTCATATACTTTATAATAAGGGCAGGGGTTGATTGATTGTTTGAAAGCGCAAGGTATCTAGGCTATACGCCAAATATAAGGGCAGAAATTATAGAGAGGTATACTAAAATTTATTTCTTAATGCAAAATTTACTTTAAGAAATTTATTTATTAATTTTAAATATATTAGTCTGCTTATATATTTAGTGTTATTAAATATATTAATAAAACAATCAAACATTTATGAATTTTAAGCCCCTCTGTAGCTTTCAAATTTATAACAAGAAGCAATGCAGACATGGACCCACAATACACATGTATTCCTTCTCCAAAAAAATAAAATTTAAATTTTTTTTCGTTTTCTTTAAATTGTAAGCAGGTCCCGATGTTACGCAGGTGCGAACCTATCACCTACCTACCCACCTGCAGGTAGGCCATTTTCTTAGATTTTCCCCTAGCAGTTTTTTTGCTATATTATGCGAACCCCTACTGCCTCGATTTTTTTTAAAGTTCATTTTATTCTAAATATTGCCTTCGGGCTTACAAAGGGTCTGAAAAGTTGGTTTCCTTCTCACGGTTGTATTGGCGTAACTCTTCAAAAGGTGGAAAGTGTAGATTTGTAGGGTTAAGATAAAGTTAATATACTTTTTAAGGAGTTAATGTAGAAAGAAGTTAATGTGTTCCGTATGTTAATTAATTCGATTTACACTAAAAAGAATTTAAAAATATGCTCTTGATGGGTAACTCAACGTGGGAGAGAGCAGTTAATGATGTTCTCATGCTCTGCATTACATTTTTCCCGAATGATTACAACGGACATCCTAATAGGCAGTGCCTTAGCATGGGGTTCAAGTAGCCTTAAAGAAGGGTATTCGATGCAGCGTTAAAAAAAATATTGTGATTTACATTACCAGCAGGCTTGTATGTAAGGTCACTATTAGCCAGGAAGGGACAGATTTATGGCAGTGAGTAATGGCAATGCCATAACACTATAGATTTAAGGGTATAATTAACACCTATTATGCTATATATAAGCAGGGGGTAAATTTATATTTAAAGCCCTCTTTAGAATTATTTTTGGTGTCTTGGGATGTTAAACGACTATATATAAAGAAGCATGGTGTTCGGGGGAAATCAGCTTCTTTTTTTGGCTGATAGGTGTTAGCAAACACAGACTAGATTAATGTACAGTAAAACTTGCTATCCATTAGCCCTGTCGAATAATATCCATTAATTTTGTCGAATAATATCCATTAATTTTGTCGAATAATATCCATTAATTCTGTCGAATAATATTCATTAATTCT
Organism: Dysdera silvatica; assembly: GCA_006491805.2. NCBI lineage: Eukaryota > Metazoa > Arthropoda > Arachnida > Araneae > Dysderidae > Dysdera > Dysdera silvatica. Next base: position 41,442,930 of record QLNU02014802.1, read on the forward strand.
GTCGAATAATACCCATTAATTCTGTCGAATAATATCTATTAATTCTGTCGAATAATATCCATTAATTCTGTCGAATAATATCCATTAATTCTGTCGAATAATATCCATTAATCTTGTCGCTGATAGATACTCAAGACCCACGGTGCCTACTATTCAGAGGTTATACTGTACTACGCCCATCCCTTTTCTTGCCCCAGTAAGGAAAATTTTGAACTTGGTCGATTTCGTGGTTTGGTGTCCACAAGTTCCCTGGGAACTTTTCTGTGTACATAAACACAATTCTCCACTTTTTGTGAAAACGAAAACAAACATTATAGATGATAACGTTATGTATCGCGATCGTCTAAGATTTGGGTCAGGTGCTGTGAGTGTACGCCAGAATAGCATAATTTTCGTCTCCTAATTTGAAAACTAGCAGACGTGAATTTAAAACTCGTTTTTATATTGTACGTGTATGTTTGAGCACGATTGCATATCAAAGTGGGTTGATGTGAAAATAATTTTCTGAAATGTTCCTCGTAATGTATAGAAAAATCTCCTTGACGGATATTCCCGAATAGCGGACGCCTCTATTTAACGGACACCTTTTCGATTTCTGGACCCAATGTTTGTTCTCCCGTAATCCCCCTGAAAAGCGGAATGATACTTCCCGATATTATAAGTCCCTATGTGTCCGTTATTTAAAGGTTTCACTGAATGTCAGACAGTTACGGTATTTTCGTGACACCTTTGATAAGCGACCACTTTTGTTATGTTTCTATACACAGCAAAATCTCTGAATAATGGGCACCTCTGGACTTAGTGTATCTGTCCGCTATTCGAGAGGGTTGGAGAGAGGATAGCAAGCATTGAGACTGCGAATTGGAAAACGTCCGCTATTCAGAGGTGTCGGTTAAGGAGGTTTTGCTATAAATGCTTGATAGAGGTCAGATTATAAGCGTGGTGAACTGACAATAATCATACGCGACGTCTTTTCAAAACTGTTGCCAGTTCCTCTTTGTCAAACTAAATCATTCCTAACCCTTCTGGTATATAACGCGATCTTCTCATTATCGTTCTTTATTTTTTAAATGCTTGATCTTGGTTAAGTTACAAATGAGGAAGGTGGCAACAGCGGCATCTGTAGCTTTTTCTTGGTTGTTGCCAGATTCCTCACTGTCAAAATAAATGTTAAATTCATTCATCCTCTGTAGGTAGCAACGTCTTTAAACTTCGTATCCAGTATTGTTGAACCTCTACCTCCTTCTCTCATTACATATTGCCTATCAGTATCCTACTAGACGGCAAACATTTTTTTCGGGGAGGGGATTAATGCGTGATCGAGAGCTTATTTATCTCTCGCTGACGGATGCTCAAAATCTGGTCTCTCAGAATTTCCACGATTTCCGTGACTTCAGGGCACCCGTGAGGGTTTGGGCCATCGGATTTGATATTGGCCTCATGGCCAAGCGATTATTGTTCGCTCGTTTTTCAAGGCTTGGAAACAGCCACAACGGATCACGCAATTTGGTTTTTCTGACCACGAAATCTGGCAAACCATTTTGAAACTTTTTTGCTGTTGCCAGTTTTAAAAATAGAATGGCTCATGGAAAAAGATAACAGACATACGATACGGTAGACGTTTCTTCATTAATATTCTTAAAACGATCGCATTTGTTGAATACGGAACGGTTTCATTGTGTGTGATATATCGTGAGTTCCCACCGATAGCCAGCGAATGTTTATCGATGTTGATTAATTGATTCCATGATCGTTATTGTGTCCGAGGAATTATCGTGAATGTTATTGCAATTACTAGGTTCCCAAAATGGACGGGCTTCATAACAAGCCCCTATGTTTGTGTTTAACGACGCAAGGACATCAAAAGGCGTACTGCGCAGAACCTGCTGTCTTCCGAGGAATCCGAACCTCTTACTGTCTCTGCATTTGAGGTTGCGTATTGATACTTGGCCCATTTTAAAATCCTTTGTTTTTTTTCTCAGCGATTTGTTTTAGAAATTTTTTCTCTCGTGTGTTCGTGACAAATAAAAATCAATCCCAAATAATGTTTGTCGCCAAAATTACTTCAGTGGAAGCAGCGTTTTCCCAGTCGATAATGATAATTGAATGTAACCATATGGGGGGGGGGTGCATCGTTTTATGGACCCAATACATTGACGTACTTCCATATACTTCTTTAGGCGAATATGCTTCTGCATACCGGACAGCTTAAGAGTTGAGCGTCCGCTATTGGGAGGTATCCGTCCTTGGGGGAGGGTTGTGGGGGGGATAATAAGCATTGGGAGTGGGATTTGGAAAAGTGTTCGGTATTCGCAGGTGTCCGTTAATGAGGTTTTTCTATACGTGTTTAACTCGTACATTGATCCTAGTCGTTCAGGTTGCATGCGTATACTGGCTATATTTATATTCATACGTGACCCAGGGTTGTATAGATTTTCCCGGAACCCGCCGCCTTTAAAACCCAAAAAACAAAAAACAAAAACACTTGGGTTTAAAAAAAAAACAAAACACTTCCCCAGTATTGAGTAAATGGATTTCTAATCACGATGTCGAATTCCACATGTTTCCCATTCCATTGATACGTTATTTACTACTATAGATATGTGTGTAAAATTAGTCAATTATTGTTGACGTTCTTTTTATATTAGTAGAAAAACAGTCATTAAAATTTAAAACGTAGTAGAAGCTTACGATTATAAAACTCTACAAAATAAAATAAAGAATTCATTTATTAACATCCAAGTTATCGCTCTGCAGAAATTTATAAATCTTGACGTGTTCTTCCTCCCCCAAAGCTTTACCTTACATTAGCGTTTTTCATTGCTTTACCTTACATTAGTGTTTTCCATTGCTTTATCTTACATTAGTGTTTTCCATTGCTTTATCTTGCCAAATATTGCAGTATCTTCAAATAAGGTCTAAACTTATTCCACTTAATAAACATCATCCAACGACAGCTCAATATATGCATTTGTCCCATCATGTAAACGTCATTACATATTCAAACTCTCACATCACTGAAGATGGTAGTGACACTGAAATAATAATCGTTTTGGGGTTGAATGAAACCCAGGATTTTTTTTAAGAAACCTCAACCCATGTGGCCTTTTTTGGGTTTTTTAATTGGATATTTTAAGGAATTATTATCATTAAAAACAGTTACTTAGGCTATTTTCAAATCTTTGCACAGATGGAAAATAACATAGCTTATCCTACATACTTTTAGTATCTCAGTCATTTAGAAAATGGTAAGGAAGAATTTGCAACCTCTAAAAATTTTAAAATTCAAACCTAGAGTTGCCATTATGTTCCATACATGGCATCTCATGAGTAACGGATTTATTTACGATTAATGTTGAAATAGAGATGGGGGGGATTTCCATGTTGGAAGGCCTCATTAGATTAGTCATAACATAATGTCTCATTCAAGGAAATGCAATTAGGTGCACTTTAAATGTACATTATATTTTAAAAATGCAACTACGTGTATCACAAAAGAAGGAAATTGTTAAATTAGATATAATTGAATTCAAGACCAATAAATACACACAATGAAATTTAAAGTTTAACTTTTCTCCATTCTTTAGAGTTTAGAGTGCCCTGAAACAAGAACTAAGTAACTTGCACTTTGTCTATGAGATTGGTGAGGGCGCAGCTCCAAAATTATTTTTTTCTTTAACGGAATCTTTGTTTTTCAGCCTTGTTTTCTGTTTTTGGTATATATATATCTTCCATTTTTCTGCAATTAAAAAAAAACATTTTCATTAACTAGGGATGTTTAAAAGTAGAAATTCCCACTCAAGCTTGGAAGTTGTGATTTTGTATGTCAAACTTCTAAAAAGTCGTGCTGTCTAAAAAATGTTAATGTTCTTCATAAATAATTGACGTTAACTCTGATAATCTGTTGTATTATAACTTTGTTGTATATAATTTTCTTTTCTATTTCATAAAAATGTGAATAATATGTATAAGTATTATTAAAAAATCCTTATTTTATGGAATATTTACGCATACACCTTAAAAAAAAAGACTGTTTTTGAATTAAACAACTAAATTTAACTGTTAAATTAACTGTGTAATTCAACTTAACTGTTTGTTAAGTTGGCAGGTAGGCTATGTGATGGATATAAAATGACTTTTTATTGCAATTATATGTGTTTTTTTGTTGTTATTCTCCAATGTATAAATAATAGAGATAATGGGGAGGTGTAGGATATGTGACATTACTACTATTCATTTGTGTAAAGATTTGAAAACAACCCAAGTAATTGTTTTATTAGAACCAAATTTGGGCAAAAAAAACAAAAAAAAAATCCAATAAAACCCGCACAGTTTTTTTTTTTTTTAAAAACCCGGGTTTTACTCAATCCTGACGTGACCCCATAGCAACTACACTAAAATTCCTCCTAACGGACACCCCCTCTTTTATGGACACATTTTTCTGTCGAGTGTCCGTTAATGAGAGGCGTCACTGCATTAATATAACCATACCTACCCTCTCTATTCAGTATCGGGGACAGCAATGAAAATACCATCTAATGCAGAAAAAGGTTTGTATAGAGGGAGGACACCTCAGCACTTGAGTAGTTTTCCACTATCAGAAGGTGCCCGCTATTTGGGAGGGTTCATGGACATTCGGATAGCATTTCCCCATTTCTAATCCCACGACCGGAAATGGGGAAGTATCCTTTAAATGAAGGTGTCCGTTATCCAAGAGTGGCTGTATTTAGCTTTTTGTATTGCAAATAGCTTCTATTGTGTTTAAATATCATCTCTGCCGTATCAAGTACAGGGGAGTGGTAGGCATTGCGCACCAATTTCACAGGTTTAAATTGCGTACTGACAACAACTACCGGAAAAAATAAGTCAGCTATCCAATATAACCTCTGTTGACCCCCATCAGTGTCTAAACATTGACCGATCACCAGTACGCCTTAATTTTTATATCTTCCGTTCACCCCCTTGAGTTCTCCCTCTCGAGTTAGCATGATAACTCCTAATGAGTCCGGCATAGCTTCTTGGGTTGGCCTTTTTTGGCCAATTTATGTGGGTACGACCCCCTTGTTTTTGCTCCAGTGATAAGCTCTTCTCAAGTCCGCAGTGAAACCTGCCCCGCTTGGAAAAGAAGAAGAAGAAGAAACTGGTACAAAATATGTAGGGGGGAAGCTGTGAGATGGGGGGGAAGAGAGACCGTGGGAACAAACTCAGACTAACAAAAGAGAGTGCCTCTCTCTCGCCAGCCATCTGGCTCGCATCGAGGTCCCCAACTAATACTTTTCCCTTCTCGATTTGACACTATCCCAGAAGCTGATATGTACGCGGGGCATACCTTGTTGTGACGTAAGTGACCTTCTGTAGGTAAACCTGAAAATGACACGAGAACTTGCCAGGTTGTTTGTTATTCGAGAAGATCGCTGTTCGACGGTAGGTGATTATGGAGCAATTAATCTTCTCATTCCGACCACCTTCGTAAAACGACCAATCGTTTTTAGAACAACTTACCCTCATAGAAATGGACTTTTTGTAATGTAAACGCATGTAGCGACTCCAGAAAGTGTCGGTATGTTTGTAGTTAGCATGCCTGATGGGCCGTTTAAGGCGGGACCATTCAATTTATATACAAGGTGATCTCAAAGTCTTGACACATTTATAAATATACCAAATTAATGTTTGTAGAGTTCAGAAATCCGAAGAAAATTATTTTAGAAAGGCTATTGACCGTGGTCATGTAAATACGATAGAACCCCAATTATCTGAATTTCGCATAACTGTTTGTTGCACTTATTTATATATATGTATATATATATTTTTTAAATAGACAGACATTCGTTCAATATTTTCGGCCAAAATGCTCATATTTGTTTCGCAATATACTACAAAGTAGTTAATATCATAATTAACATAGATTTACGTTGTAACGTTTTTCCCTATTACCAGTTGTTCAGTGGTCCGTAAATAAACGTGTTTTTGGATAAATATTCCAGTTTATTTACACTAAAAATATAATTTGGATTGTACTGTATGAGTACAATATGCAATGCTCGAAATGGAGGCATGCGGGTGTATGGTATACCCCCACCTTTTTTAAATTGAGAAGCGTACCCCTACTTTTTGATGACGCGGGACGTCTGGGAACGCTGTTCGAACTGGGAGGTATGTCATATCACCACTTTCATATACAAAAGTATACCTATCTCGTATTCCTTCCTTTTTCCATCATGAAAAAATTTTATTAATTGGCACGTGTACAGAAACGAAAATGCAAATGGAATTTTTATTCTTCAGCTTAATTAAAGGAGGCCGTAAACGGATTGGCAACACCAAATTATCTTTAACCTCTCGTAACAAGCAACGCAATTACATAAAAAGGTTAAACACTGGTAAAATAGCAATGAAAAAGATCACCCAAGCTTTCGGACGCGTCAGCAGCAGTCCTTCATCAGGAGTAATGACGATGTTATGTTTCTGTCTCTTTTTATACTTGAAATTTATGGAAAACCCTTCATCAGAGTAGTCCCCCCGAATGGAAAACCCAATGAGAACCAATTGGAGGCCTCCAATATAATCATAGAAGAACCCCAATAGCAAGCACTCGCGAAAGGAGACATAGCCTCACGTCTGGCAGAACACGCTTTACAACACGGACACGAACCCGACTGGGACTCAACAAAAATACTACACCGTCACATCACAAACAAGAATAGTAGACTCTTCTTAGAATCTTGGGAAACTTACAAACTACACGGGAAAGCCATTAATACATCACAACCACTTCCAGAAACTTATAAACAACTCTTACTCTGAAATGTATGAGACATCCCCAAATTAGGTAACCCGCAGTGTGGGTTTCTCATTGGTCCCTATTGGGGTTCTTCCATGATTCTATTGGAGGCCTCCCATTGGTTCTCATTGGGTTTTCCCATTCTGCGGGACTACTCTGATGAAGGGTTTTCCAGAAATTTCAAGTATAAAAAAGAGACAGAAACATAACATCGTCATTACTCCTGATGAAGGACTGCTGCTGATGCGTCCGAAAGCTTGAGTGATCTTTTTCATTGCTATTTTACCAGTGTTTAACCTTTTTATGTAATTTCCTCCCTGGTACCCTGTATTTTATTTCTAAGCAACGCAATATCGTATATAGTGTTTGTTGCCAGACGATATGGAAATTTTCCATATCGTGGGGAAAAATAGAGTATTTATGCTCTGCTGGGATGTATTTTTATAGTGGCAGACCAGAGTGGAATGTTCCCCCCTCCGTAAATTAAAAAAAACAACCTGTAATTCAATTATTTAACAAATAGACCTCAATATCATACTGCCCCCCCAAAAAATCCCTTCTAAAAAAATTGTAGGTCCGCCCCTGGTTCCTTGCTTATCGTTTTAAGCCAACTTACGCTTGTATCTCACGATTTTTCCATCAAAAACTATACCTTTCATTAATTACGTTGCGGCTTTATCAGTTAATTTTTTTATACACTTAAAAGTGCTAGAAATTTTCATATCGGAATCAGAAATCGGTTTCCCGGAATCCCGTTGCTACAAAATCCCCATTCTTAATGTTTTAACATAGAAAAGGGAAATTTCCCCCAGTTACACATCACAAATCACCGTTAGTGTTTCCAAATTCCGGCGAATCCAGTATACTCTATTATAAAATGGATAGGGAATTTCCTACACTTAAGACATCATTGGCAACAGTTAAGTTTTGCCAAAAGTATCTGCACAATTTTCATCGTACATAGCGACAAAAAATTGCTAAACTAACTTATAGAAAAGGTGTTTATCTCTTCAATTATACAATAAACTTTAAAAAAATTAGATGGATGACAGAAACACACACATATATATATATATATATATATAGGTGATATCGACAGAAATCATGAAAAAAAGCAGCCGTTTATCTCAATTTCATAGTAATTTGGGAAGAAAATCGTTAAATTGGCATCATTGGTGCCCGTTGGATAGGTTTGGATCCTTACTGAAAGTCGCCGGATGTAGGAACAAGAAAGAAAGGCCATTTATATACAAATCGAACACTACGCAGATTAAATTAAGAAACAATTTTTATTAACATTCTTTAGGCTTAGTAATATGAACGCCGATGTTATGTCACAGTTAAATGGTCAAACGTTCGTAAAGAAAGGAATGTTTTTTGCGTCTGGTGGGGCACGATCCCACGACCTTCTGCTATCCGGGCATATGCTCTTACCAACTGAGCTACAAACGGCAAACACTCAATCCATTACGAACGTATTTAAAGCATATTTTTGGAAGCCGGGTATTTCGCGAAATGGGGCAGTACATGAACTGCTTTTTAAACCAAATTGCGAAGAGATCGGTATTAAATTCATCGAAAAGCCCGTTGCAGCAGATATATTTATACAAGTCGAACACTACGCAGATTAAATTAAGAAACAATTTTTATTAACATTTTTTAGGCGTAGTAATAGTAACGCCGATGTTATGGCACAGTTAGATGGTGAATAACCATCCATAACATCGGTGTTACTATCACTGCTCCTAGAAAAGTTGATGAAAATTATTTCTTATTGTTTGTTTAGGTGTTTTATGGCGCAAGAGCATCTGGGCTATATACTACGCCAAACATGGTAATATTTCTTAAGGAAAGGCTAGTCCAGTGTTGATTTATCATGTATTGATATGTGGTGGTATATTCAAGTGGCTGCTGTTCATATGCAATTATCAGTGTTAATTTGTGGTGTAGTTTGTTTTGATTTTGTGAGTACAAACCTATAAAATGAGCTTGCTGTCGTGGTTAAATAAAGCAAAAATTGCAACTAGTAAGTATACAGCTTCGTCTAGTAACAATGAAATCGATTGTTAAAGTCTCGAAAGCTAGCCTTCTACTTCGACTAGTTTTAATGGTAATTCCAAATGAGAGTCGTGTAATGCAAATAAAAACAGTGACACGAGTGAGAGTGACATTGAAACTACAAGTGACGATGATCCAGAACCCGTTCATAATAAGAAACGAAAACATAGCTGTAGTTTTCATAGTCATTTTACTATACTGCCATTACCTAACTTCTATTGCAATATCTGTCTTGGTTCGAAAGTTACTAGTCGCATTCGAACTTTCCTAGTAACCCTGTATATTTTATAAAACTCCACATGGTATTGTAAAAATATATCCACATATGTTTGCCTAGTTAAATGTAACTTACCATAAAATGTTAAGAGTGCTATGCGGTGATGTAACTATAAATCTGATAACTATACGTATTTTCGGTGGCTCTGGCAAGCGTATTGTGCGCCAAGTTCAACTTTATCTAACGATATATTTCCGTTGTTAGATTTCGCCGTATAAACGTTGAAAATTATTTTTCTAATGTTTGTTTAATCTACCAAACTGATAACATTTTATAATCTATGGATATGATCTTTAATCTGCACCTACTGCGCATACTCCGTTTTCAAACATTCTTGGCTTCTTTCTGCCAGTGGCATAAGCCAGAGATGGGCAGTATTTAGACTTGGAGATCTCAACATCTGCCATCCGCGGGTCAAAGGGCAGGGTCGTCGTGTGCTCAGGAAAGCTAGTTTCCTTTTTGCGGTGGAAATACTTACGAATGTCTTGCTTTGCGGGTTTCAATGTTTTCAACCCCACCTGCGTGGAACGAGCACCAGGGGGCGCGCTATACGGATACGAAGTAAGTGAAAATTGGACTGTACTGTTCTCGAAAATGCACGTGCAGCACCTTCAATAGCTGATGTAGTAAACGTAAAGAAATCGGTGTGACTTTCTAACTTCCTTTAATGTAATGAAGAGGAAAGAATTTTGTAATAGAAACATTGGATTTTTTTAATGTGTAAATGTCATTTGTGGACAGTCCCCTCCTGTCATATTTTTGTTTCTGGTCAATCTAGAATCATCCACAGGGATTACAGCGAACAATATGTAACGGCTGAACTCTGATGTTAGGAGACAAAGCCCGGAAATGACGTCATTTCAACCATACTTTCCCTGATCACTAACCTCCTTTCATATTTTCTTCCTTCTAAATCGCGAACATTGCTGTTCCAATAACAGTGTTGAACAATGTCCGAGCGTCAGAAATATGATGTATATATATAGACACTTCCTCATAAAAATTCATCCATAAAATGTACAACTATTATTGCTATAATTATCGATTCCTGTTTACATCCATATCGATTTGACCCAAGTTTACAATTCACGATGGCAGGTACGTTCATTCGAGCGAGCGTCGGACATTTCTGGCGTTGAATAGGCCGTTGTCTTCTCATGGCAAACCACGTGCTGGCCCTTACCTTTCTGCACGCCAACCATAATCACATCCCTTCCGGATACCTGGACAATTTACCGGCCATTTATTTTCTAAAACGTCATTCGGACACGAGCGTCTCCAAATGCCGCCATTCTTGGATCCCATCTTCCAGTCCTTAGCTTTCGCCCCAGGGCTACAAGATTGGCTCGTCATACAATTATGGACTCTCCGGTCAATTGAAGATTACTGCTGCGAAGAATGAGGGCCATCTTTTTTTTTTTTTTTTTTCGAACGTACGCATCAATTTTCGAGTTTTGGGGCTGCATTTTGGAGAAAACTAGTTCGATCACGTATTGCGATATCGTCCGGACATTATCATCATTCGTTGTTTTTTAGAGGAAATATTTCGTCCCTGAAATGGGTATGTTAGATGCGTTACCCCCTGTTCCATGCTTCCGAAGCATTTTGGCGCCAGCTTAGCGTGTCGGAATCGCCAAAGGAAGTAAATTTACCATTTCTTAATTTGTTGTTGTTTAGGACCTTCTCCGTCTGTTAATACAGTCGAACCTTCTTAAGACGAATTACTTTTAATACGAACCGTTTTCTGAAGTTCCGTCAGATTGCACGGCATGCTATTCTTTCCGGATAAGACGAGTTACTGTTAACATGAACAGTTTTTCTGTTCCCTTTGGTTTTAACGAGGTTCGACTATATAGTGTTGTAGTACGGGTGGCAATGAATAATACAAGAAGTTGCTGTATTTGGTAAATTGGCGTTTGTTGAGTGTTTGACCGGACTCCATCCGTCTAGTGCCCCTTTTGAGGACTCCCATCTATGCCACTGTTTCTAACCATCTCTCGCAATCAGGCAGTACACACATATTGACATAGAGTAAAACCTCTAGAGGATACCTTTATTTAAGGGACACTTTTTCAAATTCCCAATACTTGTTATCCCTCCCGAACAGCATATAAATACGTACTCAAGTGCCTAGTTGTCCGCTGTGCAGAGGTTTTACTGCATAGTGAAAACTAGTATTCTGCTGATTGTGCAAAGTATGCAGATTCTATTTACTGTGTTGGAAGGCTGGCCGAAGTGTCTATTTCGTTAATAGAAACACTTCAGCATGAGTAGACCAGGGGCGTAATAATTAAAAAAATATAGGGGAAGAGCTTATGTAGCCTTATGTCAGATGTCATTCTCATGTGTGATGTGGCAATGATCGCGGCAATGTATCTTTCTGCCTAATGGGGGAGGATTTCGAGTCCCCCCCCCCCATCCATCACCGCTGTGAGGGATCTCTGAACATGGTTCCATCTTGAAAGGATCAAAACTCAATCTATGTCAAATATTCTTCTTATCATATCACCTAAGTCAAACTTTTAGAATTTCAAAACCAACCGGGCCAAACATCAGATGTTATTGTCAATTATCTAATGAATTTCTTCTTCAGAAAAATATTACCACATAAATTATTTATTTTCACACTTTCATTCCAGTTCTTTTTATGAATAAATAAAAACTATAAAGAAATATGCGTTTTCTTGAATAACATACTATTACCGAAAAATTAGTAGATGTCCCATTTATTTTTTTCCCTCAAAACGGGACATACGCCGTATGTCCCGTTTTGAGGAAAAAAATAAACGGTCACGTTAGTCATAATCCCTCATTGCGCTGCAATTTTGTATATATGCAATGCAAATACATGGATTTGTAGCTCTGTGACCCTCCCATCACCTTATGAACTTTCTGCTTACTCTAATGGGTCTTATCCTTTGTGTTGGAATACTTGTAACCTGCCCCAGATAGCTAACATCCGTAATAATGTTCAATAGGCCACAAGGAATACACGAGTTATGCATATATGGAGAGAGAGAGACACATATATGCATAACTCGTGTGTATATGGAGAGAGAGAGAGAGAGAGAGACACATATATGCATAACTCGTGTGCATATGGAGAGGGAGAGAGAAAGACATATACAAAAGAGCATAGGGAACATATCCCCAAATTGCGCTTCAATAAGATGGCGATTACATTTTTAGAATAGCGATTTTTGAAATGATGTAAGTAGGGTTCATTGCCAGTCTTAAACTGTCGCTAGCAGTCCCGTGACTGCCTCTTGATCTTACGGACAACATTCTTTAGCGTCCTAGGACTGTGCCTCCTGAAACGTGTACCGGCCCTCATTTTCTTACGAAGCGAAGCGTGTCCTTGATCGAGGACTGTTTTTGCAACTCGTTCGGAAAATGCTATTATTACGTCGAGCAAATAACTGGGGGCCCCTAAAAGTGAGCCACCTACAACGGCCTAGGAAGCACGTACTTTTTCTCAATGTAAACAGCCCCTTTGGACAATATCACATCATACACTATTTCGGTGAAGAGGCAGGCTAGCATGCGAGGTAATTACTTTGCCTTTCGAATTTTCAGTTCTTCCAGGATATTAAGGCAAATTTTAGACGCGAACTGTCAAATACGGTTTCGCTGTTGCTGCTTTCTATAATTTAAAAAAAAAAATCACATTATCCACCATTTACTGACAACCATTTCTTACGCTGGGGTGTTGATAACACACATTTTACATCGTCAGCTCCCTGTAATGGACTTCAAAATGGACTTCACAGATTGCTGAACTATGGAAGGTAGCGTTCTTCCCTTTTTATCGATTAAATGTAGAGAATCGATACGCATATATCTCTTGAATCATTTATAGGTAACTTCTACTGAATATCGTCCCATTCTCGCGGTGAGGAGTCTGCTATGGTTTGGATTCCATACAAGTTGCCAATTGGGTTTAGGAAGTCCGAGAAGCATAGTAAATTTACGATTTCTGTGTTTTGTGTTTTCTTTCGTCTTCGATTTCGGTCCCAAGACAGACAAGGACGTAAGATAGGACCAACGGTTTAACATGACGTCAGTAGCATTGACTACGACGACCAGTTTACTTGAATTTAAACCCTGTCCAATGATTTCAGAATCCGGCCCTTAAGTTTCTTGCTCTTCGGGCGGTTCGCCCCTTAGTCAATTTCTTTAGTTATTGCTCAATAGTAGTAATTGTAAGCATTTATAGCCACTACTTAGAAGTAGTAACTGTATTCTTGTAGCCACAGTCTACCCGCGTTCCAGAAAAGGCAATTCCAGAAGAAAAGAAAATAGTGGTTTTTAGCTTCTGTCTGTAAGAATTAATCGCCACACTTACTGAGCTTTGCCCAATTACCAACGACGAATGGAGCGTGACTGCCTCATTATGTTTCGGGGTGGGTATGCCCATTATATAAAAGGAGAATTGTGGACTATTCTTTCAATGAACAATGCGAACATGAATTTCATTTGACGACCATGGAAGAAAAATGATTTCTTAGTCTTTCTTTTTAATTCTTGATGGTCTAATTAAAGAGTAGTAAGGTCTCGAACAAACGATCTACTTGTTGCCAGGTGTCCTAGCAATAATTTTAGACTTTTACGCAGCAGTAAAATTTTCTTGCTGTGGCCGTGTTGGATAGGTGGCCACCGAATTGAGAAGGGTTATAGATACACATATTCCCTTAATTTTGTTGTGTTAAATGGTTGTTTCTCTCTCTCTCTTTTAAATATGTCTGTGTGTTATGGTGGGGGGGTTGAGGCTCGGGAATGGGAACAACATTCCCGATCATTCATTTGAAGGTCCCGATCTTTCAATAATATTCCAGAATGGCTTCGACTTTATATCCAGACGAAAAACAAACCGACGGCGGTTGATAATCTTCCTGTCGATAATCGATGATACAATATTTTGTAGATTACAATAATCATCATCGCGCCCCCCCCACCTTTGGGTTTTTTTTTAACGTTCGGTGGGTTTATTCCGGGTTAAGCGTGGCCGAAGGCTGTATTCGCAAGCGTGGGAATTAGTTGCAATCGCTCCAGGCTTGTATAGAGGAATCGCCCACCGATATCGGAGTGAGCTGGTCTTTCAACTCGATGCCCTTTGAACGAAGTCCACTTCCTTAAGTTGGCTTCCTTTAATTGGCGCAGTATAGTCCAGATGCTCTTGCGTCATAAAAAAGCCAATCAATCAATCCGTAAGTTCACTACAAAACAAGCTCATATTTATAAAACGTATACAGATTACAATCAAATTGTGCACAAAAATTATCAAAATGTGTACAAAATTTATCAAAATGTGCACGAAAATTAATAAAATGTGTACGAAAAATATTAAATTGTGTACAAAAATTATCAAAATGTGTACGGAAATTATCAAAATGTGTACGAAAAATATTAAAATGTGTACAAAAATTATCAAAATGTGTATAAAAATTATCAAAACGTGTACGAAAAATATTAAAATATATACAAAATGGACCAAAATGTTTCTAAAATAGTGTTACTACTTGTGCAAAATATTACTAAAGTCATATATAAAATACTATTAAAAATATATCCAGAGTACAACCCATCTGTATACAAAGTGTATATAAAATACCATTATATCATGAAACCGCCACCCAAGTTAAGAAATACTGTGTATAAAAGAGGTGTATAAAATATGGTTAATTACCGAAGAAAAGATGGTATTGGGAAAGTTGATTACATATGGCGGCACTGTATTCCTGGGAACGGAACGTACGGGGAGAACAGGTGATTAAATGGAAATTTGAAGAAATGCAGAACCACAAATACAGATGAGATACAAAGTATATATCGAAGGCTACTTTTTCTAACAAGTTATTAAAGATCATCATGACGTTGATCATTGGTTTATAGTGCAGGAAGGATATTTTCTTTTTATGAGTAGGAAAATAATGATTATACTTAGTGATACAATCATTTAAATTTTTAATAAACAACGATATGAAAATGTGTTGGAGCGTTTGCTTATTTTATAGATTAAGCTTTGCATCACGTGCTATTTAATTACATACCTATGAAATCGTTTCTTAAGAGGGATATACCAAGAGAGGTACAAATTAGGCCAAACGCGACAAGTGAAACAAAAAAAGTTCAAGGCGCCGAGGCAAGTCAGGTAGTTCTCGCGAAAACATCTGTCCCAAAGCAGGTGGGGACTCAAAGGCCTCATCGTCCATATAAATGAGCAATCCTTCGTGCATGAATTAGTGGTTTTGATCTTAAAGAGGTAGTAATCAGACATTCTAAGAAACTCGAAGCGCAGGTGCGGAAACGTGTCGATTTCATACCTTACATATGACCTCGTCTTACGGGACGGTGAAACGCACAACAATTTGGCCCCCCCCCCTCCGTTTTTCCATTTAAAAAAATTAAATGTTTTTATGTAACAATTATTTGATAATGTTGTTGAAAGATTGTTGCAGTTTTTATGTATAATGTTATCAGGTTGGATTGTCCGACGCATGCGCAATGTTGGTTTAAATTGGAGCGCTTTTCAGGTTCATTGGATTCAGAAACGATAACGATCTTGTTCCTGGTCGAACTCAAACCTAGAGGAGGAGTACAAGGGGACTTCACCCCCTAGCCCTGCTTAGAAAAGCGAATATTACAATTGAATACTTTAACCTCATCATTCTCTGACATTTTAATCGACACATGTCAACTTTTTACTGAGAACTGATTTTTACAACATTCTACCACGTTTGGCGCAGTATAGCCCGGATGCTCTTGCGCCATAAAAATCCAAACAAACAAACAACTGAGTAAACATGAATGGGCTCTGCTGTTGTGCAGGGCTTCTCCTGGCAACGGCGCTACGGAAAGTTAGGCTTTCTTCACTAATTGCCGACAATTATCTCAAGTACAGTCTATAGATACAAAAATTTACAATTAATTATTTTAACAGAAAGTTAGAAATTAGTGCTTAAACGTTTAGGATCCTATTAAACAAATTTCGTGAATGTAGTGCAATATGAAGGTGAAAATTGTCATTCAGAATATGAGAATTTCTTAGAATATTATTTTTGTTTTATTATTAATAAAACATTAAAAATGCAAATAATGTCCAGATTTTTCTGCGGACCACAGGGTGGTGATCGTTGGGTTAGAACACAAAATATGTTCATGTCTGTCGAAATCACTTCCGACATCGGGGAGGGAATGGGTTTGTGGTAAAATTGGATTCGAAGAGATTTGTTCTCTGCCAATTTAATTAATTTCTTTTCAATTGGATTTTTTTCTCTGTCTCAATTTGAGTTAAAAAAATTACTTTCTTTTACGACCTACAAAAATCAGAAACAACAGCGCTCATGTTGCTAGGTTAACTCCTAAGTTGAATGCTGTTTGGGGGTCTTACGTTTCTACTAGGAATTCTAATTTCGTAAGGTTTAAGCGAACAAACCCCTTCGCACACTGTGATCAAACAGTTAATTAGGAAGACTTCTTTTCTTTGGCGTTGTGCGGAGTCGACCAAGGGATAACAGCATGCTAGACGAACGCGTTATGTATTTACTTTTCCTAAAAAAATGATATTTATGGCCCACGGGATTTAAAATTATGAATTTAGTGGTCCGTGGGGTCTGAAAGGTTGGCAGACCTATTGTCCCAGGTAAATCGATCCTTTTACGTGGTATGTGGATTTATTTTTTCTTTGTATAAAAGTTTTAATTGCGTAATTGACAAGGTAATAGATTATCCCTGAATGGAACCAGCATTCGTCACTTGATATTTCAATCTGCCAGTGGTGGTGCCTGCCATCCAGGCTAATTTGATCATATAATTTCCATCTTCGTGCGTCTAGCCACTGTATTTTATCAAATAGTAAATTGGATTTTAATTGGTTAACTATTAATGAGTTTTTTCATGAAGAGGAACTTCAACTTCGTCAATTTCTTTACATGTCTGTAATTTGGGCACATTTGGATATACATATGTATCACTCTTTCGTGTTACAAATGCGCCACATGACACGCGAAGTCCGTTTGCGACACACATATTGTCCATCTCATCGCGAAACGCAAGACACAGTTTCCATCTAAGAATTTCGCCAGCCCTACGGAGAGACAGACACCACCTGCCCAAACAGCCACACCGGAGATCATGGGAAAAATTCTCGAACCCAGCTGCCTGCGACACCACCTGGCTTCGAGGTTTTTTTTTTCCTATTCGCGTTGACTCAACCTTACCTCAGTCTCCGTGTCTGTCTCACGGTCAGATCTAGTTCCATAAATCACAGACATATCGATATTTAGTCAATCGGTGATATTTTTCATAAATTATCTCTGCTTTTTTATCATGTAAATATTGATTTTTCAGTCTTTCTACCCGTAGGTTAGAACGAGATTCACTTGGTTAATTTTGGAACTTCCTTTAAAAGCACTAAAATACTTACGGTTAATTATTGTATCAGTACCTGAAGGTACGCTCTCTGGGTGTTTTCTCAAATGTTAGGGTTATTTACGGTATTCTCATTACTAAACTTGTAGGACAACTTTCTTGGTTATGTTGATAGCAGGACCGGGGGCAGGATTTAAGGGGCCCGTAGGCTGTTTAGCTGATCGAATGGAGCCCCTTGACCAATTGTTTTATGACAAATTATGTTTTACTATATTATTAAGGTTTCAAGACGTGCTGTTTAGGGTCTCGTGGGCCTTGGGCATTTACCCGCCAGCCTCGATTGATATTTGTTACCAGATTTTGTAGACTCGAAAAAGGGGTAAATGGTGTTGTAAATTTTCCGACGGGTGGGGTTCTATAAGAACTTTCAGGGAACAGTATAATAATTCCAAGATTATGAAACAGGCATTTTAATGTCAAAATCCCGATCTCGATATAGTCAGGCAGATACCAAATTTCTTTGTAAAAAACGTACAGATGTATTGTAATTGTTTTGATTTACCTATGGAATACTATAAATGATATTTATAGAATTTCGTGACGTCAAACTGAACGTATAGTGTCATTGATAGTCTTTATAACTTCCATATTCAAAATACAATTATTAGCTTTTAAGAAACTTTTTTTTTATTTGGCGCCATGACGACATAAACTTTTTTTCATGTGTATTTTTTTTTTCTCCTTGGAGATTGTGGTTTTCGCCGGCAGGTCGTTTCCAGATCGCGTTTGCAGGCAGCGTGTGTAGAGAGAGTAGGGGGTCATCGGCGGCCATTTTGGCATCCTTTTAATCGCCCCATCTTATCTCTCCTTTAACTTCACATTAGTCCAGCCGCGCCATTGCTTTGTTGCTTGCTTGCAAACGACCTGACCTACTCATTGCCCATGAAGGTCGTCACATAGCAAAACCCATTAACGAGAATAACAATGATATCCTCTGGGGACACTCCGAAAGCGGATCACTTTCTTCGAATTTCCAATCACTTTCCTGAAAGAGGCCAAGAAGAGGCGCTTCTTTTCACTTTTGACAAACTTTGGACGAATTGCTGCCAATTACCAGGACCTTCCTTTTTTTTTATGACTCTTGCGATAAATAAGATTTATTGCTGCATTTTAAGCCCCGTTCCTAATTGCTGAAAGGGGCATTTGCCCTTTATGGCCATGGGCGGATTTACATTTTTGCCGCCACTAGGCTACGTTTTTTTGACGCCCTAGGCCACTATTTTGGCGCCCCGTCCGTCCTCTCCCTAATCAGTGGCAGGAGCAAAAAAATTGTTACATCCAATATACGCCAAAAACTTTTATGTTGACAATAAATGTGTTGAAAAACAAACACTTAAATAAAAACATAAACATTAAATAATATTAACTTATATTGAAGTATTATTTATTTTTGGTATATAATAAATCAAATTCAATTTTATTGAAATAAATTTTAATTTTAGCAAAAAATAAAAGCCTATCGAACACTGGTATTTAAATGGAAAGCATGACGTCTGGCTTTCTTCTAAGCATCTGATTATATCATCGTCTGGTATTGATTTTGTTATATCAGACTTCATACACAAAATTTTGTCGCCCTAATCTATAGCCTAGTATAACCTATTGGGAAATACCGTACTGCCTATGGCGCCCTCCCACACACACTTCCAGAAGCAGAAAAAAACCATGGCCATTCCTGCGTCTTTTAGCATTCCAAAATATGTGCACATTTCATATGCGCATATTCACACCACCACCAAGGAAAATTCTGACCACTGTAGCGTAGTTAGTGGCAATGTGTTCAGTTACATATCAATTAATCGGATTCGATTTCAGTAGGTGCAATTATTTTCTACCAACCGGCGGTTCGAGGTTCGAATCCTCCGAACATCGTAAGCTCTGGAGCAACATGGTTTGGATGCCTCACGCCATAAAGTGCGAACAAAATATAACCAGTCACAGTTTTATTTTTATGGAGCAAGATAGCTAAGATTATGGCATCAGGGCTTAAAAAAAATTTTTTTTCAAGAAGGCCGAACCTCATTTGCAAAGGGAGTCGAACCCCAAATTGCAGGTTCATAAACAAACAAACAGCAGCTCCTGGAATCAATGTGTAGCAGCAACGTAGATATGCCGAAATTATTAAGATTAGGCAAGCACATTATATATATATTACAATATGTAAAATTCCCAATTAATTTCAAATCGTTGGTGCGGGTGGTATTGAACCCATACAACTTCCATACCTACAGTTTACATGTATAATCAATCTCTAATAAAACAGAACTAATCACGATAGGAATTTTACTTAGTACGTTTCATGCCTCTTATTAGATGGAGACGTGAAACGTAAACCTGTTCTACTTCTTTTTATGGATTTTGATATAAGTAAAATATTTTTGTATGTCTGATATGTGTATGCTACTTTTATAATACATGCGAGACCATGGAGAAAATGGGGAGTTGATAAAAGCAAATATTTCTCCTATAAGAGGGAATGTTATTTTGCAAGTAATGGTATATTGAACTCCCCTTGTGTAGTTTCGTTTTGACACGTGATATAGATATTTTAAATCAAAAGCATGTAGAAATTATACTGGTATATTCAGTCATTATCAAATAATTTCAACATTTATATCATGGTGACGATACTCGTATCATAATGATGGTAATTGTATCTTGATGATACTTGTATCATAGGGATAATGAGCGTACCTGTCTTTCTATGTTAACAGAGTACCATACGGATACCAATATGTAGATGTATTGAAGTAAGATAAAAAAAAGTAGCCCTAGTTGTTTTTTTTCCCTTGTCCACGAAAACTGGTTTTGAGTTTGTATAGCCCAGAGCGAGACAAACCCCCCGCTGTTAAGGAACAGTGTCCCCCCACCTTTCAAGTCTACCTCTAGATCGGTGGGGGCAGAGGGGGGGGCAATAAGTTAGGGGAGTGCCAGAAGTTTCGACCAATGGCTGTTCACTTCTTACCCAATAACTGCTACCGGATGTCTTGGAGGTTTGTTCGCTGGCAGAAAATTGGTTGCAAACTTCTTCGGACCAGGGTGTCTTGCTCCTGTTATTTCTGGCCCGCGGTCTCAAGTGCCGCGCCCTTCTGAAAAACTGATGAGATATCTTCCATCTCCTAGCAAATTGCTTGTTTCATGTTTTCACCTTCATCGCCCAGGAGAGTTATTGCTGTTTGCCAAATCGATCCCTTTCAATCGATATGCAGTACTTCCCCTCCATACGCAGAATACCTCTGTAATCTGGGCAAGTCATTAAGTCCCTTTGGATCTATATGTATCATTACCCCCTTTCTTTCATGGACACTGATTACATATTAGATAAGGACAAAGCTACGCGAGATTCCGACGCGTATGGGCCGTTTTTCTTTGTATTTTAAATGGCGCCGATGTTATTTTTCTTGTATTTTTTTTTAAATATAAATCGCGATGAAAAATATTGCATCGTAGACCATGTGTCAACTTGGTTACGATCTAGTCTTGAAGATTCCCGCGACCGCTAGATGGCGCTGCTAGAAATGGCAGCAGCAGGTGCGTATCCATGGTGGGTTCCCAAGAGAAAGACCAGGACAGGAAGTCGTCTCGCGTGCGTAGTGGAATGTGACCTCTCTACCATTACTTGGGAATGGAGGGAGGGTTAAAAAAAAAAGAAAAAAAAGATGGCCCCTGTGGAAGAAGGCATGCATCAAATGAGAAACCAACGTTAGTAGTTAAAATTAGTTCAGTAATTTAATCGAATACATTCCGTGAGAAACGGTAATTAACGCTAGTGTCTAACCCGTATTATCATCATAACGTATGATGTTATTTCAACGTTATGTTCCAGATGTTCATTTTGGGGTTTGATTTAGCATATACTTTCAATTTACCGTGATTTCGACCTTTCGATGATTGATATCGATATTCTATGTACCTTATAAATTTAATCGTAACTGAAAATAGTTGTGGCGACCCCTAGTTTTCAGTGAAGCCTGTTTGCGACCCCCTTGACGCTCGCGATCCCCAGGTTGGGAACCACTTCTGAAGAATTATGATCGATTCAATTCATTATTCCTAATTTCAATAAGAAGTGAGTAATATATTGTCCATTTTTATTAGGCCTTTTTCTTCATTTTGCCTGAAACATAATGTTCAGCCATCGGAATAGAGCTCGTCTCTCTCTCTCTCTCCAGTAACAGTAGGCTCTTCCTAATTCGGCAGTAAGAAATTGAATAAAGAATTGACCGGGTTCTTACGCACCTCAAATCGTTAAGGAATTTTAAATCATCCCTAAAAATCAGGGAAAAGGAAATCGTTTGGTTAAACCTGGAAAAGTCAGGGAAAGGAAAATTTTTTGGTCAAACCTGGAAAAGCCAAGGGAAAAGGAAATTTTTTTTATCAAGTCTGGAAAGGAAAAGTCAGGGAAAAATTTTCAAATTTCCTTCTGAATAACTAAATTTGATGCGAACTTGAAATCAAAGTTCACTTTAAAGCAGTGGTTCTCAACTCAATTTACATCGGGGTTCACTTTTCCACCTTGAAAAATTCTCAAGAGTTGACTGAAAAACCTATATAAAAAATTCAATTTTAATATTTAATAATAATTTTTATAAGCGTTTTTTTAATTATTTTGTTAAATAATGACTCGTCTCGCGGGCCACTTGGGACTCTTTCGCGGACCACCAGTTGGGTAACCACTATTTTAAAGTCTTGTTTGTGATTAGTCGGTGGATTTTGTTGAAAGGGTCAGGGAGATTTTCTTCTCTAATGTGAGTAGGAACCTTGGTTTAAACTCCATTAGTTTTTACGTACAGTGAAACCTCCCTGAAACGACCAGCGGCGGTTCTGTGAGAAAGTGGTCGTTAAGAGAAGTTTCACTGTATTTTCAGAATTCTGTCACTCTCGCTAATCTGCAACTCTTCTTCTATGCAAGGACTTGTCGGATTAGCGGGAGTTTACTGTAGTGTGGACGGCAACTATTAAATTCCGACAGCAAACCGTGCGCTTGAAACTGTGTTAAATAAAATACAGTGATTTGTTTGTCAATTGCACTTGCCGTTTGCCCAGTTGCTTGACTGTTGCATAGAACACTAAACTGCAACCGTGGACCGTGAAAGCACACACAACAAAAGGCTTAAAAACTAGCTTTTTTGAAGGAAAAGAACCGCCCGTGTTGTATCGTGTGGCTGCAAATTGGTGGTAGAAAGCGGAAACAACGCAATGAGAGTGGACAGTGACAAACGAACGACATTGCAGGAATCCGCTTGTAAAGAAATTTTTGCGGAAATCCAATATTTTTTTGTTCGAAAAAGCAGAAAAAAGGAAAGGATGTAGCAGGTGTTGTGCACCGTTTACAGTGTCCGTTAAATTTGGCTATTAAAACTCCAAAAAATCAGACTTCTCGGTCATTACGTCAATCTGCATTTTCCGATTTATTTATTAAACTGAGTTTAGAAGGTTTCAGAACGAAGTACGTGTTGTCGCTGTGTATCTCTGGCAAATACAGCGTACGCAGAAAGTTCAAAAGGGAGCTACAGAGCTACAGCTTCACATATTTATATGTGTATATACAAAATTTCATCATAATGGGGAGGGGGTTACAGCTCCCCATGCGTACACCAATGATCTGTAGCGATTCTGTGCTCTCATTCGTAGAAAACTTTGAATATTTAAAAAAGTTTTTAAGAAGTCCTGATTTCAAGTATTTGACACTTTGGATTTTTACTGTATAATTCTTGACCTGGAGATGGGCTCTTAGATTTTATTTATACATTATTTTATGACTACTACGTATTTAAACAACAATATTAATCAACGTTTATTGGCGTAGTGATACCAGCGCCGATGTCATGGTGAAAATAATCGGCTTCAATAAATAAGCCTTTTAATAAATAAGTTCGTAAGAGAGAAACGTTGTCGTTCGTAGCGCAGATGGCAGAGCCATCTGAGCATTTGCACTTTTAAATAGTATACCTCCAAAATTTAACTACAATGGAATCTACTATCCTAAGCAGTTGAGACCGAGTTCATGTCCGAAAATAGAAAATGGATCGATCAATTCCACCGTCAGTTTTGTTAATGACTACAAGCGCCTATTTCTATAATGGATATACATTTAATAGAAAATGAATGTCGTTATCTTAAAAATAAATACAGCTTCCTAATTTGTGCTGTGAAATTCTTAGTTTAAAACGTCCCATGGAAGTTTAAGGTGAAGTTTCCTTTCACGAAATATGGATGGAATCGATTCCTACGAAGAAAAAGAATATTTGCTGTATGAGAACGGATGACGGCGAGTAGACGGTTACGGATAAAACAAAATAGGAAAACAGGTTATATTGTACATGTGGTTAGATAATTTTACGCCATCATTTTAATAAGAAATTAATAAATCTCCTAAGCAAAATACGAAAAATGATAATTCCATTGACTTAGTATAGTGAAGATATACTTTGTATTAAACCAGGGACGGATCAATGGGGAGGGAAATCGAGGAAATTCCCCCCCCCCCTCCCCAAATTTAGAAAAAAAGTGGTGAAAATAAGTTATAACGAGCGCCGATTATGATGGTCAACTTGCATATAACGACGGAATTTTTACAAAAAAGTTTGATTTTCTATTTTCTTAAATTGTTCGTTAAATCTGGGGTTTAAAAACGACATTTTCGCTAAAAGTGGCTAACTTGTAATGCGCTTAATCATGATTCCAAACAAAATCCACATTTTCTTCAATACGTCCAGAAACTCGCGAATTGCGGCTTGGTTATCAGCGGGTCTTTCTGTATTTTGCATCCCTCCAATCTTTATAGATCCGCCTCTGATTACACTTGACTGGACTTTGCAAATGAACTACGCTTTTTGGTTGTTGTTGCTATTAGGTTAGGTTAGATCAGGTTTGGTTAGTGCAAAGTACCCTGGAACCAAAGCACGCACACATTTACATTAAATAATGGAGGACAGAAACTAAGGCCGTACATGTTAACGCTACGCTTCGCTAACGACAACTAGCTTTTGATTACGCGCCTCTTCATCATATTCAAGGCCGACATTTTAGAAGCCTAAAATATGGCTTGCACTTTTTGTTCGACAATGTATTTTCCACGGCTGTTCGAGTCAGGGGCGTGCCAAGATAAAACGTTACAAAAAGTACCTGTTGGATTTGGGGGAGGGGGGACAGTTTATTTAAACCCAATCTCCAGTCCTGGGATTATAGCCCCAACTGCGGCGGCCACCCTTCCCAACTTCGTCTTACCTAAATTTCGCTCTCTTACAAATCTGTAACTAATCCAAATAATTGAGCAACGATTATGTCCCAATGTCGACGTTTTAATTTAGGCGAAATACCTTTTGAGATAGAAGGGCCTATGAACCCGCTGTACGCATTACATGCTTAGGGTATTAAATACCCCCTCCCCCCCTGTGCTGATGGAAGATTCGTATGCATAGATATACATTTTCGGGTGGACGTGCATAAATAAATTTATTTCATTAGTAATGCACGTTCAATACACTTCGAGTATAAAATTGTTACAATGCAATCTTGATTGTCTCCGCAATAAGGGGGGGGGACCCGATTTGGAGAATTCCAATTTTAGCGCAAAGGTGAAAAGACACGATGTTGTCCCATTTGCGTATATCCCAGCATGCGTATACGTCAAAATTTGTCACCAGATTATCGTAAAATAGGGGGGACCCGATTTCGGAAATTCAATTTTTAGCGCAAAGGTGAAAAGAAACGATGTTGTCCCATTTGCGTATATCCAAGATGCGTATACGTCAAAATTTGTCCCAGATGCGTACAAGATGAGAAAATGAGCTCATAGTTATAGTTTCTACCATTTGGCGGCACACATATAATCCAATGTACAAAAATATACAAGTTACAAATATAATCCCTTATTTCTATACTGTATTTTTGTATAAATGAAAATTTTTACAATTATTTTCCGTCACGGTTTTGATAAATAAAAGGGGGGGGGGGGGGTAATGATAATTTCTGAGTGTATACTTAATTTTTGGTTAATAGGACGAATTTTTACAAATGCTTTGTCTAAAAATGCAGTTTTTCAAATAAAAACTAAACCATTTGAAAGTTTTTTGTAATTATTTGAGCTGAAATGTGATTAATGGTTTAAAACACATCATTATTACATTCCCGTTTGTTTAAATAGACTTTTCTGTGGTCTAATTGCATTTATATATTAACACTTTTATACAAATAAACTGCGTCACATGTAAAAATAAATATTTTGTAATAAATATATTTTAAAAAATTCAATCAAAATTTTGAAGCACAATATATGTATGTAAAAAGAGAGGGATGTTACAAAGTAATTATGAGTTAGACAATCGTCATACCTCGTTAAGACGAGCACGCTTAAGACGAATTACTTTTAATACGAACAGTTTTCTGAAGTTCCGTCAGATTGTATAGCATACTACCCTTTCCGGATAAGACGAATTACTGTTAATAGGAACAGATTTTCTGTTCCCCTTGGTGTTCGTCTTAACGAGGTTCAACTATATATAGTATATTATACATTTATAAGGAAAAATTACGAAGTAAATTAAATAATCAATTTTGTTACAAATTGCTAAAAGGAACGCCGAATATGTCAGACCTTACACGCATATTCAGCTAAAAGTTAGGAAACGTTTTCTGTATTTTTAAATTTTAAAAAAATATCAAAAACTATTTTGAATCATAATTATGTTATATAGCAGATGCTTTGCTTGGTTTTTTTTTTTGAATGGATATTCAAATAAATACTTGAAATAGACATAAATTTCACTAAGTAAAATAGGTGCTATATCGCCAAGCTCTCATTCTCTTAAAACAGATTTATTTCATTCCCATTGTGGTTTTCTCTCCCTCCTTTGTACGCAAGTGGGGCAGTTTTTGATTTGTACTTTTTCTGGAATGTACGCAAATGGGCTATAACCAAAAGAAACTACTATCGCATTTATCCAAAAATACATTTAATTATATATTTTACATATTGCTAAACTGCTACATTGATGAATAAAAACGTCGTAAAGTATATAGATAAGTATTACTCAAAATAATACTGTTTAAAATATAACTTCTTTGGAAATACATAGACCAATACCTTTGTACAGATATATCATCATCATCATCATCATATTCAACCATTATCTATCCACTGCTGGATGAAGGTCTCTCCAAATGCTTTCCACACAAGTCTATCCTGGGCCATTCGTTTCCACGTCACCCCAACCTCTTTTCTTATTTCATCCACCCATCTAGTTTGAGGACGTTTTCTAGGTCTTCGGTGGTCTCTTGGAATCCAGTTCAGAATTTCTGTTGTCCATCGTTGATCAGTTCTTCTTGCAATATGCCCAGCCCATCGCCATTTCAGCCCTTTTACTTTAACAATGATGTCCTCTACTCTCAGATATATACACTTGTATATATGTGTATATCTTCCATTTTTATTGGTTCCGAAAACACAATCGAGTGTGTACTTTCCATGTATGTACAGTACGCATGATACGTGCAACAAGCTCTCTGTATTTAAGTTACTGGACATTCGGATAATAGAATTATATACCGTACGTGCAAAAGTGCTATTTAAAATCAAAACATTCTTTTCTCGGCATCTGTTCATTACTAATTTCTACAGAAGATCGATGATGTCACAGAAGAAAAACGGGAAGGATGAGGAGGGGCGGAGGTCTGCAAGCGTAACGATTCTATTGTTTGACAGTCGCGGTTACACTTTTGGAAAAAAAAAAAAATAGCTCCTGCCGTTGCCAGATTAGGAAAGTATTGTCTCCGTCTGTCCCACCTGTTCAGTTCCAAAATCTGCTCGTATATGTATATTTATCCCACACAGTGATATAATAGATATACGCAACCTGCGTCGAGTGGGTGACGAGGACCATGTGGGGTGGTTTATGATCACCTCGGAGTTGATGTTCAGCGGTTCTTCGAACAAATGGCTCCCAGATTTTAGAACATTTGGCGGCAGGGGGCGCGACGAAGACAACAATAAACCCGTAGTCGAGTGGCAGTTGGGACTTTATTAAAAATTATTCGAAGTTCGCTTCATGCGAATGGATATGAATAGAATGGGATTTGATCCACCACGACAGACGGCTAACTTTCACTAACCCTTTGTCCAACTTGGGCCTCCATCGCGGATGGTGTATACAAGACCTGATTTTTAGTTTCTAAAAATATAATACCTACTGAATTTTTTTATTTGCAATTGGAGGTTGTGGGTCTTGAACTTTCGCCAAGGGTATGCATGTATGTACAAATTAGCTGACATTAAATATACAGTACGAATAAAAAAGTTTAATAAATTATTTATGGGTTTTGAAGACCGAGTTTTCGTAGGGAGCAAATCACCCCACCCCCATTTCTACACTTTATATTAATTATTGGATGCTCTCAATGTGTACGTGTATATGTTTATCAAGGCCATGTATAAGGGGGGCGGGGAGTTGAGGGCTAAAACAGCATTTGAATAATATTGTTACTAATTCCTCATGGAAAAAAATTACCCCCGTATTATGTAATAACTCCCTGTTTGAAACTCTTGTCACAGGTCTGATGTTAATGCGCATTATATTGATGTACTTTCTAAGAGATCTGGTCATTACAGACCATGTCACTGGCGTATGCAGGGATGGTTAATGGGAGTTGTAACCCCCTTGCTATGAATTTTTGTGTACGTGAATATATGTAGTCTTGTCTTTGTAAATCTCTCTTATGAACGTTCTGCGTACGCCTATACTGAATGTGCAACAGTAACAAGAACTATACCACAAACAAACGTTCATGGATGTTTCATGCTGGTGAAACAAATACAGAGGAAATTTCCAGCCCCATAGTAACTTTTGGCAAGACTCCTTTTTTATTTACTATACAGACGGTTGATCTTCATACGTGCATTATTCAACTTTGCGTGTCTGAACTAACGTTTACACACAATACAATTAGTTTGAGACTCCTAGTTGCGGGAAGTCTAATGGCCATGTGTTTTGTCGTTTCAGTTGTCCTTCGATGTTCGTTGGCCAGTATTGCCAGCACATGAATCCTTGCCACACCGGTCCCGGACCAAGATGCCAAAATGGCGGTACGTGCAACGTCGAATTGTCCAGCAAGCATAGCCCAACCTTTTCATGTGCTTGTCCGGTGGGGTATTCCGCATCCTTGTGCGAGATCGCTGTGCCAAATAGTTGCGATTCTGGACCTTGCCAAAATGGCGGAACCTGCAACCTCCATACTTTGGATAACTACACCTGCACTTGTGCCGGAGGATACAGAGGTAAGTGTCGAGTACCGTTTTTGTCACAGTACTCTGAAATGTTGGTTCTCATCAAAAAATGGAGGAGGGAAATGGTAAGAATTCTAATGTCATATTGTTTTTCGCTCTTTTGGTATAGGTCCTCATTGTGAAGAGCTGGATTACTGTGCAACCCAGCCCTGCCGCAATGGTGCGACCTGTCACTCTAGAAAGGACAAGTATAAATGCAGTTGTGCTGAAGGTTTTTCTGGGCCTACATGCACCAACGACATCGACGAATGTCGGGAAGAAGAACCCTGTGTCCACGGCCAATGCGTCAACACCGTTGGATCCTACAGGTAATATTATGTGCCTTGTTGACGGCAGGATGAAAACAGAGAGGGAGGGGAAAACTGATGATTAGCTATATAATTTTGTTTAGTTAAATATCTTAAAGGACGCCAAGCTGTTGGCTTGGGCCATCTTAGCTTAACGTATTTGGACTCAAATTTTTTTGGGGCCCTTTTTACACTAACATTTAAATTTCAAAATTTTTTGCAATTCGAAGGATAGTAAACCTTCAATTTTTTCCAATTTGGGCCTCGTTGTTGACCCGTTAAGACGTCACTAGTGGTAATAACGCTATACCAAGCTTATTTATTTTAAAGTACGTAGTGTACAATTTAAAAAAATAAAAGTGAAATTTTCTTCCTATACACTCTAATGTTGCCAACAGTTACGGGATCACAATAGCTTTGTTGCTACTACGTCTCTTCTCTTGCAGACAAAGTGTTTACAAATGCATGTGCAGGTGGTGGCATCAAGAGTAAGAGTGGAATTTTGTCAAAGTCTTTAATGTTTTCATAACCGCCGTGGCCTTATTTTTATTACCGCAGAAATAATACAATTAATCATATACCACTGTTCACGATACGCCAATTATTGTGGATAGCGTTTGTTATGACGTCCTGGCGAGCATAAAAATATCTCATGCACTCGCAGAACCTACCCACGTTGTTCAGATTAGTAGGTTGAAATGAGACTTCATGGCCTAGCCTTGGGATCAATGATTTGCCATTCATCATCGATTTTTTTTTCATAATCAAAAGTAAAACATCGACCATCGGTACTCATCCTTGAAGTCTGATAGGGTCGCATATAAACGACAAATTGTAATTATTTCATTAAGACATGTCTTTATGTACTGATAATGAACAACCAGATTAAAGATTCTTCCCTTTGTTATTCACAGGTGTTCGTGCCAGTCTGGTTACACAGGACAGAAATGCGAATCTCAGTATATCCCGTGTGAACCAAGTCCATGTGAAAACGGAGGCACTTGTTCCACACTCGACTCTCTTAGCTATCAATGTAGCTGCCCTGAAGGTGAGTTCCAGAATGCAACACTTTCTTCATTACAATTGTCTTCGCATGCTCAACAAGCTGTTTTTACACGTGTTTGACGTTGTGATGACTCATCCACAGAGGAGTCACCGCTATCGTTAAATGTTACCTGTTGTAGTTCTGAATAGATAATTGCTGGGAAATTCACCCTTCATTATGCAGTAGCTGATCAGAAATTAATAACCAGGGAAGGATGTGAACACGGAGGCTGACAACGATGGTAAAGCCGAAATAATTACGAATATGAAATACAGAAGATGCGCAGTTATCATTAGTTTTAAATTAATAACTACGGTAATATATGCGAGTATATAATTGATATGTAGTGGTCTTCTGAAACGTCCCACGTTCTGTTAGAGGATTGGAAAAGGTCTCTCTCTCGCTTCAAGAGTGTTCTCTTTCGTGAGGAATTCTTGGAATTGCGAGCAATAAAAGATGATTCAGTAATCAGTGGTGTATTAGGATCGAGCAGCCACTATAACTATTCTGTACATTAACTACGCTTGGTACCAATTTACTATAGGCTAAGTATGTCTGGGCCTAGGGCGTCACAATTTTGGGGACCCCCCCAGACAAGGGCGCCCCAAGGGGGTGCACTTGCACCCCCTTGGTTTATGAAAAAAGGGGGAAAAAAGGACTGAATCCACAAGAAACTATAGTCCAACAACATTATTCAATTGGAATTTTTCCTGTATGCACTCCTCCCTGCATATAACTCTGGGGGCGACCATGCCCACAGAGGTTTTGAAGGGACCATGTGCTATTTAAATTTAAGCGTCAATTTAATTTTGTTTATTCACGAATGTTCGAGAATTTTTCATTATTGATACTACACCTTACTACTGACGATAATGAACTTCAAAGAAAAAACTCGTGATTTATTCACTAAATATCCCGAGGGGCACATTCTATCCTTCCGGCCGAGGGCCCATAAAAACATTAATGAGGCATTGGCCATGGGGCGCATCTTACAAATAATTTTCTCACAGGGGGGGGTAATATTCTTTATAAGGCAGCCTTAAAGAAACAAGTTATTACTATGGAATCAAAATCAGCTACCTCGGTTGCATTTCTTTTTGCCTTCGTCCAAATCCTTCTCCGAAAACAGCGATGTCTAAATTGTGAAATTCAGCGTGTGTCTTATTGTATTAACCTGCAGTGTAATCATTTTATTTTCAAGAGATTAAAATTTGACAAATTAAATAAAGATCAAAATTTATGACAAATGAGTAAAGATTAAAATTTATGACGAATTAAATAAGTAAAGATTAAAACTTATGACAAATAAGTAACACATCCCTTCAACTAGTACTTTGAGATTTGCGCCATTTTGTCATAAAAGTAGTTGTTTTTCTTGTATTTTTCAATTTGATTATTTTAATTACCGTATCATTTTTAGCGTAATTATTTTATTATTTGTGAACATTTTCGCGAACGAATGTATCGTTCTGAAGAATTCTGTGTAAATCGTCGTATTACGTGAATTGTTTGATGGAGAGAGAGCCTGGCTTAATATCGATACCCTCCATATCGATGATCTCCATAACGGCTTTGCTGACATTGATTCAGTTGAATTATTGGTCCGGCTTTGCGTTCTAAAAGCTCCGTTTGAAAAAAGAGTTGCAAATTGCGTTGGTTAGCAGCCATCACAGCAATTAATTCGTCCACGGTCTTGCGAGAAGGCCGGATAGGACGATCCGTAAGCTATTAGTTTCACTTCAGCGACTGCATGAGTTGCCTTCCCACGATTGGTGGTGGGAAAAAAGACGTCGTGCGTTGTGTCGTGTTTGTGTGCGACGATCCACGGCCCTTACCTTTTCTGTCTACTGTGATTAGTCACAGCTGACAGTCACGACTCAGCCTATCCTCGATCTCAATTGGGAAAAATCGCCAATAATCTCCGGAGCCCATACTGACCATTGTCCACAGCGACTGACTTTTAAACTGCGTTTGGCACGTTGTGACCTTTGATGGCGAGGAATTAAGGATATGGCAGCCCGATCAAAGAATGGTTGCAGTTTTAAATAGCCAAAATCTGATAGTGTACCTCATTGCCTGATAGTTGTTGGTCGCTATCCCATGTGACTGTAACTCCGGAGTTGCTATGCCGTGGGACGATACCTTGAGGATGACATTAACAATGCATTGGATCTTTCACCCGTACAAACGTTAATAAACTGCGCATTGATTCTGTCCAACCTTATTCAGGGCCGGCGCAGGCGACCTTATTCAGTGCGCCCCCTCCCCCGTTAAAAAAAATCGACACCTTAATATACTTTACAATAATCAAAAGATGAAAAAATACGACACGTTTCGCCCTCTCACTATAGTTTTGGTTAAATTAAAGTATGACGAACTGAGATTCGTTATTGAAGAGAAAAAATGTAATTATCAATGCCTTATAATAATACACAAGGGTATCAAAAAGAAAAAGCGCCACCCAAGCCTCTGGTATGACAGCGGTATTGCTAGTACCATCGAAGGGTGTAGCAGTAATAAGAAAATAGTACGTCGAATTAGGTAAATTGGATGGAGGAATAGTTAATGTAAGAAAGCAAGAAGTTAAGAGTATTTGTGGGGTGTAAAGGAGACTATATAAGGAAAAGTAAATACTGGTGAAGGCGTTTAATCGAAAATGATCCATTTGGTTTCATTTATTTGGCACATAATTATCTCAATCATCCTACAGTATTAAGTATCTTTAAAAAACAAACGAACTGTCGTGGTGCCGCCCCAGGTTCGCCTATAGGGGTGCGCTGGGCCTGACCCTTAAAAAAAAAAAAAGGATGATGATGATGTTTTTCTTGTTATGGCAGGATTTACTGGCACAAATTGTGACGTCAACATTGATGATTGTCCGGGCAATATGTGCCAAAATGGAGCTTCATGTATAGATGGTATCAAGAGCTATACTTGCCAATGCCCGCATACTTATACTGGTACGTGTTTTTCCCACCTTTCGCTGTCATATACGTGCATGTCTATCGTAGTTTAACATTCATTCCTCTAATGACTCTTTAAATCCCTACATTGTGTCCTTTTTCAGGAACTTACTGTGGTAAAGATGTGGATGAGTGTTCTGTACGACCCAGTGTCTGTAAGAATGGGGCAACTTGTATCAACAGCATTGGTGGATACTCTTGCATTTGTGTGAATGGCTGGTCTGGATCAGACTGTTCGGAGAATATAGACGATTGTGCTGTTGCCGCTTGTTTTAATGGTGCCACTTGCCATGACAGGGTTGGCTCATTCTATTGCCAGTGTGCACCAGGGAAGACTGGTAAGGCTTACTGCATTTTCAAGTATTGCTGATGATGTTTGACAAAACGCAATGAAATCTGTCTACAGCAATATTTTTCCCGATCTCTTGAGTATCGCCTTAGACAGATTTCGTTGCATTTATGAAAACGACTTTGTACAAATTAACATATGTGAATTCCCAAGTTTCTTGAGAAACGTTGTAGGAGACCCATGAATCATGGCTGTTTGTATATATCCATGTTGGATGTTTCTGTAAGTCTGAATCAGTTTCCAATAGGCCGTAGAAACTGACCAATTTTTTAAAAAAGAAAACATGTATCAAAGCTGTTAATAGTCGTTTGAAAAATCTAGTTAGTTCCATGTAGATGAGCAATGTATGAAATGTGTTTTTATTTTTTTTTTTAAATAATTTTTAATTAGGAAAGTCAAGTCCAAAATACTCAACAATTAATGACTACACTCTCTGGTAACTGAAATTGCAATATTGCAATGTGATGTCGACATTAAAATTCGTTGATTGTTAAGAAGTATTTAGTGTGTAAAATTCAATGGCTAGTAGTATATTAAAGTTTATATTCCATTTAAATTCGGTAAATCTAATAGCATGCAATTAATAAATTTCCTAACCCAATATCAACTCCACCACAAAAACGTATTTAAATGCTATATATCTTCATTATATCTAATTAATTCGAAAGTTACCCTACGGCTTATACGTGATTGATGAAATTATCTCATTTCCCATACAGGTTTGTTGTGCCATTTGGAAGATGCTTGTGCTAGTGATCCATGTCACACAGGTGCCATTTGTGACACCAGCCCCATCGATGGTACGTTCATTTGTTCCTGTCCAAGCGGCTTCAAAGGTATAGACTGCACCCAGGATCTTAACGAGTGCGAAGAAGGTAAGAAGATTGACAGTCTTTCTGTAAGAATTAAGTGCAAAAACTGAAAGTCAAAATATAGTTCTTTAAAAACAATTTCTCGGAGCTTATGGCCGTTATTTATATTTAGGTTCACCTTGTGAACATGGTGGCACCTGTGTTAATACTCCTGGTTCCTTCCATTGCAATTGTACACGTGGTTTTACCGGTCCCCGTTGCGAGATTAACATTAATGAGTGCGACTCTAACCCATGTAAAAATGAAGGTACATGTCTTGATGAACGTGGAGGCTTCCGTTGCGTTTGTATGCCTGGTAAGTGTTGTAATAAAAATTATTCACATGCCTAGTAATTGATTGATTGATTGTTTGGCTTTTTTATGGCGCAAGAGCATCTGGGCTATACTGCGCCAAACACGGTCGCATGCCTAGTAAGTGTTGTAGTTTATTACGGGAGCTTGTTGTTTGTGACAAGACTGAGTGCCTTGTTAAATGCTATTGCTTCCAAATTCTTTCTCTTCTTCCCTAAACGAGCTGGATTGGAAAACCATGGGAGTTGAACCCAGGACCACGGGACAGCAAATAGACGCCTTTCTGCGCCACTGTAGCGGTGTTCTTCCGTTCATTTTTCGCACTTCGAGCTGCTGCCCTAATTTTATGAATGTGAAGAACTTGGCAACGTCAAGAATCCATAGCTACCCGAACCACTGCCCTAATTTTATAAATGTGAAGAACTTGGCAACTTCAAGAATCCATAGCTACACAAGCCACTGCCCTAATTTTATAAATGTGAAGAACTTGGCAACTTCAAGAATCCATAGCTACACAAGCCATTGCCCTAATTTTATTAATATGAAGGACTTGGCAACGTCAAGAACCCATAGCTACCCGAACCACTGCCCTAATTTTATAAATCTGAAAAACTTTTCAGCTTGAAGAATCCATAGCGACACGAGCCACTGCCATTATTTTATAAATGTGAAGAACTCGACAACGTCAGGAATCCATAGCTTAACGTTCAATCCGAACTGCCACCAGCCTTTTCAACCAGTGGGATCAAACATCGGATTAGAGGACAGCACAATACTATCTTAACTCTCTACGCCACCCTAGCGTAGCCTTCATGAATGAAGATCAGTTTGTTTCCTGTACGCTCGCTTTGAAGCGTCGATTGAAGTTGTAGGAAGGAGGTGGGGCAGATGTGCTGTGTGGAGCGAGGAGACGATGAACGCAGCGTGGGAAAGCGAGCTCACTCCAAAGTTAAGCTGTTGAGTTCTTGATGCAAATGGTTTGGGAATTTTCCCACTGGAAATATGCAAACTATTTGAACATTTGTAAGGTTAAGAAACTCGGCTGTTTTATAAGTATATGATTGTAGTTATTAATGTGTAATCATCAATTAACCTCAATCCACAATTCAGACTTCGTTTGGCAAATAGGAAGCTTCTTTCCAGATCGGAAACAGCTTCAAATTGCGCCAAATTTCTAAGGGATTGACTTCATATCACAGAATTGAAATAACATTTGATGTGGGCGCGTTTGGAAAAGGAAAGTAAAATATGTATTGGTTGGATTTTAACATCAGTTGACTTTGGTGCTCTCTTTGAGGACTGATGTACCACTGATGCATAATATACCAAATTGTAATTAAAAGAGGATCCAACAGGGCCACTCGTGACCCATTCTTTTTCTTGACTGGACTTCTTTATTACCACTTCTAGCAGAATTTGGCAGTTGGTAGTTTTATAGCAAAGTTATAATATGGGGTGGGGACGCACTTTCTAAAACATGGCTATTTATGCTTCCCCATTTCTCCACCCCAAGTATCGCCCCCGCTACTGTTCTTCCAAAAGTATCCTCAAATGAATTCTTCATTCAGATTTACTTTTAATCTTAATTTTGGCCATTTTTTTGGCGATAGATCTGTAGTATTTTCTGTACTTTGAAGGAAGTTACCATGAAAATTAAGCATCTCTCTCTCTCCTTTAAGCA
Source organism: Dysdera silvatica (assembly GCA_006491805.2). Taxonomy (NCBI): domain Eukaryota; kingdom Metazoa; phylum Arthropoda; class Arachnida; order Araneae; family Dysderidae; genus Dysdera; species Dysdera silvatica. Next base: position 41,479,248 of record QLNU02014802.1, read on the forward strand.
ACAAAATAATACGCTCTACCCAGATATAAATACGTAAAACCCCAAAGTAGTAAAGTGTTAAAACTGTTCTTTTAAAAAAGATATTTAAAAAGATCGTTTCGAAAACGGGTTTTGGAAATCGAACTTGGCCAACAAAGCCAATTTTTTTGCGCCAATGTTGAAGACGACAACCCTAATGCCAAGGTCTAGGAAAAAGTGTTTTCTTTCTCTTCAGAACTGGTAGCCCGGGTTCAGCTTCAGGTCATTCGAATGGTGAAGGATTGGGAGGTCATGTTATTAGGGCTGCTGACCTATCCCATCTCATCACTACTAGAGCTCCCCAAATTGTTGCCACTCCAGCTCCCTTTCTCGGGGATTTATCTAGCCGAGATTAATTTCTCGTTGTGTGCCTTTAGAGAATTCCAGTCATTTGTGATGGTCTCCAACTCTGGTTACGAAGTGACTGAAACGCGAACGAAATAAAATGGAATTATTCTTATATGTTAAAAAACAGAAACAACATTTCACATATATCCGCATGTCTTGAAAACGCTTTTCGGATTTCTGAACGAACCGGTTTAACGATCCCGAGTATACATTAGTGATGATCTATCAACGGAAATACATGCCCACAGATCACGCTAGATTTTTAGTGACGTTAAGCCGTATCCGAGGGGAAAGGGTTCCATAGGTGGAAAAAGACTTCACTAAATTCAACCCAAAGTTTTGTCGTCTGCCAAATAACAAATATGTGTTAAAGTTTGAACAATATAAACAAATGAAAAAGTAAATACAATGAGATTACCATTATTTTTTTTTAAATTCCAAAACGCGAATTTGGTTAAGATCATGAAATATGTTCACATACACACACACACTTAGAAAAGGAGGGATCGTATTAGAAAACATAAATAATATATATATATATATATATATATAGTAAGATGAACGAAATATTAAATATATATATATATATATATATATATATATATATCATCATCATCATATTCAACCATTATCTATCCACTGCTGGATGAAGGTCTCTCCAAATGCTTTCCACACAAGTCTATCCTGAGCAATTCGCTTCCACGTCACCCCAACCTGTTTTCTTATTTCATCCACCCATCTAGTTTGAGGACGTTTTCTAGGTCTTCGGTGGTCTCTTGGAATCCAGTTCAGAATTTCTGTTGTCCATCGTTGATCAGTTCTTCTTGCAATATGCCCAGCCCATCGCCATTTCAGCCCTTTTACTTTAACAATGATGTCCTCTACTCTAGTTTGCTCTCTCACCCAAGTGTTTCTTTTTCGATCTCTCCTAGTTATTCCAAGCATGCACCTCTCCATGCTCCTTTGCGTTGTCTGTAACTTTCGTATTGCTCCAACTGTTAGACTCCATGTCTCTGATCCATAAGAGAGGACTGGCAATACACACTGGTTGAAGACCTTTCTTTTTAGACACAAAGGCAATTTCCCCTTCAGGATAAAACTGTTTCTTCCAAATGCACTCCAGCCAAGTTTAATACGTCTGTTGAGTTCTTTCATAATGTTGCCATCCATTGAAATCAGCTGGCCAAGGTAAATATATGAATCAGCAATTTCTAGCTCAATGTTGTCAACTTGTATTTTTGTTTCCTCTACAAAATTATTGAACATGATCTTAGTTTTTTGTAGGTTCATCTTGAGTCCAACTTCTTTACTTCTAGTTGAGAGCTCCTGTACCATGTCTTGGAGTTCTAATGGGTTCGTTGAAAAAATAACAATGTCATCAGCAAACCGCAAATGATTTAAATATTCACCATTTATTTTTATTCCCTTGTTATTCCAATTTATCAGCTGAAAAATCATCTGTAAAGCTGAAGTAAAAAGTTTTGGAGAAATGGTATCTCCCTGCCTCACACCTTTACCAATTTTGATAGTTTTGGTATCTTTATGTAACCGAAATTTTGCACTTGCATTTTTATACACACGTTTCACCATGTCAATGTACACATCCTCAATGTCTGTTGATCTTAAAGAGTTGATGACTGCTGATGTTTTAATAGAGTCAAAGGCCTTCTCATAGTCAATAAATGCAACACACAATGGAAGTTCATATTCATGTGTTCTTTCAATTAATTCTCTTAATACTTGAATATGGTCCACTGTACTGAATCCACTTCGAAATCCAGCTTGTTCTCTTGGTTGAGCTGCATCTAATTTTTTCTGCAGGCGATGTGTTAGCACTTTTGTGAAGATTTTATAAATAGCAGGTAACAAGCTAATTGGTCGGTAATTTTTCAAATCCTCTTTATCACCTTTTTTATGCAAAAGAATTACTGTTGCAGAATCCCATTGGTTTGGTATGTTACCGCTGTTAAGACATTTGGTAAAGAATTTTGCAAGTATGTCTTCTACATATTCTCCAGCTTCTTTTAGGATATCTAATGTAATACCATCATCGCCAGGGGCTCTTCCTTTCTTCATACTTTTTATTGCAAATGAAACTTCTTCTTTTAAGATTTTAGGAGCTGTTCCTTCGACTATTTCAGTGTCTTCGTTTAATCCACTGTTACTTTCATATAGTTTTTTGTAGAATTCTTCAACTCTTCTAAGTATTTCTTCCCTATTTCTTGTTACGGTGCCATCCTCTCCTTTTAATGCAATGATGTGTTTCTTCCCAACAGATAAACTTCCTTTAACAACCCTAAGGCTCTTGTTATTTTCAATGGCCTTCCTTACTAACTCACAGTTGAATTTTCTTATGTCTTCTTTCATGCTTTTGCGCAGAGTTTTACAAAGTTCTATGTACTCAATCCTGGAACTGGTATTTCGATTGTCCACCTTCATATCTCTTCGCCTTTTCATGAGCTGTTTCGTCTTCTCAGATAATTTGCTATTGTGCTTTTTACAGGTTACACCACCAATTTCCCCAGCAGTTTCAACTATTGTCTTAACAATGTTTTCATTTGCTTCTGAGATATCACTTTCATCAATAAGTCCTTCCAGTGCAGAAAAGCGATTTTTTAATTCCAACTTGAATGCCTCGGTATTTTCTTTTAATTTCTTTAAATCCACCCTCTTACTTACTTGTTTCCTAATGAGCTTCTGTCGTTCTAATTTAGTATTTAAGTGCACTTTACATCTCACCATTCGATGATCACTTCCAGTATTAAATCTGTTCAGTACACTGCAATCTTCAATAATTGATTTCTTGTTTGCCAGGATATAGTCAATTTCACTAGTTCCCCCATTTGGGTGTTTCCATGTCCATTTTCTTTGCGGTTTCTTCTTAAAAAATGAATTCATGATGCTAAGGTTTTCAGCTTCTGCAAATTCGATGAGTTGATCGCCACGTTCATTCCTTTCCCCATATCCGTATTTACCAACCGATGTCTCTCCTTGTTCCTGTTGTCCAATTCTTGCATTGAAATCCCCCATGATGAGCTTGATATGTTGTTTCCCTTTGGTGTGTAACTCTTTGATTTCTTCATAAAATTCTTCAACCTCTTCGTCGGTATGGCTTGATGTTGGTGCATATACCTGTACTATTTGAAGTTGGTATCGCTGGGTTAGTTGAACAACGAGCCTCGCTGCTCGATCTGATGTACTTTCAACTTCCAGAAGACAGTCTTTAATTCTTTTGTTGATTAAGAAGCCAACACCACTTGTTCTTCCAGTTTCCGTTCCTCTATAATAAAACAAATGTCCACTTTTAAGTTCCACCAACTCTTCACCTTTTCTTCTAACTTCACTGAGTCCTACAATGTCCCATTTGATCTTGTCAAGTTCTTCTTCCAATTCCTGAAGTTTTGCTTCAGAAGCAAGGGATCGTCCATTAAACGTAGCCAAGGTCAATAACAAACGGCAGCCTGGGCCATTCCAGTGATTCTTAGCACCCCCTGCTTTCATGCCACACTGACCGCTGCCTTGATCAGGAGCACTCCAGCACCTGGAGACTAGGGGCCATGGTTTCTGGTGTGTCAACATAATGGAGGAATTAGCCATAATTTCACCACGCTGGCTAGACGGGTTGGTGAATTAGCCCTCCCCTTCCGCCTTTCTATCCGTGCAGCAAATATTAATTTGCCACATAAATAGAAAGCTCAGCCTGCACCACTTGAAGGCGGGGTAGGACACTAGGTTACTGGCCTGGCCGGTTCCACACATCGTCACATACGTTCAGCGTGTGGGTCTCCTTCCAGTTAGATACCAGCAACCCTTTTGCAGGCCACACACACACACACACACACACACACATATATATATATATATATAAATAGCAAACAAACGAACTTATATAAATAGCATAGCTTAGTGGAAATTGAAGTGACCTTTGTAAACACAAAGGCCATCGTTATAATTAGTTATTGAGTTATTAATGAAAGGAAATGTCGCAAAACAATTTGTAATTATGTTTTTAATAAAGCAGGTAAATGCAGAGATAACTAGCACACAGTATAGGGTTCCACGTCATTTAATGTGTTAAAAGCAAAAAGAACATACATATGAACAAAAATTAAAAAAAAACAAAAACAAATTAGGGTACGGCTTATAGCACTACATAATACCAGTGAGATTAGGATAAGAGCATACAAAAGTTTATAGGAAAGTTTAAAACAAAATAAAGTGCGTTGTTCTTTTTTTTTTAAGTGGACAAACTGTAATTGCTTGACTGTTCAGTAAATGTGAATGATTTTGTTTTATGATTTTGTTTTATAAAACCTTATAAAAAGTAATTGCACGAAGAAAATGAGTAGACAAGACACGTTTTTATACATGGATTATATCAGATATAGACCTAATGCCTGCGGAACTTCGAAACAAATTTAATTAATTTTACTCAGTATTCGATGTGTAGAGTGGATTGGTTCTATACACAAAGATATCGAACTATTTTCAAAGAACTCAGTAATTTAGTAGATATATACTATGGGACGTTTTTCACTATCACTGTATATTAACTTAATAATACATAATTAAATACATTTTTGGATAAATGTTTTCATTTTTTTTGCGACATCGCACTGAAAAGTAAGTTTCTTGTTTATCTGAAATTGGAGTCTTTCCGTTTATTCAGGGTAATCTAGATTCTATTATGCGATTCTCAATTTCAGTCGCCCAATAAAAACGATTACACGATCGTAATCATAAATATGCGAAATTTTGCCGATATAAACACACATGCTAGCATAGCTTAACATTTTTAAACATTTCGTTACTTGAGAGAAATATGAGCGATACACTGCGCAAAAATAATATTTAAAACAAATTACACACAAACGCAGTTTAACTTGAGCAGGAGAAACATTTTACAATTGTTTCGGTGGAAAATCAAGCGTCCACCATCGTCAGAAAATTCGTCCAAACTGATTTGTTGCCACTAAATCAAAAACGAAAAAGTGAAAAAGGCGAAAAAAGGTAACATAACAAAAAGCCTGATTTGTGTCGCCATCTATTGTGCAGAATGCTAAGTAAAAGGAAAAGGAACAATTATTGTTGGAAGAAGAAATTATGTTGATTGAAAGAGAGGTTTGTAATAAGAGGGGGGAAAAATTGTTCTCAACCGGCTCGTTGACTATTGTACAGGAATTACTGAAGATATGAAAGGCCTCGAAAAAATTGAGATCTGAGGGTGAACGGACTTTTTCAATTATTTTTGCATCGGCAAAACAGAAACGATGGCCATGTTTCCATGAGTGTTTTGCAATGGCCGATTTTTCAAAATCTTGTTTGTGAACGTACGATTGGTGCTCTTTGAGTCTGAAACGCAGGGCTCTACGTGTTTGGCCAACGTAGGACAATCCGCATTCACAGTCTATTTTATAAATGCCAAAATTATTGTGGTCAGGAATCTGGTCTTTTAGTTGGGTAACACCAAGTTTGTTACCTGGCTTGAAAATAACGCGGAAATTAAATTTGCGGAGGATGGAGGAGATTCTAGATGAAAGATTTGGCACAAACGGAATGCAGATTGTTTCTTTGGTGGGAGCCGTTTCTTGGCACAAAGTGGATGTGAACTTGGGAACTCTGGATAGTTTCTTTACTGCAAGGTTGATCACTGACGGATGATATCCCCGGTTTGAGGCGATGTTTTGCAAATGTGTAAGCTCTTTGGAGAGCGCTTGTTCAGAAGAAAACAATTTCAGAGCACGGGAGGTAAGCCAATGGAAAGTGCACATCTTTTGGGATTGTGGGTGTGCGGATTTGGCATGTGGTGGTAGGCAAATAGCACCCGGTTTGTGATGGATGCTGGTTTTGTAACCGGTCTCCGTTCGCGTAACCATCACATCCAAAAAGGTATCCTCCTTTTTCCCCTCTTGTTACAAACCTCTCTTTCAACCAACATAATTTCTTCTTCCAACAATAATTTTTCCTTTTACTTAGCATTATGCACAATAGATGGCGACACAAATCAGGCTTTTTGTTATGTTACCTTTTTCGTTTTTGATTTAGTGGCAACAAATCAGTTTGGAAGAATTTTCTGACGATGGTGGACGCTTGATTTTCCACCGAAACAATTGTAAAAATGTATCTCCAGCTCAAATTAAACTGCGTTTGTGTGTAATTTGTTTTAAATATTTCGTTACTTGCTGTATTGTTAACCCATAATATAAAATTTAGCACATGATGCAAATAGTTTAACCCTTTCTCTACCAGCGGGACACATATGTCCACAACTATGCAATCTGCACCATTGGCACCATGATTGTATTTAAAGAAAAAACTGGCAGAGAAAAGGTTAAGCGGTGCATTCGTGGTACCTTAAACACATTGCCGTAACCAGGGGGCTTATACCCATAGAAAAACTAATTATCTCCTTTAGAAAAACAAAAAATTCAAATGAACATTATGTGCTGACCGGTGGGGGTTGATGGCTTAGCCCTATCTAGGAAAAATGAAGTCCTGCAACCCACCTCCCAAATCCCGAGAGTAATTACTCCAAAGATTACGCATTGAGTTGTTGTTTCGGGATTCTCTCTTTACTCAGACCATATGAAATTTATGCTTCAAAAAATTAAAGATTTTGTCAGAATTTTTAGATAATGTTTTACAAATTTGAATTTTTTGGCAGGACTTGACCCTGCTGGCCCATATTTCCGAGACACTGAACCTAAGATGCGTTTGGATACCACAGACGCAAATTTCGTTGAT
>QLNU02014802.1:41486457-41539100 GCA_006491805.2 Dysdera silvatica
CTTTTGCGCAAAGTTTTGCAAAGTTCTACATACTCGATCCTGCAACTGGTATTTTGATTGTCCACCTTCATAAGTCTTCGCCTTTTCATGAGCTGTTTCGTCTTCTCAGATAATTTGCTATTCTGCTTTTTACATATTACACCACCAATTTCCCCAGCAGTTTCAATTATTGTCTTAACAATGTTTTCATTTGCTTCTGAGATGTCAACTTCTTCAATAAGTCCTTCCAGTGCAGAAAAGCGATTTTTTAATTCCAACTTGAATGCCTCAGTATTTTCTTTTAATTTCTTTAAATCCACCCTCTTACTTGTTTCCTAATGAGCTTCTGCCTTTCTAGTTTAGTATTTAAGTGCATTTTACATCTCACCATTCGATGATCACTTCCAGTATTAAATCTGTTCAGTACGCTGCAATCTTCAATAATTGATTTCTTGTTTGCCAGTATATAGTCAATTTCGCTGGTTCCTCCATTGGGGTGTTTCCATGTCCATTTTCTTTGCGGTTTCTATATATATATATATATATATATAAGTGAAATACTAGAGTTCTAAAACTGAAAGAACAAGAATAGTTGGGGTGTCAAAATTATGTGGATGCAGATGGAATGATCTTTACAAATTTGGGAAAGTGGAAAATCAAGAGATACAGGAATAATTGGAACATGAATTTTGCAAATGTAACAATGATATATAATCCAGTTATTTATAAGCTTATAATTGTTTTTTATTTTTAAATACATACAAGTTCCTTTCTCCATCTAGGTTACAGTGGCTCTCATTGCGAAGAAGACATAGACGAATGCTCACCAAATCCATGTCTTAATGGTGGAATCTGTAGTGATCGAATTAATGGATTTAAATGCCTGTGCCCTATAGGCTTTTCGGGGAAGAAATGTGAAGTTAATAAAGATGATTGCCTTACACTTCCATGTCAAAATGGTGGAAATTGCACTGATGGCATTGCCAGCTTCACTTGTAGTTGTGTAGCAGGTAATATTGTAGATTGGGATCTTACATATCCATTTGTATTTCCTATGTAATCTATATAGTGCATATCACATATCAAATTATTATTAAGCCGTATCTTAGTGAAGGTCTTTCCAAATCTGCTCTATGGCTTGACGAGGGCCTCTACGAGTGTTCTCCATGGCTTGGTATATGTCTTTCCAAATCTTCTTCGTGGCTTTGTGAGGGTCTCTTTTCTATGACTTGACGAGGGTGTCTCCAAATTTGTTAACGAAAAAGGATCCATCGAATCAAGACAAGCTAAACAAAACGAAGCTAAGGTTTTATTCTAGTTATATGGAGTTTAAATACATTTCGGTTATCTACTGTACAGACCAATTGGAGAATTTACCCAGGGAGCCAATAAAATACAAGCATTATTATGTAAAACAAGTACCTACTTGCTGATTTTGGAACTCCTGGAAAGCTGTTCCAAAATCAGCCAATAAGAAATAAGTTTGATTATAACATTTGACAAAATTTCCTTCAGGACTTCATGTTGGTCTCTCCTAAGGTTCTCAAGTATTTATTGTGGCTTGATGAGGTTTTTTTTTTCTCTATGCTGTTCTCAATTTTTCCATCTCCACTTCCTTTCTGTCTTCTCACCTTTCTCCTCTATCCAAGTTTCCTCCATACATTTTATAAAAATGAAAGCAACTTGGAGTTCTTCGTATGCTGATTATGTCGACTAAGTAAGTTGCTGAGTTGTTCAATTTTCTCAGTTCTGTCCATGATTCTGTTACAAAATTTGCTTCATAGATAGCAAAAGTTTTCAGCCTATACAAATTTGGAGGTGGATTGAGTACCAGATTATGAGCACTGCTATTTCCAAATGCTCAACGTGAAGATTCTTCAGTCAAGAACTCCAGTAATCCATGTGTGTTGTACATATATAAAAAACAAAACACCTAAAAAAAAATTTGTTTTTGAAAATATAATTGATAAATGCAGATTGCCTCTCCATGAAAAGTTTCTTCTTGAATAGTAAGATTTACTTATGTTTTGTATAGGATTTACTGGGATGTATTGCGAAACGAATATAAATGATTGTCAGTCGTCACCATGTCATCACGGAGAGTGCATCGATGGTACAAACTCTTTCCTTTGCAATTGCAATCCAGGGTTCACAGGACTCCTCTGCCAAACTCAGATTAACGAATGTCTCAGTAATCCCTGTCAGCATGGAGGAATATGTGAAGATCTTGTCAATGGTTATCAGTGCCGATGCAGGGCTGGAACTTCTGGACCAAACTGCGAATACAACATCAATGAATGTTCAAGTAACCCATGTCGCAATGGTGCTGCATGTGTGGATGGAATTAATGCCTACACTTGCAAATGCATACCTGGATTCACCGGTATGTGGTACTACTTAGATTATCATAACATTTTTCTTCTTACAGCGTCTGTAATTGTAATTTGGCAAAATACATTTGCTTGAAATTAAAATATTGCAGTAAGTTCAGGTATAAATAAAAATTACGCTACATGTGATGATGCTAAATATCTTTATAAGGAAAAACATTGAATTTTAAAATAAAACCAATCTACAATATTAAAATAATGTAATATGAATCAATGAAATTACATCTGCAGGGGCATTGAAATAAAAAATTGATAAAGGTAATAAAATAATAGAGGTAAGGAAAGATAAAGGGGGCTTTAGCACCTTTTACTATGCCAGTGTATGAATGCTATATAAATCAAATATAAAAGTATAGTTAAACAGATAATTAAGAGCTGAAGGGGTTCTAAATTTCATAAAATTTACCTAAGTCGCAGTGTACATTTAAATATAAAAAAAAATTTCTCATTGTACTCCTGAGCAGGAAAACTATTTTGAGGCATTTTAAGATTAATAGTGTCAACTAAGAAAGTAAAAAAAAATACATATATGTAAAGTATAAAGTAATATGTACTACTTACAAAATTACAAGAACAAAATATGGCGCAGATTGTTAGTCAACTATGTACACCTACTCTAGTTTCTGAAAAGCAATTTCACTAATGAATAGTGAAATCTATTATTCGAATTACTGCTGATTGAGTCATACGTTGAAATTTTGTTTCAGGACTACACTGTGAAACCAATATAAATGAATGTGCTAGTAATCCATGTGCAAATGGAGGCGTTTGCACAGACATGGTGAACGGGTTCAAGTGTGATTGTCCAAGAGGCTACTTTGATGCTCGTTGTCTTTCGGATGTGAATGAATGTGCCAGCAATCCATGCCTCAATGGTGGAACGTGCGAAGATGAAGTCAACAGGTTCATCTGCCACTGTATTGAAGGTAAGTCTGGAGATAGTGAACTAACATTTCCAACGAACTTTTCAATGCAACGAAAAATACTCCACTTCTCCCAGAGCAGAATTCTGTGAAGTAGTGCGAGTTCATGCCTGGTTTATTTACATATAGTAAAATTCCAATTATACAGGCTAATTGGGAACAAAATGGGTTTCAGTAATTGGGTGTGATAATTTTATAAAGGGCAAGTTGATTATCACTCTGGTTATCACAATGCCAAGTGATGTTTTAGATTAGGGGTCTTCAACCCATAGCCCACCAACAAAATTTTCGTGGCCTGCGAGCTTGTTTTAAGGTTTTAAAATAATTATACGTTTTAATAAGTTTTTAAAATAATAAGTTTTTTTTAAAGTATTTTTAAAATAGAGACCGGATGCCCGGTTACTGGTTTAAATTTTTCAATCAGCAGACACGTTTGGTTTCTGAATACGATAGGTGCAAAATGGGGAGCTGCGCTAGAAAGAAGAAGAAGAAAATTGATGGGAAAGCACGATTTTTTCAAGAAAGATGTCGTCCCATTATTTTTTTTTGTTGAATACAAGAATAAGGCAGTTTGTCTTGTTTGCAAAGAGAATGTTGTGGTGATGAAAAAATATAACATCAAGAGGCACTATGAACGAAGTACAGTGCAAGGTATTCTGAATTGGAGGGTCATTTTTGCAGTGACAAAATTAATGAATTAAAAACCATGCTGAATTATCAGCAGTCATTATTCTCAAAGATTAACAAAGAATCGGAAAATAGTGTTGCCGTTAGCTACATAGTAGCTGAAAAAATTGCAAAACGTGGGAAGTCATTTCTTGACAGAGAGTTTGTGAAAGAATATATTCAGTGCGCAGTCAGTGTACTTTGTCTGTCATACGCTCAAGTTGTTTCGGACATTAGCTTGTCTGGTGTGATAGTAGCAAGGCATATGGAAGATTTAGCTGCAAATATATTAAACAGTTTCAAATCGAGGTGCAAAGAAATTGTATTTTATTCAGTAACGATGGATAAATCCACAGACTCAACCGATACTGCACAAGTATCCATTTTTATTCGTGGAATTGAAAGACAGTTCACGATTGTAGAAGAATTAGCCAGAATAATTGCTCTGAACAACAAGATACAGGCTTTAGATTTGTATTCAAGTTTAAAAGATACCTTGTGATACTGTGAGCTAGACTTGACCAACATATCAGCCATAACTACAGATGGTAAGCCTGCTATGTCCGGAAAGAAGGGACGAGTGACAAGTTTAATAAAATCTGATGCCAAGGAGTGCAGCAATACGAAGATAATGGCTTTCCATTGCATTATCCACCAAGAAAATTTCGGTGCGAAGTCATTCTCAAATTTTGAATATGTGATGACTGTATTTGTAAAATTGGTGAATTTTATCCGCTCGAAAGGTTTTAACCATAGACTTCTCATTAAAACTGCAATGACATATACTCCTGCTGTAGTGTAAGTACCTTACTGAATTTGGCTTGTAATATTATATACTAGTACTGTACTTTGTTAAATCATCGTAAATAAAAAGATTCTGAATATATATATATATAGCTCCAACCAACTTAGTTTAGTATTAAGAAAATACTATATACCATTAAAGTATAAGAAGCTATTAATAAATAATTTAGACAAGTGGCCCACGGACGCTTCAGAATTTATTGGTTTGGCCCTCGGTCTGAAAGGTTGAAGACCCCTATTTTAGATGAAGGATCAAAATTTGATTACTTGAATGATCTTATAACCAGAGTCTGGATAATCAGAATTCTACTGTGTACATACATGCATGCATTCATGAATATATGATGTATGAATGTTTGCATATATATGTATGAATAACAGCATACAGAATGTCAATGTGTTGCAATGTGAAGACTTTGCTAAAAGTTTCATGTCATTTAGGTTATGGTGGCCATCGCTGCGAAGTGGAAATTGATGAATGCCAGTCCAATCCATGTCAACATGGCGGAAGCTGCCAAGACAGACTTGCAAGCTACATCTGCTCTTGCTTGTCTGGTTACAGTGGTCAGAACTGTGAAACGAACATTGATGATTGTGCAAGCAGCCCATGTTTAAATAGTGGTTCCTGTATCGATTTAGTCGATGCCTATCAGTGTGTTTGTGAAGTACCTTTTACTGGACAGAGATGCGATACTGAGCTGGATCCATGTATGCCAAATAAATGCAGAAACAATGCTAAGTGCTCACCATCATCCAATTACTTGGATTTCTCTTGTAGCTGTGAACTTGGCTATACTGGTGAGTATTGAACAGTTTTATTTCTGTGTATGCTTTAAATATTTTGCTTAGCTTTATATTTTCATACTATAAAGTAAATGTAATTTTACTTGCTCATTGTAATTAACTATAATCGTAACTTAAAATAATTAGTTTTAGATTTTGAACTAGCCATGAATCTAAGTACCGTTTTTATTATGCCAAAGAGAAAAAAAAATATGTGTTTTTGATGCTCGAGACAATTCGTATTTTGACTATGTAAGAAGCCAGTGACATTTATCATTAACAGAAAGTGTGCAACAAATGGAGTTTGAAAATTTTAAGAGTAGGTGGAAGATTGTAGAATGACACATAATTTCGATGGTTGATTCATTAAAAAAAAATGTATATACACAGCTTCTGATACTGATTTTTGAAGAAGCTGAATATTTCAAAAGAAAATTTGAGGATGTTGTAGTTTGTAATATCTTTATTACCACTTCCTTATTTTCTTACTGAATACTACTTTCAGGACATTTGTGTGATGCTGATATAGATGAGTGCGCCATTTCATCTCCTTGCCGTAACGGAGCAGCCTGTATCAATATCAATGGTTCATATAACTGCGCTTGTGCGAAAGGATACGAAGGGAGAGATTGCTTAATCAATACGGATGATTGTGCCTCTTGTACGTAATTTATCACTTATTTTAAAAACAGCAGATATAAATTAAAGAATTCACTCACATGTTTGGTTAAGGCCAAGGAGATGGTTGTCAAAATAACGCTCATTTTCTTTTGCAGTTCCGTGCCAGAATGGTGGCACATGTTTAGATGGCATTGGTGAATATAACTGCCTATGTGTAGACGGATTTGGTGGCAAGCACTGTGAACGAGATGTCAATGAATGCGCCAGCAACCCATGTCAAAATGGTGCCACCTGCAATGACTACGTCAACAGCTATACTTGCACTTGTCCCCTGGGTTTCAGTGGTACAAATTGTCAGACAAATGACGAAGACTGCACTGCAAGGTGAGATAAAAGATTACTAATGATAATTTCATGATGTCATGATAGAAACGTCATATAATGTGTTATATATGACAACAGATATGTGATAATTGCATTATCTGATAACAGAAATTTGTTAATTGCATTATGTGATGATAGAAATATGAAAATCGTATTATGCGGTGACAGAAATATGGAAATTGTACTATGTGTTATATAGAAGACAGAAATATGATAATTGTTATGTCATGTCAATAATATCATACTTTCATTGATATAAAAATTTAATCTGTGCAAAATGCACATAATACTATAAATTGCCTTACTCTTATAGCTCTTGCATGAATGGTGGAACATGCCTCGATGACATCAATAGCTTTAACTGCCACTGTACACATGGTTATACAGGATCCAACTGTCAGTACCATATTAACGAATGCGATTCTCAGCCTTGTCTACATGGAGCCACATGCATCGATCATGTTGGATATTATACATGTCATTGTCCATTTGGATACACTGGGCATCAGTGTGAGGTACGTATGGAAGTTGATTTTAGTGGCAGTCGTCAATTAATAATTAAACAGATAGTTCAGAATGACACATTCTTCAAGATTGTAATTATTAGTTAATAATTAAATAGCTAATTAAGAATGACCTATTCTTCAATTTGGAAGTTAATATTTATAGTCACTTTCATTTTGCGTGGAAATACTTTTAGTTTATAGTACTTATTACACGTAAACCATTTATAATGGTTTAAATACATTTTGCATGTTTTGTTACAGACATTTGTAGACTGGTGTAGCACAAATCCTTGCATGAATGGTGCAACATGCAACCAGTTGAACAACACATACCGGTGTACATGCAAACCAGGATGGACTGCTGCACTCTGTGATGTTTCCATGGTATCATGTGACGATGCTGCTCTTCAGAAAGGTACAAGACCATTAGCAAGATAATCAATTGATTAAAACATATTTCAAACACCATTATTTTGCATAAAATGTGTTCATGAATTAACCTATTTTCAGGGGTTTATTTGGGACTCATAAACTGGGGATGCTCCAGATTTTTAGGGGGGGTTTGGATTAGATTTCATTAATTTATTTTCATTAAACACATTGTGTTTGTGTTTAGGTTTCATTAAGGGGGGTGTATCAGAAAATCTAGAGGGGTGTTGGGGGTGTGTGTGTGTATTAATCCCTGCCTATTTTCTAAGAATAATATATATGTATATATATAAACATACACAGTAGACTCACTAATCCGGCCATTATGTACATGGAAGAGTGTCTAAATACTGAAGAATAAGGGAGGAAAAAAACTTCCATTAAATCTTGCTCTTGATGTCGCATGGAAGAGTTACCACTTCCCTTTTACACCAGAATCAGAGGCCGAATTAGTAAGAACCTACTGTACGTACACGTGTGTGTATATGTACAACACATACACACAATATAACTCAAATTTATTTAAGTGGAATCATGTTAGCTTATGATAATCATGTTAGCTTATGATGTCAACAAATGTCAATAAAATATATTTTATGATTCGTCTGGGCAGCAGTGAGTAAAGACTGTAAGGCCTGACAAAGTGTGTGCTGACCAATTTATGTACATGACACATTAATATTAGTAAAACGACAAGTTAGTATTACAGGTTGTCTACTCACCTGGAAAAGTCAGGGAAATTTGAAATTCATTGTTATAATAAATAACTTATTAAAATAATTTTCCTGAACTGTGCTTTTCATACCACATTACCTACTGAAAAATTTGTACTTTTGACTAAACTTCTTCCAAAAGTTACCATTTTGCACCAAAACTAATATAATTTATATAAAATTATTAAGCCTATATATTTTTCAGAAGAAAATGTTTGCCAAATATGTAACTAAAACTTGAAAAACAAAAAGTGTTTTTAGCTAAATTATTTAATCTGTAAGGGGTTTTGATCATACCAATCTCCTTTGCCTTATATACAGTCATACACATTTTAAATGAAATAGATGAAGCATCAGCTTTGCGATTATATAGTTAAACTCTTTTATAATGAACTCAAAAAGGGCCGAATGGAAATGTTGCTGTAAATATTTAATTAGTGCAAGTTTTTAGTGTAAAGAAATACACTTTTTAATACAGCTTTTGAATTTGTAAATTCACTATAATTGAGTTATAAATGGCTTTGGGCTTTGCATTAATCGATTTTATGGCCTTGAAATTTGCTTTGATTGGGCAAATTTTAGTGCATTGTGTGTTGTTTACTGTAATTAGCGACTGGAAATCGATTAAGATTTGGTCTGGAAACCTGGAAAAGTCAGGGAAGTTTGAAATAGAATTTGGGTAGACACCCTGTTATTAGTAAAAGACAATTGAGTGAGCACAGTTTGTCTGGATAAGAAATATCGTTGGTTTCGTTTTGAATGAGAGTATCACAGAATGGCAAAAAAATAGTCAATAAATCAGAATGCATTCAGCATTTATTACTGCGAAATCTGTTTATAATGATATTTTCTCCTGGTTCTGACAGACATAGTATATCATATCCATCCTTGTTTGTAACTGTAAATTACCTATAATATTTTCCGATCCCGTCATGGATAGATTTTACTTTATAAACATGTATGTTTATATCAAAAGAATACATTGCAAGACATGCATATCTGTTTCCTGATACATATATTTATTTGTCCCATTTGTGTGTTCAAACATACACCCGGGAAATGATTTTGATCACTGAATTGTAATTCGCTTACTGATAATGAAGTTTATTGGGACCTATTGAGCTTCAGGAACATCTAGGTTTTCATGTAACATATGTGCATAATAACACTTGTATTTGGAACTTTCAGGAATTCCTGTTAAAGATTTGTGTCAAAATGATGGCACATGTGAAAATGTCGGGAACAGCCATCGTTGTTTGTGTCCTATGGGTTATGAGGGAAGCTACTGCCAACATGAAATCGACGAGTGCAGCTCTCAACCATGTCAAAATGGAGCAACATGTCATAATCTCATCGGTCAATATTCCTGCATTTGTTCTCCCGGATTTCAAGGTCAGTCGCAGCAGTTTCAGTGTCTGCATATTTGATTTTCTGCAGTTTCAACATCCAATGATCACAGTTCCTGTAATTTCTTCTCTTAAGTCTGTTAATCCTTTACAGGTCTTAACTGCGAGTTTAACATCAACGACTGTGAACAAAATCCCTGTCGTAATGGTGGTACATGTCACGACCTGATCAATGATTCCGTTTGCTCGTGTCCACATGGCACCCTTGGAAGATTGTGTGAAATCAATGTCAATGAATGTTTTAAAGGTGCATGTCATCATGATGGTAACTGTGTGGACAAAGTCGGAGGTTACGAGTGCCAATGTCAGCCAGGATATGTTGGCCCCAGGTAAAAATAGCACTTTTAAAATGAATCCACTTCCATTTTCATATTATTAATTTAACGAGCCGTGGAAGATTTTAGTAGCAAGCATTTTTCGATGTTACCTCTCTAGAATTTTCCATATGGAGGAAGTGCCTCAATCTATATTAGTTTATCATTGATTGTTGACGTTCTTGAACAATTATTATATACATATATCATTTTAGTATTATTCAAAACTATGTAGCAAAATAGCATATTACCACTGGTATAGGGAAGGGTTAAGGGTCTCGCTACTGGGTATTTTTCAGGATACATTCTTCTCTTCAACATTGAATGTCATGATTTTCTGTAAAGCTAATTTGGAAGCGTTCGAGTATTACGTAAGCAATATTTTGGCCATTTCACCCCCACCTCAGAAAGCAAAATTTAACATTGGCTAACATAGGAAAATAAGACCAACGGCAACCCCTCCCCACAAGGTTCTTACGTAATACTTGGAACACCCCCCCCCCAATAAACTTTGAATTGCGATGTTACTGCACATCAATAAAGGTGCTACCAATCTATAAAGAGTATCACTAGAATTAATTCATGGAGAAATCTATCTCATTCATTTTAAATTGAAGCCATGGAAGTATATGCCAATGCTTTCGTCTTATGTTCTGCGCATCGTAAAGATACTTGCCCCAAATGATAGCTTTGTCTTCCACATTCGTTAGAATTTCACATGGCTCTGCTTCTTCCCCTCTTCCCTTTAATCCTTAAATAGACGTGGGGCCAGGGGTAGTAATTCAAAAATTATGGTGGAAGTGGGTCAAGTAACTTTAAAAAAAAGTATTTCTCCCAAGTGATTCCGCATTGATGGTGATTGGGCATTAAATTAATGAGAAGGATGGCCTCCTATGATTTTACGTTAAAAAGGAAAGTGTGCTTTGATGTCCAATGGGAGAGGCTCAGGCCCCCCTTTCCCACACCACTGCACAGGGTTTTTTTTGTTTTTTTTTTTACAAAAGATCTCCTCTCTCTTAGGTAATTTCTTCTCAATTCTTTCCCTTCCTTAATTTTGTTTATTAGAATTTGCCATGTATTTGTTGATCTACCCCTTCCCTTTCTTCGAGGATTCTAGTCTAGTATTTGTATAGTAACATCATTCGGTTTCTTTCTGAATAACTTTCGTTAAAGATTGTAAATTAGATCATGAACAATTGAAAAATATTCAAAAACCAAATGCTAATAAATTGAGTAAAAGGCATTTAAATGGGGGTTGTTAATAAATTTCAGTAGTTTATTCATTAGGCATTTAGTTCCTTTAAAATTAAATACATTTATTAAAAAAATCGTTGAATGCGAAGAATATTTTCGATACCTCATGTCCATAAGTTTGAAAAGATTCTTCCATGGTTTTTGGAGTTGAAATTTGTACTTTTTTCTAATGATAATATTTTTTTGTGCGGTTTATTATTTTTCTAAAATTAATGTAAGTCACACTACTTTTCAATATTTAATAGCATTGTATTTTGCTTACTAGGTGTGAAGGGGATGTGAATGAATGCCTCACCGATCCATGTAGCAAACCAGGAACCCAAGACTGCGTTCAGCTGGTAAACGATTATAGATGCGATTGCAAACTTGGATATATGG
Source organism: Dysdera silvatica (assembly GCA_006491805.2). Lineage (NCBI taxonomy): Eukaryota > Metazoa > Arthropoda > Arachnida > Araneae > Dysderidae > Dysdera > Dysdera silvatica. The sequence goes on from QLNU02014802.1 coordinate 41,498,008, forward strand.
GCCGACATTGTGAAATGAAAGTCAACTTTTGCACAACCAATCCATGCTCAAATGGAGGTGCCTGTAGCAGCAATCCCGATGGATCGCCCATGTGCATCTGTCCGGAGGTAAAAATAATCAATACTTAAATGGTTTTAAACAACTCATCATTAAATAATTAAAAACACATTAAATATTAAAATGACCCTGCAATTTCAATTACTAAATGTTTTACTGGATTTACATTGATATATATATGGTCATGCGTTATAATAAAGCTTTCAATTTATTCTTAACAGGGCTCCTGGGGTGAAACCTGTTCGTCAACAAACAACTCTTGCTCGTCCAATCCATGTAAAAACAATGGACGGTGTAGTCCAAGTCATCATGGATATTCGTGCATTTGTCCAACGGGTTTGGGGGGATGGCATTGCGAGGTCGATCTTGTTAACGAGTGCATGTCCTCACCATGTCTAAATGGTGGCGAATGCATCGACAAAGTCGGTAAGTACTATTCATTGCTATTTAAGTTCTTATTATGTACATGAAGTCTGCTAATTTAGATATAACAGTCATGTAATAACAGCTAATTGATAATTAATATAAATACAATAATGAGCAAATAAATGCTTTAGGCATTTATTTGCTCACGTGTTGAGTACTCGTTGGCTTATACACTGCATACTTTTGCATTTATATATTGAATATTCATGTGCTTATGCTTGTGTACTCGTTCGTGTATATGCTGAGCATTCATTTATATACTGAGTACTCATTTGCTCATATATTAAATAATTATTTGCATGCCTTCATCATGTTCGAATCTGCCACTAAAGGTAAAGCTGCATAATCTAGAAAGAATTCTGTAGGCTTGGTGTATGGTATAAGGCTGTGTATGGTTTTAAAAGAACACTTCCTTGGGATCCCAAACATTTGCACAGTATGATAATAAGTACCGCTTATGTATATATAAAATATATTTTAATTGTATACGTTCTTTGACAGGCAAATTCCAATGCAATTGCCCACCACAGTGGAATGGTTTTCGCTGTGAAAGATACGATGCATCATTTGGGGGTGGAATACCCAAAACTTATATACCAAAAGAACCACCACAAAATTCCGTAGAGGAGGAAGAAAAGTTGTGTCGAGCCAATCGGTGTGAGCAAAAAGCACAGAACCACAAATGTGATGAAGAGTGCAACAGCTATGCTTGTAGATTTGATGGTGGTGATTGTTCATTAGGTGTGTAATATTCTATTAATATCTGAACATTTTTTCTTTTAATGCACGAAAAATAGTTTCTGTTTTGTCCAAGAAATTTTAAAGTAATAGACAGCGCCGCGTAAATTAATGCAGCAGTGGCAAATGTGGATTGTTGTAATGCATACAGCATGGCGTTGGAGTCAGGGATTTATACACACCCCACCAGATTTTTTGATACACCCCTTTAATGAAATCCAAACACATGTGTTTAATGAAAATAATGAAATCTAATCCACACCCCCAGTTTATGGATCCTGGAGAAACCCTTGTCTGGAGTACCACATAAACTTAATCCATGCTTTGTATTTTTCCTCATGGACATGCATTTTTTTGTTCTTAGGTATGAATCCATGGATGAACTGTACTGCTGCCATCAAGTGTTGGGATGTATTTAGAAATGGTGAATGCAACATCGAGTGCAACAATATTGACTGCTTGTATGATGGGTTCGACTGTGCACAGAATCTATTGCCTTGCAAGTAAGTTGCATTAGCACTTTTGTAGTCAAATGTTTCTATTTAGCAAGGAATATAATTTATTGTTTATACAGGGAAATTCTTTTATTGCACTTTAAAGATATTGCAAATTTTAAAAATCGTTGTGGCAACATTGCATTTAACGAATCTACCGTTGCAGGCACAGGCGCCGTTAGATGTTGGTATTAGGGTTCCATATCACCCTCCAATTTCAAACAAAATGCCTTTTACTGGTATATTGTCTCCACCCCCCATATATTTATACCGTGAGGGTCCATGGTTGCAGGGTTTCCCAAAACTGAGATTGCGCTTATTGAAGGCTAAAGTGATGCTTAACATTTTTTAGCAATAAAGTGTTTTAATTAAAGCATGTTCATTTTAAGTAGGGTTCCCATGCAACTGGAATTGTCAGGGAATTCTATATCATCTCTAAAAGTCGAAAAAACAAGATTTTTTAGCCAAACTTGTCAAAGCTAGGAGAAAACCGTCTAACTTCCGTTCTGAATAATTAAACTTCGTGCAAATGTGAAGCTATTCTCCCGGAAACCGAAATTTAATTCAAAATCCCGTCTGTGATCAGTCCGAGAATTTTGTTGACACAGTCTTGGAGAAACCTCGAAAAGTCGGGGAAAATTTTCTCCAATGTGAATGGCAACCCTCTTTAAGACATATTACTTTTGCATATTTAATACACAATAGAAAGTTCTGAAGAATAAAATAAGGTAGAAAAAGTTCAAGTAGAGCAGAGCATTAAACAGGGTTAATAAGGAAAATACATATCTGAGCCCAGTATTAACTTCCACATCCTTATCAGGCTTGTAGCCATGGCGCCCTGCGGTGGCGCAGTGTGGTAACGCGTTCTCCTATTGCGCGGCTAATCCGGGTTCGACTCCCAGCAGTGCAAAAAGAACGCTTACTCAGAGATCTCATAAAAGATCGCACTGCTCACTGTAGTCCGGGGTTTGGTTCCCCAGGCCTTAAGAGGTTCGGATTCCTCGGAAAACTGTAGGTCCCGGCGCAGCATGACCACTGTAGTCTTTGAGCCGTAAAACCAAAAAACAAACAATTGTAGCCATGATGACGGGGCAACAGGAATAAGGTAAAAAGCATATGGGGCATAAGGCACTCAGGGGTTGTGCTCTCTCTCTCTACACACACACACACACACACAGCTCGATGGGGCAACTGCCTTGACTACAGGCCTGATCTGTACGCTAAGAGTTTTTAATGAAGATACAAAAATTCTTAATAGTGTATTTTTACCCTCTTTGCAGTGAACTTTACGACACCTATTGCCGCAACAATTATGGTAATGGCTATTGTGACAACGGCTGTAACAACGAAGAGTGTAACTGGGATGGACTGGATTGTGAACCAGACCCACCTGTATTAGCAACAGGAGCATTAGTGTTCGTGGTGCTAATGGAGCCTGAGGTTATTATTTTTTCAGAAAAATCTAGTTAAAATAAATGTTAATAGCTTTAATATACAATTTTTTTTACCCGATACATAATAATTTTGAGATATCATATTCTTCTGCATGGCAAACATTGAACAGCATGTTTTGTCCACAGGTTTTTCACAACAACAGTGTACCATTCTTGAGAGAAATTGGACATGCACTACGAACTATAGTCAGAGTGAAAACTGATGAGGATGGGAACCCAATGATATATCCATGGGGGTCTTCCGACCCGGAATCTGGGGAACATAGACAACACCAAAGAATGGGGTAAGTATGCGCTAAAAGATGATAATCTTTTTATACATGAATTTTTCCTACTTTTTAGCATCGTTTGATTTTAAAGCCTTGTACCATAGCGATAACTTATTTTGTTTTCAGGACTCAAGTTCACCTCGAAATCGATAATAGACGATGTTCAAGATTAATCGATGGAGAATGCTTCGGGACTGCCAAAAAGGTTTGTGAACTGGGTTTTAAAATCTATAAAAATATGAGTAAATAAGCATCTCTAAAAGTTAGTGCAAATATTTTCGATAATATTGACACAAGGTTTTGTTAATTTTTAATAAATTTTTCAGAAATTATTTTAATTGAACATGGATTTTATATTATTGTTACAGGCTGCCCAGTTCCTTGCAGCAGCACACTCACGTCATGCTTTGAACACAGCATTTCATATTAAAGAGATTCAGGAACTGGATGAAGGTGAAGGAGGATTGGAAGGATCTAACTCCAACGTTGTGTACTTCGTTGTCGGAGCCACAGTGGTGATTGTGTGTGGACTGCTATTCGGAGTACTGATCAATACACAGAAGAAGCGAGCTCGAGGAATTACTTGGTTTCCTGAAGGTTTTCTTCGCAATAATAGTAACCACACAAGAAGATCACACAGAAGAGGACCGGATGGTCAAGAAATGAGGTAGTTTATCTATTTCATCATTTATCTTCACATGATTTGCATTGAGAAATTACGTTCTATATCACATTATCTCGTTCAGTTTTAAAAGTCTGGTGTGGTATTCTAAACATTTAAGCGTAATTACTAAGTTTTAAGTGCAAGTATCAGGTATGCTTTTTAAGTTATACATATAAGGGCTGCGGAAGGCAGTAAAGAAGATAATGTCATTGGACAGTACATCAAATTAAAATACAGTGGGATTTGTTAAAATGCAAAATGCACACACATGTAACAAATTCGTGGTCATAACGAACAAACGATTGGATGATATGATTTAATGTATGATATGTATAGTTATATCGAACAATGGCTACAGCGAAGAACGATTTCCAGTCTATTGATGTTTGTTAACCAAGTTCTGCTGCATAAATTTCCTTGCTGTTCCCCACCTCACGTTTCAAGATACTTTTACATTCTATTTCATCCCGTTTTGAACATTTGGCCAAGACAAGATGGAATAGAATGACTGACTTTCCCATGTCCTTGAAGGGCCTCTTTTTCATTTTTAAACCTCAGTCTTTCCCATTTTTATTGGTTAGTTCTTACCCCCCCCGCAGAAGGTGATGTTCTTCCATTCCGAAGACTTCCCCATCATTCAAAATTCGATCCTCTGATTTTTCTTACCACACTTCTTGTTTTTATGTTCATATGTCTTCATTAAGCTTTTTGTCTTCTTAAGTTTGTCAGCAGACAGACACTAAATTAGGATCTCTAAGGAAAGGGGAAAAAAAAAGATACACACCAAGAAATATGTAGAGGAGAGCCTTAGAGGAAGAGGGGAGAGTCATGGGAAAAAAAACCTTTTTATAAAAGGGTTATAAAATATTCGAAACGTTACGATAAAGGTATCATCATTAGTTTTCTTTCCTGTGTTTGTGACCTCTTTAAGTTTTAACGCATACAAATACTCTTAACAGTATATTCAAATATATACAAATTATGTACAAAATATATAATGAGCAAACATACCAAATCTATTTAATGCTTACATTAACAATTAAACAACTCATTTGCAGGAATTTGCACAAACAATGCTCAGTAAACCACTTTGATGTTGTTGAAAATAGATCACTACCACCTGACAGTAGCCAGTGGAGCGATGACGAAATGGATCATCCTCCCATGAAAAGAATGAAGAGTGACAGATCTCCAAATCCAAGCTATGGTGACACGCATACAGTCATGACAACAGCAGACTATGATGACAATGATCCACGACCCTGGACTCAACAACATTTGGATGCTGCAGATATTCGAAATCCAGATATCTTGGCTTTGACACCACCACAAGGAGATAACGACATGGACCCTAATAGCGTTGATGTAGATGTCCGAGGACCAGGTAATCTTTTCTTTTGCAAGTTGATATTTGAACAATTATTTCAATGCATGAATTAGATTTTAAGATGCAACATGTATTGATGCATGATTACATAGATAACAGCTTTGATTTCGAGGGGGGGGGGGTGTAATCATAAATACTGGGGTACATAAGAACCTTATGTTACTGGCAATGGTGTAACAAGATATTCGAATGGGAACACCAGACAGGTGATCATCAGTGTCATTTTCCTTGTATGTATGACATGAATGCTCTGTGAATAAATTCTTGATATACGAAAGTATGATAAGCTAGTTGATAAAGAAATCTACATAGATGAATTAGAAAAAAAAAATTATGAATTGGAACTTTATGAAAATGGTGTGCATACTTACTAATATACATTTCACTTCTTTATCTTAGGTGGTTTAACTCCACTCATGTTGGCATCATTCCGCAGTGGAGGCATTGATATTAACGAGGAACATGAAGATGATGATGGTTCTGTCAGCATGATCCAAGACCTACTCATGCAAGGTGCACAAATCAACATGACAACAGAAAGAACTGGTATGACCAACATTAAAATCATTAATTTGTTAAAACGTTTGTTTTGTGGTTTTACGGCTCAAAGACTACAATGGTCATGCTGCGCCGGGACCTACTGTTTTCCGAGGAATCCGAACCTCTTATGGCCTAGGGAACCAAACCCCGGACTACAGTGAGCAGTGCGATCTTTTTATGAGATCTCTGAGTAAGCGTTCTTTGTACACTGTTGGGAGTCGAACCCGGATTAACGGCGTACTAGGCGAACGCGTTACCACACTGCGCCACCGCAGGGCTTTAAAACTTTTAATTCAACCTTTAGGTTTTGATCCAATTCTCGTTTCTAAAGTTGATGTTGTGATTAATAAACAAAACCAAATGTTATCTATCTTTATAGGCTATTTTGTTTTAAGTAGAGTTCATTGTCTTTACAGGCGAAACATCCCTGCACTTGGCAGCTAGATATGCAAGAGCCGATGCAGCAAAACGATTGCTCGATGCAGGTGCAGATGCTAATGCGCAAGATAATACTGGAAGGACTCCACTACATGCAGCAGTTGCTGCAGATGCTCAGGGTGTATTCCAAGTGAGTGTCATTTCAAAGTTACGTGTTAAAATGAAAACTTAAGATACTGTGAAAACAAATTCAAATGGTATGAAAATCTAAAATAACATGAAAACAAATTAAAAGTAACAGGAAAACTTCAGTTCAAGTTGTATGAGAATTTAAATTACAGTTACATGAAAATAAATTAAAATAGTTTGATAACTTAATTATAATTGCTTTACATAAAGACATAGTTCTTAGGTATTGAATACACACACATATATATATATATATATTAAATCATTAGTTAAAAAAAAAAAAAGTGCAATTATTAAAATCATGAAGAGAAATCCCTTTCAGCCACTTTTCAAAATTCAAAGTTCTTCGTTTTGATTCAAAAGTTTTTAATTCGTTAATAAAAATAATTCCCACAATAAACATGAGCTATCAGTATTAATCCCAAATTAAATGATACAATTAAACAGTGCAATTACTTAGTTTTACATAGATAGTCTTACTTTTATACCTAAATTGAATTAATTACCTCAAGTTTTTTATGTTTAATCTGGTGGGAAATAATTTTTTCCCTATCGTTGGGGAATGTTAAGTTGAAGAGGAGGCTAGCCCAAAACATACTGCGTTAATGCTGATTTCTTATATAGCTTAATCTTATCTGCGTTATAAATCCAAATATATAATTTCGCATTAATTTTCCTGTTTAACATTTTCTTTAACATCTAACTGCATCTTATAAGGTATTATGGTCTTTTTCAGATTTTGTTGCGTAATCGTGCCACAAACTTGAATGCAAGGATGCACGATGGTACCACTCCACTTATTCTCGCAGCTCGGTTAGCGATTGAAGGCATGGTGGAAATTCTAATTAATGCAGATGCTGATATCAATGCTTCAGATGATAATGGTATGTTAAAATTTCTTGTCTGTGTACAAACGAACTTAATAAATGCACGTCTATGTAGATACATGGTTTGTCAGCCTGTTTTTGGTTTTAAGAGCATATATATACTTTATTGGGTAGGTGGCAGGTACTCTCATAATTTTAGTAATATCACTTATAAAAGCTATTGTTTTCCCTTCTGTACATATACCATTGTAGTTTCATTCCAAGTTTGGATAACTTTTTCCAAATATTGTTTTCACTTGTGTTAATATTCACCATTGATGTTTCTAAAGACATTGGCTGGTGCGAGGTAGTTGATCCTAGTTATAAATCATGCACCTCATCATTACATAAATATTATCGTACTATATAACCACCACTTGATATTTCTTTTCAAAATTTTTGCTGCCAAGAAAATTTCCTTGAAGTATTGGTTATGCCTATTTGGTATGTTAAATAGGTCGGTGAATATCATGAAGTGAAAGATTTACAGTTACAGGGTGTCTACCAATCTGGAAAACCCGGAGAAATTTGAAATGCAGAGGCCTGAGTTAGGGAAATTTGAAATTCATTGTTATAATAAATAGCTTATTAAAATAATTTTCCTAAACTGTGCTTTTTGTACCACATTGCCTACTGAAAATTTTGAAAAATTTACATTTTTGACTGAAGTTCTTCCAAAAATTACCCTTTTACATCAAAACTAATATAATTTATATAAAATTATTAAGCCCATATATTTTTCAGGAGAAAATGTGAAATGTATAACTATGATTTGAAGAAAAGGTATTTTTAGCTAAATTTTCTAATCTGTAAGAGATTTTGATTACACCAATCCCCTTTCCCGTATAGTCATATGCGTTTTAAATTGAATAGAAGATGAAGTATCAGCTTTGCTAGTACATAGTTAAACTCTTTTATTTTTTAAATTATTCCTGATGAACTTCTACTGACGTGTCTGAAAGCTTGGGTTATCTTTTCCGTTTGCTATTTTGTCAGTGTTTAACCTTGTATGTATGTAAACTCTTATAATGAATTCAGAAAGGGCCAAACGAGAGAAAATGTTGTAAATATTTAATTAATGTAAATTTTTAGTGTAAAGAAATGGCTTTAGAGTTTGTGTATTTTATGCTCATGAAGCTTGTTTTGATTATGTAAGTTTCAATGCATTATGTGTGTGTTGTTTTCTGAAATTAGTGACTTGAAATCCATTAAGATTTGGTCTGAAAAAGTCGGGGAAGTTTGAAACAGAATTTGGGTAGACATCTTGAGTTACCAAGTGATAAAGGCTGACAAGTAGCTGCCCTTCTGTTTGAAAGGGGCAACTTTACTCCAAATAGTCTTATGAGCAGATTTGCCGTACAATAAATTGATACAAATGTACAAGTTTGACATACATATGAACCACAAGTTACATTAAGCTTTACCGAATACATGAGTTCATTTCTAAGTTATAGTAATTTGTAATTAACAAAGGGGAATTATAAATTATTTGAATAAGTTTTTGTGAATAATGATTTCTTCAAAGTGTAATAAGTTTTTTTTTTTAAGGAAAAACGGCTTTGCATTGGGCAGCGTCTGTGAACAACGTCGAGGCTGTTCATGTTCTTCTGAACCATGGTGCAAACCGTGATGCACAAGATGTCAAAGAGGAAACACCATTATTTTTAGCCGCAAGAGAAGGTAGTCACAATGCTGCTAAAATCTTGCTTGAACATTTTGCAAATCGTGATATCACAGATCATATGGATAGACTACCAAGAGATGTGGCATTTGAACGCATGCATCATGATATCGTAAAATTGCTTGATGGGTTTGTACCCCCAAGCCCACAAATGAACATGCAAGCAAATGGACCTGTTGGCTCACCAAACATAATGAATACTGGAAACATGTTGGGGTCCACGAAATCCATGAAAGCAAAGAAGCGACCAAAGCTGAACACCATTGCTGGTTTACCACTCAAAGACTCTGATTTGTTGTGTGGCGATATCAGTGTGCGGAGGAAGCCTTCCATCAAGAAGCGCAAAGAGCCACCTCCAATGTTGATACAGGGCATGGATGGCTCCATGACCTTGTCTCCTATAAATTCATTAGAATCGCCACATGCAATGAGTTACCTCGACGGTACTCCACCTCCCACAGAGCCCCTTTACAATGGGCAAGGAATTGCATTATCCCACCCAAATTTAACAGGCATGGATGGGAATTGTACTGTCATAAATAAGCAGCCACCTTCATATGAAGATTGTGTCAATGCTGCTGCACATATTTATAGTTCTATAGGCATCGATGCCCTCGGACTGGGCTTGGGAACGACACTCTATAACAACGATGGAATGTTGCTCTCATCACAGCAGCAGAACATTAAGCCTAACCATCCACGACAAAATTCCATGCCAATTAGTCTCTCACAGAATCAGCATGTGCCCACATCTCATGCTTATACTCTAGCACCCATGCACATCAAGCAGAGACCTTCACTGCCAACGTCTCCAACACACATGGCAGCAATGAGAGCTGCCCATAACCAGCACCACCAGAAAACCGCACAATTGCAGTCACATTTAAGTGCCAACAATTCACCCTATGATTACCCACCAATGACGGACTTGCACCACATGCTTACGTCTCCAAAAACTTCCATTGCAAGCTCAATGCCCAACCAACAAGTGGTTCATGCACAGTCATACCATTACCCAACACCACCATCTCAACATAGCCAAAGTGGTGCAGAAGCAACACCACAACATTACATCTTGGGGCCAGAACCGTACTTAACACCGTCTCCAGAATCTCCTGGACAGTGGTCTAGCTCTTCGCCACATTCTGCTCAATCGGACTGGTCCGAGGGGATATCCAGTCCCATGGGACCAACAAATATGCAGTTCGTTACCATTGAACAACAAAAATCTCAGAACCATGCACAATCACAACAACAACCACATCAATCTGGCCCTGAAGCTGTCTTCATTTGAATGCATGGCTTAGAGTTGTGATTTCAGTGAACATCTCGTCATCTCCTTTGTACATTTTATACATATACTATCAATCGAATACACCAGTGCGCTTTACACAGATAGCGTAGGACTTGTGTTATTACAAGTCGATGTTGTGAACATTTAATCCATGCGTTTTTTTGTTTTTTAAAATCGAAATACCGTTTTATAATTGGACATGTCACTGTGGAAACAGTGGCCATGGAAAGGAAACCATAACAAATAATATGAACTAGCAACAGTGTACATTTTTTTCATGTTCGTTAAAAATCCCCATGAACTGGATAGAAGCACATCGTGAATGATATATATGTATATAAAACATGAGCGCGTTTCACGTGTTTTTATTTATTAGTGTCATACATTTAGTGTGCGGCATTTGTTCCAGTAATGTGTGGTACTGCGAGCACATTTTTTAAAACCAGTTTTGCATTTACCAAGTTTTGATGTAATTGGGTGATGTAAAAGATTGTAAATAGACACAAAGTGAAATTGCATGTCGTGAGGAATTTTTCCCACACATGAATGAAAACACTTCCAAATTGCATTTTAAATTTTATCCTGTTTGCTCAATCAAATGTATTTTTGAGTGTTTTAGGATCAAGCAATTCCCGGTTTTGGGAAATATACATTCTCTAAAAGTAATACTTTTTATAAATTATATCTGTGAAAATAAATGTAACAACTATATATTTTTGTAAGTTGTAATGTACACCATTTTTTAAAATGCATTATTGCCTATGAATGAAAGAACAAACGGCGACAATTTTTGTCAATCATTTATACATAATGTAATTCTGTGTTCGATAACTGTAAAATTTACAATCAATAAAACATATTCTCTGAAAAAATAATTGTATGTTTTTGTTCCTTTTCAATCTTTTATACAGGGAAGGGGAGGGTTTATGGTTTCAGGGAGAAATTGGGGACGTTTGTTGAGAATATAAAGTTTATCATCTTTGAACTATGTAATCGTAGTATTGAAACAAATTGTGTTCCTAGTGAGGCTATTGTAATAGATAAAAGAGAAGCCTGGTTGCGGACAATTCCATCAGACGTTGCTAAAGGAGATGATGAACAGTCTTGGATAAACACAAAGAAAAAAATACTTATTGAGGCAAATGAAGACACGTTACAGGAAACGAACATAGACACCTGTGGATAACCTCGCTGGTTACTGAGAGATGATGCACATTATTGGATGTGTAGTTGAATAGATGTAATGTTAAACTACAAGAGAAAGTACATGTTACATCTCCAAAGGGTACAGAGCCAAGAGGATGTTCTCTGGTTGAAAACAATCCTTACTGAATTTTAGGGTTCATTTCCTCCATTTGCTATTGGCGTAGAAAGATCATGTGGTTACATCTGGTATTTGAGTAAGGTGTCTTAACTGTGGTAAGGAGAACTCATAGTGCTACATAACGGTACACATTTGTATGTAATGTAGCTGTCATTTGGTTTAAGCCTTTGCGTTTGGGGATAAGCAATATGCCCTACATGGAATTTTCACATGACCTTTGGGGTTACGCTAAAAGGGATTTTAGGTTGAATTCAAGATGGCATGTAACTGCTACGGTAGTAGGACCATATTATTAATGGCTTAGGAAAACAAAGTCAACTGCTAAGCATTAAAAAATCCATTAATCTACTTTATTGCCAGACAAAACTACACTTCAGAGGAAAAAATAAGGCTTCTATTTTTTTTTTTTAAATTCGAAAAGAATCTACATAAAACAATTTAACATTTATCAAACCATGATTGTTTTATGCAGCCTTTGGAATTTATTTACTAAATTATGTGATTATCAGTACATTAATTATTAGGGTTCATAACATTTTTCAGAACATGCTCACCAATATCGCATAGTGGCGCCTCGTGTATTTGAAGGAGATGCATGCCAATTATGGTAAACTCGAAATAAGATCAATCTAATTAACAATTATTTTTGTTTAACGATGCTTTGTGGACCTTGCAAATGCTTCATAGAATTACACATTCTGATTGTCTTTCTGCTTAACATTTTTCCAGTTCCCTACACATGTAGTAATACTGACAGTGGTAAAAGTACAATTTATTTGATATTATTTGGGGGGCTTGGGCCCATACATCTCTACACCTATGTCTGGGAGCCAAATCCGGCACATGTGGAAGTACCTTACTAGTGGCAATAAATGTACGCGCACCGCATATGACGCTGTTATAAATAGTAAACAAAGAGGACTCCTTTGCATTAGTAAGAAAACATTTTTATTACACCAAATACTCCACTTCAGCTATCGTTTAGACAAAAATCAGCACAAACACTATAACTGGCATCTTGATATATGCCTGGAATCATTACACCTCTGAAAAGACGGTGGCAATAAATTTACGCGCACCCAACTCTCTGCACATGTTGCTCGGCTGAACGTGCAAATTTTTGCTGCTTTGTATCTTGTGCAGTCAACAATATGCAAATGAAGAGCAGTATAAAACCTCGTGTAGTCTGCGTTTCGTTCAAAACTCGAAAAACTGGCAAGAGAAAGGTTAGGACTGCAGATGCGCAATAAGATCCTTCAGAAACGACAAAATGGAGCAGCTATGCGTCAGACTGCTCGCGAATTGTGTTTAAACGAGTCTACCGTCAGAACATTTCTTAAACATTACGACAAAACCGGTTCCATCATGCCTGGGTTTAGCAAAGGCAGATCGCCTATAACTACTGCTAGGGAAGATTGAATTTTGGGTCGCGTTGTCACGAAACACCGATCTGAAACTTAGGTGGAAGCTTCAGAACAATGGAGCCAATGCACAGACCAACCTGTATTGCGACGAATTGCTATCAATATACTACATGACATGGGATATGGCTCATACAAGAGTAAGCGAAAGCCTATGTTGATGCCAGTTCAGTGAAAGAAACAGTTTGCATGGGTTAGAGACCACGTCCTGGACGAAAGCTCAATGATGGAAGGTGATTTGGTCATACAAGTCCCCCTTCCCAGTCCTATATGGAAATATCGGGCGGAGAGTCATCCGCCGGCCGAATGAATGAATGACTCGCCCAAAACAAGTTCCCATGTACGACCATATTTAAATTCAACAACCCACTTTTTTACCTTCGCAAACGAAGTAGGATGCTTTAAAGTGGAATCTATTTTTTTTATATCGTCTGAGATAAGCCTTTTCAAATAAAGTACTTTATAATAGCTCGAACTTCAATTTTATCCATTTTCCAGCAAATGCAAAACTTTTATTACTTTATTCGATTGCTACAGCCAACCAACTAAATGCATGTGCCTGCAATTTCGTATCACGCCATCTAACGGATCATACTTGATACGTATCATAGTTATTTGGTCATACTGCCATTATTTATGTGTCAAGGCAGGAACTTTTCAAACGACCCTCGTCCTCGTATATGTAAGCACAGTTTTGACAAGAATTTAAATCAAAGGATAATGTTGCCCTAACTCATTAGTTAACTAAATATAATTAAATAAAAGGCATCTGACGCACACATAAACATACATAATTTTATTATTACATCATTGTGTAATACATTTGATAGACGTCAAGAACTCCATATATATCGGAATCAATGGTTCTATAAAAAAAAATTTGATACAGTGAAATCTTGCTATAATGGAATAGTTTTCCGGTCCCTTGATTATCTTTAGACAGTTTGCACTGTACATATATAGAAATAATTTTTTTTTATATAAACGTATAAATTTAATTTAGAAATTTCATAATTTTCTTAATGCAATATTCCATATAAACAAGTGAAGATGAATCACATTATGCATGTTATATCCACATATATATTAATTAACCTCCTGATGGTGGTTAGTTTGAGACGATATTCAATCCCGAAATGTAAGACGTTTTAAAAGCGTATCTTTTGTCACTATCAAGGGCATAGCAGATCAAAAATCAGAGGCCCTTTAAAAAAGCTCACGTGATTGGGCTCAGTAGTATAAATGCTGTGAATAAATCAATTAACATGAATAAAAAATTATATGTATTTTTTTACGTAAATTACAGCAGGTTTTGCAGTACTAATGGACAAGCTGAAACTTATAGTATGTATAAAACAATCTGAATTCAGTTCTATTTCATTTTTAAACATACCTCTACAAAATCGTTCGATTTTTTTTTTTTTAAAACAATACCCAAGGAAAAAAACAAAAACCATTCTACTGTTTATTATGCAAAGGGGAAACACCACTTCAACTAGTTTTTTTTTATAGAAAGTTAACACAAAGAAAATTGACATTCAATTGACAACAAAACAAACATTCAATGCTGCCCAAAACTTCGAATGAAATTAACTGAACAGGAGTAAAAACACCAGTGAAAAATAAGATTGCAATACAAATTTTCACAAGCACCATGAAATGGTGTAACCAGTACTGAAAGTATAGAATTTCTCTCTTCAACCACTCGCGGTTTCAGCCTGTGCTGTCGCACAGAACGAAACCTGACAGAACGTGGAAATCATGAAAGTAGTCATTAGAGGGTTAAAACCAAGGAAAATGTGAAAAATAGCATATTTATGTACTATTCATTTAGTGTGCATTTATACATGCACAGTTTTTTTGCAAATATTTTGTTGCATATAACAAATTTTGATTATGATTCATCAAATAAAAAAAAACCATTTTTTTTTAAAATGTAATGATTACACGGATTCATCAAAACTTCGATATATGGAGGTCTAAATGTATTTTGGGAAAAAATACATTTCAAGGTTTTCATGAGATGTCATTACTGTAAAAACATACATATACACAATATATATATATATAATGTATTTGTTATACATTAATCTTTTAATTACATATTTTTTTGATCATTTTCTCTTGATTGTGAGTATAAAAATATATATTTTTGGCTTATTAAAAGGTCAATATCACATCAAGAATTCAATGTTTTGTAATGGACATGAGCAACATACTTCAAAATTGTCATTAGAAGCCAAGTTCAACAAGTCGATGAAACTTTAGAAATTTCTTGCAATAATTCCAACAAAGAATTGGGATATAATTTTAAGAAAAAGTACATATGATGGCTTTGCAAATTTGAAGTGATTATTTTTTTATTTAACTATTAAGATATATGGGAATAAATTACTTAAAATTGTATTACCAAGTGGACAGAACAAAGCACCAATTAAAAATTTGGTTGGATGATTTTTTATGGTGCCAAACATAGGCATTAATTAAAAGCTTTTGACAAAAATGAAAAAATATGTTGTTTGCTAAAAGAACAAATTTCTTGAATGTAATACAATCAAACCAGCTTATAACGAGCATGAAGAGATAGACACTTTCGCCTGCTACCTCCAGGTTCTCGTTAAAATTGGGTTACCACTAAATAGAAAACCACTACCATTCACATAATTATGCACCATTATTTAAACATACGATTTTAGCACATTTTCGCCACATTCTAATGACATTATATATGTTCATTAGTCGCTTGTTGAGTAACTCCTCGTTGCTATCACTGTCCAATTCAGGATTGTTTGTAGCTTGTATCTAAAACACTCGTTTGTGGTTTTATGGCTCAAGGACTACAATGGTCATGCTGCATCGGGACCTACTGTTTTCCGAGGAATTTGAACATCTGGACCTATGATTTTCTGAGGAATCCGAACCTCTTAAGGCCTAGGGAACCAAACCCTGGACTACAGTGAGCAGTGCAATCTTTATGAGATCTATGAGTCTCTTTGCACCATTGGGAATCGAGCCCGAGTAAATGGCGTACTAGGTGAACATGTTACCCAGGGTTTAAGCTGGCTCAAAACATGCTGTCGCAAAAATGCTAAAATGGGAAAAAAGTTGTAGCAAAATGCTAAAAAAAATTAGTAGCTTTCGTTGCTCGAAAAATCGTATCAATGAAATTATTTATATCAACGATGCTTAACAGGTGCTGTTAAGAATTTTGAAGAGGAAACAAAAAGGAACAAGAAAAGATCGCTGAAGTGCATAACGGATATTCTGGAATCGAGAAATCCTGTTTTCAGAGAATAAACTGTGGTTAAAAATGCCTGTCGCATTTTCGCGATGGGCAATAATTTTTTCTTCGCATTTTCGAGCAACTCGTCGCATTTTGCGAAAAATGCGACTGCAGCTTAAATCCCAACGTTAACACACTGTGCCACCACCCAGGCAGAAAGTTCATAAGGGAGGGGTTATAGGCTTAATGGGAGGGGTTACAGAGCTACAACTCATATATTCCTATGTTAAATATACAAAATTTCACTGCGATAGGGGGAGGGGGGTTGCAACCCCCCCTGGTGCAACCACTGGGCCCCCTAAAATACTTGTGTCACTAACAATACCTTCAGGAATAAAAATATTGGATGTTATAACCTCAGGAAACAGAAAAGCTTTTCTCTGTAAAACGTGGGGAATTTATTTTTAAACTTGACCTATGCAAAATGAGGGGAAATTTACAGGACTACTGTTCATTAAAAGAGGTTCTCTCTTAAAACAAAGGGTTTTTGTCCCGTATATTTTATATATAACCAGACAAATGTTTTTTCCATTCTTGTCATAACCAGGTTCAACTGTATCAATACAAGAAATGCATAATTTAATGTATTTTTCTAGAAAAAACTAGTGTAAAGTATTGAGTGACCTGTAATGAGGATAACATACAGATAACAATACATAGATAATGTATAGATAACTATATATATAGTAATAATATATATATAATACGTATATGTAAAGAAGAGTAGAAAGAAAGGTATGTGCTTTTAAAACAGGATTCAAAAACAAGCAAATTTGATTTTACAAAAAAAAAAAAAATATATATATATATATATCAACAGGCAGTTAGTGCACCCTCATTCTCTCCTGGCTAATTATGACTTTACAAAAAAAAAAAGGGAGTTCAGCCGTAAATAAAAATAGATCCAAAAGTAAAAATCACCTAAAAATACTTCGACCTGCGAACATATGATGAACCGTTTTGGCAAAATAGTCAAATGAGATCTTCTGGTAACCATGAACTCATGAAAATGAAAGCTTCCAAAGACATATGAATAAGCTCTATCATAACACCAATATATGAAGACATGGACCAAGGAACTTGAATAACACATAAAACACTTGATTTATACATAAATACGGACACAACAAAAATGAGCATTTTACTGTGGATCCAAATAGAAGAGAGCACCGCAATCCTAAATTTACGTCACAGAACAAGCAACTGGAAAAACTGCTAATCCTAAATATCTTGGGGAAACCCTAAATTAAACTGAAATGTACGTAACTGTCACTGACAAGTCTTCTAAAAGCAAATTCAAGAAATTAAATACTTAAGATATAAGATGGTTATATATAAGATTAGATTACATGGATCCAATTAAAATTCAAGGGTAAGACCCCAAAAATGTATACACAACACTGGGCAAACCAACAATGGATATAATTTGCAGTACCAAACTAAGCTCAAAAGCTGTAGCAACATTAAAAGGGGTGCAAGTATAAGCTGTAAAAATTATAGCCAGTGTCATATCATCAACGAACGTGAAAATCCATCTTGAACGTGGACTCCAATCATTAAAAAATTCTCTCGGATTCACCATCGAAATCAAATGCGAATTTCTGAGTAACATATGACACATAGCCTGTGAAGAATTCTCAGCATTTAGCAGAAAGGAGACCCACACACATGGGCATCATTTGGGGTGGGCCGAGGGGAGGTTGCCCCCTCCTAGAATTGAAATATATGCAATATTTTCAATACATTAAAAGGTTAAAGTGGTTATTTGTTTTGGGTTAGCATTGGCGAAAGAAAACGCCCCCCCCCTTCTAATTTGCCTTAATGACGCCCTTGCACACACCGTGAACCTAAACCCATGCAGTGAAGATATATAGAATCAAACCTCCTTTGTCTGCCAGTTGACAGGAGGCAGAGTTTTTTGCTCGTAAATTAAATTTTATATTTAAATCACTGACAAAGTGACAAAAAGGAAAAACAAAAGACAAAAACAACCCGGGAATGAGTTTGGGGCGAATACCTTTGAGATGCTACAGTTAAACCCGGCTTACATCAACCCCTGTATATAACAAATTTTTTAGGCCCGTCCACTCTTCTATACCTATAACGTTATCGGATATAATGAACCAAAAGTTCAGTCCCTTGAGGTTTGCCATAGCGGGGTTCGATGGTACCATGATGAACAAATCTCTGAGTGATCTGCATCCACTGGTGAACGGCATTGGCTGACGATAACAGAACCTCAAGACGAAAAGAAACAAACGAATATTGATTGCAGTGAGAAAATAAGAGTTTCAAATTGGAATATTCATTAATGCACTGCCAACTGATCTTCCCACAAGGTCTCAGCTTCTTACTTATGGTTGTTAATGTTCAACTTGTGCTCTTTAAAACTGAGAGTTTAATGTGACTGAAATGTAAGGCAGTGGCGGTGCAACCAATAAGTTAGGGTACTGCTAATCCAGTGCTGTCAAACAGCTAAATGGTTAGAGGGGCACTGATAATCCATTGTAGTCGATGCACGAAAATTGAGGAAGTTAAATTTCTTTGGTTTACAACTTCATTGAACACAATTTTAATCTTCAAACGATACAAATTATGGATAAAACGTTTATTTTACTCAATATTTCCATATAAATAATAAATGCGAATATAATGGTTTAATATGATTTGTATGTAATAAGTAGGGCTCGGATCTTGATGACCTAAAATTTCCTAAAAAAATGCCCTTAAAAAGATGGAAAAATGACCTAAAAAGTCGAAAAAATGCCCTTAAGATTAAAAAAAAAACTTCCCAAACGATTTGTATTACATTTTTCTAAGTTGCAAATTAAATAATTTCAACTTTAGACAATTTATAGACTAGAATTTTCATTCTTTCTCCATGATATGTCAAAAAAGAAAGTAAATACCTGTTATAAATGAACTTTAATGATGATATTCTTGCAAGTGATTAGATTACACAAAATTGCACTGAATAACTATGCGTTTTTTTTAACGTTGTCAAAAAAATATTTTATTCTCTGAAAGCA
This sequence comes from Dysdera silvatica, assembly GCA_006491805.2. Taxonomy (NCBI): domain Eukaryota; kingdom Metazoa; phylum Arthropoda; class Arachnida; order Araneae; family Dysderidae; genus Dysdera; species Dysdera silvatica. Next base: position 41,517,502 of record QLNU02014802.1, read on the forward strand.
AATTCTTATACCTTGAAAAGCTCTTCTCAACACTTACATATGATAATACAATGACTCGCAGAATGAAACTTACGTATGTTGTTGGAGCATATTTGAAGAAAACGCATTCATTTTTATGGAAAATTCTTTATCAATTCCCGATGTTTCTGCTTCTCTAGTTAAAACACCATAAAGTTTTTCGAAGTCGGAAACCCAGGGTTTTTTTTTCTTTCTGAAACATAGTTTAATTTTGCAACAATGGAGTGTCCAGTCTTCCCCTTGGCCTATTTTACTACTTCGCTTTCTTTGTCGATGTAACAATTGGGTCAACGATAGCCATTCTGTGCTTCTGAACCCTTAATAATATAAGGTAAAATGCTGAAGTTTGATCTTATGTATGCCAAATTTCCTTCTATTTTTTCCTGAGAGAACAGACATCGCGCAATTTGAATAAATGCTACGTACTCCGGCTGAAACTCATTTACTGTCGCCTTTACAGCATCAAAATTTTCTCTGTAACAAATATGCATTCATTGAGCATCCAACCATGTTCCCTAATGCATTGTCAAAGAATTTGGCAGCAAAGTTAAACTACGAGCTTGCGTTTTAAAGGTTGTCGATAAAGAGATTTCAAGAAAATCTCTTTAACATTAGAAACAGACATATCTACATCCGGAAAGTTAGCCGGAATTTCTTTAACAACCCTATGGAAGGCATGATCAAGGCAAGTGACATGCACTAGCTTTGGATAAAAACATTTGTTTTCCCAGCTTTCATTATGCTCTGTGCAGCATCCGTTAAAAGGGGTAAAATGTTGTCATGTTCCACTCCGTTTGGCCATAAAAGATTAAAAGATTTCTCAAATAGCTGACAGGAAGTTGAATGATTAACTTTTCTAAGTACTTTCGGATTCAATAAAAAACACTTACTGCAATGTAATAGTTGGGAAGTGTGACTACAGGGTTGAAATAAAAGTTGGGAATGGCACTAAAGGTAAAGTTAAAAAGGCTACAATTGATATACGTAAATGATTGACAATGAAAGCTGTTGAAGCTTTTATTCGCTTGGAAATCCTAGTTTTGGTTATTGCAACTTGTTCATAATTTTTACGAAAAAATTGGCAAAAAATGACCTAAAATCAGAACCCCCCCCACCCCACAAAAAAATGTAAATGTTATCAACATCCGGGCCTTAGTAGTAAGGGTACAGCCAAACCTGCATTTAATGAATTTGTAAGATCGTGCAAAAAATAACTTCTCTAAATGTAAACTATGCTAAATTACTGTTTCAATGAACGCTGCTAGACACTATTATGGATTCGTATATATTGAAAAATATATAAATGCAATTTTAATATACAAATTGTATAAATATGCATGTGTCTCAATTCTAATAGAAAAATACAAGACATAATTTAGTAAAAAAAAAAAAAGTCTCATTCCATCTGACATATTGTTGTTTTATTGTATATGTTGACATATTGTATAGTTTGAAATATTTTATTTTTCTCATAATATAAATTTCGTATCTTTGTAAGATACAGAAACCATCATGAGAATAAAGTAATGAAAAGGCCTTTAAAAAAAACAAACCAACCCTACCCAATCAACATTAATAAAGAATGGGCTATTTGGAGATAATTTATAAGGAAATTCTAAAATAGTTCAGCTAAATTTTGTTTGCAGCTTAATTTAAAATTAAGTTTTCAGCTAAATTTCCCACAAAAATTTTGTCAAATAGTGAAATTCGCAAAATAGTCATTCAATAAATAGAGGTTTGACTGTACTTGTATAGCCATGTGACATGTTATTTAGGGAGATTAATGCCAACAGCATTTAAAGCATCGACTGCCCAGGTAGGGTACTCTTTGCTTGGAAATCTTCTCAGCATGAACCGCATAACGTATTGTGGAAATCGGTCTTCTAATATACTATCTCTGATCTCTTTCATCATGGTCATCTAAAAACAAAAAACACATTTTCAAACTCTTAAAAAAAGTCCCTACTAAGGTGTCTATAGAGTGTAAAATTTTCTTTTATATTTCATAATTCTGAACACAAAAGGAATTGCAAAATTTTTTAGAGAAATATAGCAATATCTTAATAATGTTGTCATTAATGACGATATTTCGTGGACCAGGTGAATGCTTTATACAATTACATAGATTCTGATTAACGTTCTTTTCTGTTTAACAATATTTTTGCTTTGTCCTTTGAAAGTTGTTAAACGGGAGCATAGGCATAGAGTTATATGGGCCTGTGGGGCCTGAGCCCCTCCCCCAATAATCTGAAATAAATTGCGATTTTACATATACTGTAATGCATGTACATAAAATGCGCTCGCCCCCCCCCGATAATTTTGAGAACTCTACGTTGATGAATGGGAGTGATTGCTGCATTCATTTATACACCAGTATTATTCATCTATGTCCCACAGCCGTGCACTGTCAAGAATACCAGTATTCGTCAGAGTGCTACTTCGAAGCAGCCCCAGTAGTGGTCATTCCGTAGAAGGGTGACACGAATCCTCCCTTAGAGCACAATTTCGGCTGTGGTGACGAAAGTTCAGAACCTTCGTTAAACTATAGGTCCAACTTGCCAACCCGTCTGGCCAACATGTTGAGCTTAAGGTTGCTTCCTCTGTATCACCATTCTATGTGTATGTGTGATAAAAGAGAAACCTCCATCCTGCAGCGGAATGAAGATGGTTAATGATGATTATTCATTTATGCACCAAGCGGCACAGAAACTGAAGTCTTTTTTTTTTTGGTTCTGTTTAAGAAGGGCATTTCATATGGTTTACTACATATGAATTTAAAACCAAAAACGTTCTGACACATCATATAAAATAAAAATATTTTTAACAACTTTTTTGAGATATAAATGTACTAATTCAATAGACAGATTTCCAATTATCTCAATCTGTTACTTCGAAAGCTGTGTGATTATGGTAATCATATATGACAGCTCACTTGCTTAACATTGTTAAGCCTAAATATTTAGATGTATGACTATGCATAACTTGTGCTTTCATGGTACAAAAGGACAGACGAGGTCATGCTGCGTATGACAAATTACGGTTCTTGAGCAACGTAAACCTCTGATGTCTAGGTCCTAAAAAATCTAGCATGATGTGACAGATTCATAGGAAAAATCAAACTGTTTGGTTTCACAGGGATTTAAGCTTCCTGTACTGTAGACAAACACGCAACCTATACATCACCATAGGAATTCTCTATTTCAGTTCTAGTCTTAGCTTCAATTAGTCTAAAGAATAAAAATTCTACTACACTTCATTCTAACGGCAATATATTAGACCTTTAAATGTAAGAAAACCAGATTGCAGATATGGTTCTAAAAGATCCATGGGTGATTACTTACGTGATGTGTGAGATTGTGGATGGTGATCATATGGCAAGCGGCAGTTTCTTTGGTGATTATGTGATGAATGTACGCACGAGTGTATTGGTTGCAAGTTGCACACTTGCAATTCTCATCAATGGGTTTAAAATCTTTGGCGAATTCTTTGTTTTTCAGGTTCAATTCTCCTTTTGGAACCAAGGCGGTACCAAATCTCTAGAAAGTAAGCATGTTTCATTAGTTTCAGCTTGAACTTGAAAAGTTTCCGTATCTGTCCATATCTGAACAGACTTGAAGAAAGCTAGTTGTTGAAAATGAGAAAACGTATAAACCTACCCCAGTTCGAGTTGGGTAGACACAATCAAACATATCGCAACCCAGAGCAGTGCAGACAACTATATCAACTGGAAAGCTGGAAAATGAACATGAAAGATTACATTAATCAAGCTTTATGTCATCGATGAGTAAAGGTTGGCACATTTTTATTGCTTACAGCAGCTCAACCGCTTCCTCTCATGTACCCTTTTCACCACATAGGATATTGTGAGGTTGAAATTCAGAAATTGACTTTAATAAAAATAAAATAACACACTCTGACCACTCAGACCAAGAACTGGTGGTGAGAAAGTGCTAGATCAGCGTAATATTATTAAAATTTATGACCGCACTTGAACCTCACAGTTATGGTCCAAAAAAAAAGTTCATGTTGTCAGAAACCAGCTTTATCGCACATCATATAAGTTACTCCCTTGCTAAAGGGCAGGGAGAGAAATGATTTCACTGGATGATGCAATCACCTAGTCTGGCAACCATATACAGGCATCTCTTTTGGCAGGAGAAAAACTTTGAGTAAGTGGGCAGTGTTTGTCTGAAAGTCCCTTACTAAAGATGGTGTAACGACCTTTCCCAAAAATTGGTCAAGACAAGGACGCCTTAATATGCAAGTAAAATAATTTCCTTTCCTTCAATTTTCTTTAATTTAAATTAATACACAGTGCCTTCGGCATAATGATTTATTATGTTTTAAAGTAGTATTGAAAATTCCAGGGAAGAAGTAAAAATCCCAGCTTAAACTCAGACCGAAAGATGTTGAGTGAAGTTGATAATTTTGTAAGGGAGGAATTGATAAATTTAGAAATGTCCTAGTTCTTATAAGAATATCCACTAAGTATGGGTGTTCTATTATATATACTAAAATTCAGTTGGAAATTTAATAAAATTGGAAGGTAATATTGTGTAACTGTGAAATATTTGCTTTAGAAATTTTGTTTATAATTTTATTTATTTAACAAAAGTATCCTTGGATGATTGAAACTATGTTTATCTTATATAATAAGAAATTTGTTCATTGCATTAAAAGTTTCATCATTAAATAACCATATTGAACTGATTTTTGTCTGCTTGTATTTTGTTGATTCGAATAGGTTTTAATTGTTTACATTTCGCTTTGTATTATAATTAAATAACAAAATAACTACCACTATTTCAGATCCTTGGCTCATCCCTTCAAAAGGGATTTTTAATTAATAATTTTTGTTTCGTGCAGAATGACCATGGTTGTCTTGGATACATACACATACAAAGGAGCAACGTAATTAATAGTTTTTAAACTCATTGCAATTTAAACATACTCTTTAGATTATTCAAGGGTATTAAACTCAAGACATAACTAATTACTATAAATCTGGAAGGAAAATTCAATAACCAAAAGTTCATGCAACAATATCATCATACCCGCTTTCAAAGATTTTTTTGGCTTGCAGCATCAGCCTTACCACAATTTGAGTCAACTAACTTGAATCGGCAATTTCCTTCAAGCTTACGAACCCATAATTGTTTATTAGTAGTGTTCTCAAAGTGAAGCTTTAAACTGATTTTTCCAAGCTATGCTGTAGCAGTGTTGACTAAGCGATTTTTGTGACCCCCCCCCGAGTCTAGCTCTAATATTGTAATTTTTATCAAATTCTTTAACACTAGCTTCATTTCTTATTTTAAACGTTAGATAGTGCTACTGCAGGGTTCGCATTCGCATTGGAGGAAAAAATACCCAGACTTTTCCAGGTTTGACTACGAAATCCTGTTTTCCCTGTGATCTGTCGGGATGAAATCAAATTTCCCAAGCGTATGGAAACCCTGTACTGGCCTATTTCATACTACATTTGTTGAAGAAAGAACAACAATATTAACTAATAATTTTTAAGTGCAAACTATAAACTACAAGATAGTAGATTATCCAGCAACATTTGAAGACCCCAAAGAGGAACAAGATTTCAACACACATTCTATGACACCATCAGGAATCAAACTTGGGTAAATGGTAAAACAGAAGAACGTGTTGCCACTATGACACTCACCACAAGACAGTGATATTTCCCCAAAGAGTCTAAACTTCTTCTGACCCGGGGAAACAACACCCAGACTACAGTGGATAGTTAGTCGATACGCCCCCTTCCCCCCCGCCCCCCAACCACTATCCAGAACTGAATCAAGAGTATTGGCACTCCAGGTGAGTGGTTGACCACTGTACCACTACAAGGCTTATATATTATAATACATATGTCTACACGCAAAAAGGCTTGAAAGCGTAACATCTTTCCATTTAAGGTTCTGAAAAGGAAGTAACCGCATTTCCGGATGGATATTAACCAGATTGTACGAGTTTCATGGCACAAGAGTCATGCTATGCTGGGACTTACAGAACTTTTTAAACGTCTTTACTCCAAATCTTTTAAAGATTATTATTATCTCTTAAAGATCCAACCCCCAGATCACGGTGTCTAATTGGACACCGTGGGACAACTGGGAGTTGAACCTGGGAGAACTGTATGTTAGGTGAAAGGGTTGCCGTTGCCCCAGCGCAAGATCATTGACAGGATAATAACAAGAAACCCTCAGGCGACCACTTTATAGTAGGTAAACTACTAACGCCCACTATGTAAGGCTCTTTGATTCTAAAAGACAGTTTAATACAAAAGTGGCAGCTGTAGTGTCAGTCGGTCAATTTGAAACCAGTCTGATGCATGCCCACTTTCTCTGATGACTCTAAATGATCCAAACTTAAACTCGAAACATTTCTGTAGAATACTTGCCACCATCGTTTAAAAAAAGAAAAGAAAAAAAACCACTAACCCCACACCCATGAGATATCTGGGTTTTTCTTCTGGAAGTAAATCTGTACAGATGTTAACCATACTCCAAAAGTCATCTTTCGATTCTCCTCCGCTAAGTCCACCAATGGCATAACCAGTTACACTCCGTTTCATTAGTTCTAAAACATAATGCAAGCATTTCACCAAATAGCATAAATTAAAATTATGGTTACTGTAAAATTATTCAATTGATCTGTTGCTGATATATTTTAATTCAAATTACATACTTCCCACACACTCTCTTCGAAGATCAGGATCAAGACCACCTTGAACAATGGGAAATAGATTCTGCGTCTGCGGTTTTTTATGATGCTTTATACAACGGTCCAGCCATCGACTAGACCTACACAGAAAAGCACAAATTTAAAGTAACAAATTAAACATTAATTACACACTAATAAGAAAAATAGCAATAAAAATACAGTGGAACTTGGTAAAGTGACCATTTTGTAATTTTTAATAAGAGAGAACTGGTAGGGACTTAGTCATGTCTAGGGCAGTAATTTTTTCACCGCGTAAATTTTTGCAACATTTTCCGTGTATTTTAGGATTTTTTTCAATGGTTTCGCAAATTTTATTTTTTCAATGGTTTCACAAATTTTAGACCCCCATCATTGCCTAATTTTGTTACAACTTTTACATTACGTTGTGATTTCCACTCCTGCAGGGGCGGCCCGAGGTTGATTTTGAACCCGGGCATGGATTGCTTTCTGGCGCCCCTCTCCTCCGGTGAAAACAGGAGATTTTTACAAGCATAGTGAGCCAAATAACATATAAAAGTGGCCAAAAGTCTCTGAAAGAATTTCTCTAAAGATGTCTCTAAAAAATTCTTTAAACGTATCTCTTTTTAAAGAGATTTTTTACTATTGGGTCCATTAAAAAAATTTTAACTTGACTTCAGTTTGGCTCCCCCATCCAAACAGTGGGCTGGGCGGCTCCTGCTGCACTCCCGTTACTATTGAAAGATCATGGCAACTTACTAAACTTGTAAGCAGAATACCCGATGTCACCAGTTACATGAGTTTTAGGTTTGTAATATAAACAGCTCACATATACAGGAGTACTCCAGTTTGGTAAACACTTAGCATAGAAAATTTGTCTGTAATTTCATGTAAGTATTCAGTTTATAAAGTTTCTAGACATATGATAATTTTGAGAATGAGCCCCGTCAGTAAAATTAGTGCATCTGAAAGATGCGAGCAGTACAGCAGCGGGACCTTTCACATTAGCAAAAATCTTGCAAAATAAGAAAACCAACATGAAAGATACCAGTAGATTCTTCATGAAAGGACAGTTGTGAAAAGCATTTAGCAAACAAACCGCATAAAAAAAAAAAGATGTGCCCGAACAGCCAACCGGAAAAAAAATGCAAAAAGGTGTTGATAGTATATTTGAGAAAAGAACTGAACAAAAACAGTATCGCTCGAAAGAAGAGTCGGTTCTGCGACGAAGAGGTTTAAAAAAGGCTGGTTTCACTATCTAAGATTGCACGCTGAATCACCTACGATAGGACCGGCAACAAAATGTGACATCTGAATACAGATAAGTTTACTGTATTAACCAACCACCTTACTACAACACCCTAGTCATGATCCTAGCCCTTGGACTCCAGTTTTCCTACAAATTAAAGCTATTGTTTTCAACTGTATTGTTCCTTAAGAACTGCGACTTGGTTTGAAACCTTTGTCCCCTCGAAACGTATTTCAATTGCTACGGATTCAACACAATTATGTCTGAGATCTGAAAGCCTTTTCAGAAGCCTATAAAGGCAATAATACGAAATGGGAATAGAAGCATTGCCAAATCACGTTTCTATAATTTCGTCACTCGTAAAGTTACAAATGGGAAATTGGCGTGATTGCAAACGTCATTAGATTCCATATGGTTAAACAATGACATTCATCGGCAATCAGTGTTGAAGTTAGCGTCTGCTTTAGTCCTAACAGAAGGAAGCGATTCCCATTGTATATGGTTTGCATATAAGCGAAATTTGGTTAACACGTTTCTGGTAAACAATAACGTACAATACTAAACAATATTGCAGCAGTTAAAACATATTAATGTTTCAGCAGCCAAGTGCTACTTTCTTCAGAACTAAACAAGCAAATAAACAGTTGGCGAACAAAGTCAGCCAGGCATCGTTAACCAATTGTTCACTTGTTTTGCTCTGATGAAAGTAGCATGTGGCTACTGGAACAATTATTAAAGAAATTAAAAATTTTTAACTGCGACAAAAAAATTGTGCTTCGCACTGTTCAGTAGTTTTTGGACGTTGTCACTAAAGACTATTTCGAAACGTATCTCTGGATTACAAATAATGGCTATAGAAAACGGAAGGTCGCTATAAGCAAGGTACGAAAAGTAAAAGACTTAAAAATTAAAGCTGGTAATAAGAAAAAAAAATTCATGTAAAGCGGCCGACCAGTTTCATTCTTGTTTCAAGCGCAAGACATTTATTTGGTTGCAGCCGCAAAGGAAAAAGAAAAGCTTGGTTTTCGCTATTCCTTTGCAATGATGTTCCACACAAATGAACGAAAAGTTAAAAATTAAGACCAACAAGCTGGGTAGAAAACCAGCCTAGTATTTTATTTATCTTATTCTTTATTTACTTTGCGCGAACATGCAGTTTAGCATCTAAAGAAGTGTAAAAAAGAGAGTGATATTTCGCTTAAATAAAAACTGAATTTTCATATTCTTAAATGATAAAATGGAATTGAGTTGTTTGTCACACAATTATCTTGAAAGAGTGATAAGTTCAAAAACCTCCATTTTCCATCTAAGACAAGAAAGAGCTCTTGGAACCTAAATAGTTGGAAAGGAGAAAGGCCATGTCCTAGGCTGGTCTTGATTCAGCGACCTTTAAGCTTGTATTCTGATTTTATCTACTGAACCACTGACATGGTCTTAATATGGTACTTACGTTGCCACTTTTTAATTACGCATCAAAGTAGAGCTTCACGGGGGAAAAATTTAGATAATTAAATTCAGATAATCACTTTCTTCAGCTAAGACTAGAGCAGTGGTACGCAACCTGGGGCTCACGAACTAATTGCTTGGGGGTCGCTGCAACTGAATTTAATTGCAATTATTTTTATAAGGAACGTCGAACCAAATGTTTCCACATTTCAACGTAGCTACATTGCAATATTCTACTAATCGTTGTTAACTTTATAATATAATAATAGTAATTTTATTTATTCTCTCTCTACATATACACAGCATTGCATGGAGCTGTTTACATGTTTTAACAGGTCCCAGGAAAATATGGCAGTAAAACAAGCCCAGGACCTGATTGATATTGGAACACTTAGATTCATTTTCCCATTTCACTTATGCTGTTATCGATAACTACTATTCAAACTACAACAATAAAACCATATTAACTAGATTAATGACATGGTTACAAACATGTTCCTGTTAGTCTCTTTCATCTGTATTTAACATACACTAAATATACTAATAAAACACAATTTTATTTATGCACATTAGCATAATATATATATTTAATGTGTTTATTTTACTCAGTTAAAAATGTTTTTATTATGAAAATGTGGCAGTAGCGGACACAGACTATTTGGTTGCCATAAAAAGGGTCACAGATTACTTGACTGCTATAACAGGGGTTGCAGATTGACTGCCGTAAAAGGGGGGATTGCGACTCGAAAAAGGTTGGGAAACACTAGTATATGTGGTATATAAATAATATAATATATATGATAAATAGGACAAAGAATTGGGGTTTTTTTTAGAAACTGAATCAAGATGTTCTTTCATGAAAGGATCAAATTTTGCTAAACACTCCATTAATGCAAGAAAATTTCCAGAATTTTAATCATTGCCAAAGAACTTACAGTGACCTCAAAAAGATAAATTTCGCTGATCAAGCATCTGAACTGCTAAACTTTCAACTCTAGCTTAAGCGTACAGAATTTTTGGAACGTTTGTGAAATTTTCAAATCTCTGGTTGGAGATTTATAAGAAGCTCTTGAAAGTAATGATGAGCGCAGTATTTTACAACATGTAGTTCGCATTTAGATAGCGGCAAAACACGCAAATATCTTTGGCTGAAAAAGTTTGACAGGAAAAGCTATTTGGGTGTTTTGTCATCTCCTAAACTTCAAGTGGGGAAACAATTATAAAAATCCCAGAATGGGGTAACAAAACCAAACAAGTCGTGTAAAGGATAATTGCCAACTCCAAATTGTAGCACTCGGGGTGACCTCCCCCCCCCCACTAGCAACACTACTGATGACAGGTGTATGAATTCAGTAAGGTGGATCAGGTATGTAGAAAGAATGGAAAAGGCTAGAAAAGTTCAGATTATGAGAACTGATGAACAGTATGATGCCCTGCAAACAGATAACTATATAAAGTGGAAGAAAACCCAAGAAGAGAGTAAATGAATGAAGTGAGGTTTTAGATGGAAGGGAGGTGAGCAGTGGTCGTTAAGGAGGCCCAAGTCCCTTAGGGACTATAGCACCAGAAGGAAAGTTATGGATTTAGATATATTAACTGTAAAACATAAACTATACAACACCACACTTATAGCAACTTTTCAGTACTATACAATACAACTCTTATCGCAACTTTTTAGCATAGTACGTAAACGAACCTGTGCATGGCTTCAGCAACTCTGGGACCTGTCACAGTGCTACTAACCACATCATCCAGCTGCATAATAATATCAGCACCAATGGTATTTTGTATTTCGATGGACCTCTCTGGAGTCAGCATTATTTCCTCCTCGTCATACGGAGATACAAACTTGACCCCTTCTTCAGATACGGCTGACAGCTTTACCAACGATACCATTTGAAATCCTCCACTGTCCTAAATAAACCAGCATTCACAGAAATGAGTAAATTATATTCAAAATTATTGTAATACAAATTAGTCCCAACTTTTTTTTAACTTTGGGACATCAAATAATAAATGTCTATATATCAATATTTAAGGTTCTAATTAAACAATATGCTTTAAATTTAAGAAATAACATTGATTTTATTTTCTTGAAAGATACAACAGGAAAGATTTGACATACTAATGAGACAACTGATACATACTAACACAGATATATACTAATTAAATAAATGGCACACATGCATACTATTTATTGAAATTTCATTGCATTAAATTCGTTTATTTCATGAAATCGTGCATGACCCAAAAGTAAAAAAAATTAATAGTTTATTTTAAATGCATTGTATATGTAGTCACAACAATATAGTATGAGAAATGTTATTTCACATATGCGATTAAAGAAAAAAAATAACCAATTAGAAAACTTCTTTACACAAACATTTTTAATCTCATTTTCACTTTGAATTACATCTTTGATCAACATTTCAACAGATAACTGTTCAATGATGTAATTTTTCTTTCCTTCTAACCATAGAAATTATGGTACGATGACTCACAGAAAGGAAAGGAATTTTTGGAAATCTGGTAGTAAACTACCCCACATGTCTTAATTGCCGATTAAGCGCTATAACTATCAAGATATAGGTGACCTAGCATTCCTCTCCCTGTGAGAGTATTTAAAGCTATTTAACAATCAAACCATTTTTTAAAAAAATGGGCCTCAGTTTGACTGTGATTTAAACATCAGTAGAGCCCAGTTTCTTGAATAAGCAACAGTCTAAAAGCGTGACACTTTAGATGAGATTTTTCTTTCACCCCAACCACAGATGTATGAAAATTATGGAACAAACCGGCTTATGGTGAAATAGCTTTAAATACACTCATAGGCAGAGGAATGACAGGTCATTTGTAGTTTAATGGTTAGAGCATTCGATCTCCAATCAAGAGGCGTGAGATTGTATCCCACCAGGTTTCCGAAAATTCCTTTTCGTCATATCAGTCTTTGTACCATAAGGGACTGTTCAAGTATGTAAGTACATTTTTGGTCATTTTATACCCCCCCTTGTAAGAAAAAATAAGCAAATGCCTGACCTCATACCCCCTTTCATTTTCTCCCCCTTACATAAGATTTTGATCCTATTTTTTGAAATAAAAGGAAATGTGTGATTCAAATTACATTATAACACTTATGTTTTTATTATAATATCGAGCACTTATTTTGTAAATTTGTATAACATTAAATGCTTATTTATAAATAAACAGTAATCATAAATTATCGCATTTAAAAAATATTACCACGCTGTTAATTGCTATTTTGCTGGCATAAAGTATTTTGTTACATTTTTATTATCAATAGTTCATATATTGTAAGTAAATAATGTGTAATAAATAAGAAACAGATTTTATAAAATATATTCAGTAAAAAACGATACATTCATTATAATTTAAAAATGTCAGAGGGTCCATGGGGATCCTCGAAGGGGTCCCTGGGAAAAAAAAAAGTTGAGAGCTACTGGTTTAAAAAATTAAATACTTACCTGTGATTATGTGCACTTTATATTTTATCATTCTACTCACAGTGTATCACACATCCAAGTACGGTTCCATCGTGACAGTTCTCACATCGTGACCATGTGCTAGTTTTATTATTTTCTGTAGCTTACACACATAAGCATGGTTCAGACCACCCTTCCTACCTGCTGTTAGAAAAAATAAGCAAATCTCAAAGCTCCCTATTTCCCAAAGATGCTTATGTAATACTTGAAGCCCCTAATTGTCCAATGGTCTAAGTATATTTCAAGATGATTAAAACCCTGTCCAAGAGGTTTATATACAGTTACGGCAAATTTAAAAACTACAAGAACTTGCCAGCTATGCAATATGAATGGTATTTTACTTCTGAAGTAACACTAGCATCTAATTCAAGTCGTAAATTTAAAAAACATTACCATTTATTTATTTGTAATCTAATAAATATATACATATATATATATATATATATATGAAAATTATGTTCCTCATCATAGAGTTGCATCGATTTTCAGTGAAATAATAAAAAGAATTAGTGAAATCTAGAATGTAGGTAAAAAATAAGCATTTTTACTGCATTGCATCTTCTTCGATGTGAAAAATGACGACATTTTAATGAGAAAAAAATCAACTGTTCTGTAAAAATGTCTCCCCTCCTCAATAATATTTATAAGAATAAGGATCACTCAACTGTTAGTAGTCCATGTTTCCATCCGCCCATGAATTTATGCAATCCTCCAGCTGTTTTAATGATTTTTTCACCCTAGAAAATAGTTTTTTATGTTCATCAGTTACCAACAAATGTATTTATAAACAATTCAGTATAGACATAACTCAAAACAGACATACATAATTTTAAAACAGACATGCATAACTTTAAATAGATACAATTCACAAATAGCCCTAAGATCTAGACATCGTTACCAAGTCAATCATAGCCTTTTACTTCCTTTCTTGTCTGTATGTGTGAAAGCTCAAAAACATATTTACACTGTAAGTATGAAGTAGGAAATGTTGTCAGAATTAAAAAATGTAAAAGGAACTCTCAATGTTATTGAATATTAGAACGTTGAAAATGTATTCAATAACATTGAAGACTTTTTCTTTCAGGGTTTTTTTTTCTTTTTTATAAAGATTTCTTCATTGGTGAATGAAGAATAACATTTGAATTTAAGCGGAATAGTCCTGTCTGGGATTACAGGTTCACCTCTGGCGGCCACCCCTCCCAAGTAGTCAAGTAAGCGGAATAGAAAAACTACGTGCGTACCCGTCAAAACTTGAATGAATACTAATAAACGGACGAGAAAAAGTGCCCTCAGGTATTTTGTGTCTTTCGGGTTACAACAACTTTGGGACAACCAAAATTTAAAAGAAAGGAATTAAGAACAATTGACATTTCTTCAAGTAGTTATTCATTCTACCAGAGTACAATGGAAACAATCATTTTTTATTGGTTTTAACACAAATAATTATATTATTGATACAACTACAATAAAGTGGCAACAACAGCCTCCTACCTTTATTAAAAAATAAAGAAAAAAATTGACTTTTTTTAATTGATCTCCGTAAAAACATTGAATATAAACAATTCTTTATTACTGCAAACCTTTATTAAATGCAAGATAATCTAAAAAATAAACGTGAACACTCATATGTGCATAAAATAAAACTTGGCTATAACGAATAAATGATTTTGGGCTTAGTTTGGTTCAATGCATATGTACGGCATATAAAAAATAACGGCTACAGCGAAAGAAATTTTCACCTCCCTTGGTGTTCATTATAACCAAGTTCAATTATACACACAAAGAGAATCAAAATTTAACAGATTTATGATTTTTCTGCCTGTGGGGAAGGCTGTAGTGGAGGGTATATATATATATGGCATATACAGCCATATACCCCAGGGTTCGAAATTAGTGGGTGCACTGTGCACATGAAATTTTATCCATGCATGTAAATTTTGGATGCACATAGTGCACCTAACTATTCAAAACTATGGCTACTTATGCTTATGTTTCAAGAACAGTGACCTACGGAATAATTTTATATAATTTTCTCAATGTATCTGCATTTGCTTTGAATTTTTTTTTATTACAAATGAATGTTCAATTATTTTGAAAAGTTGAATTTTTGAGCCTACACGCTTAAATACAACTGCTACACTTGCATTTTACCCGTTTTTAATGTTGAGGTTTACTTTCTATTCTGTTAGTTACTTGTACACCTAACTAGTATTTAGTGCACCTGATTAATTTCGACCTCTGGTATACCCTCTCTGGCTTTTTCCAGCAAATTCCGTATACCCTCTGCATTTTCTTAAAAACTATGTATACGTTTTGCTCTTTTTTCTAAAAAACACACCTTAGCATTTTTCAATCCAATGACTTTCAGGATGAAATAAGTTTAGGTTCACATGTACTTTAAAGTAGTGTTTCTAAATCACCGGGCCCTGGCATCAATTACACTGGGCTAAGAGAGATTCTCTGGGAATTTTTCATTTTAGTTTTCTAAGCAATTCTTTCATGAATAAACAGTTTATTGTGGAGATATTTTGAGGAGAATAGCAGTCACAAATGCATCCGAAAGTTCGGACCCAGAATGCCTAAATAATACGTATCGGTACAGCAACTGGCAATGGACCAAGCAGTGTATTTTTAAATGTGCGAGAATTCATGAATAATCAAAAGTTTTAAAATATCGAAATCTTTTAGCATTTGAGAAAGGGTATAACGCTCATTATGACCTGTCATAAAAAGTGCCTACAAACTGATTACAATAATGTGCGGCGCATTCTGTTTTTTAAACTGAACAAAACACACGTTGCAAATGCTAGTGACCAGCCGGAAATGTAGTGTACAAGAAAAGTGTGTTTATATAATGGGAAGAGTATACTAATACTTTTTATATATAATTCTGCTATAATTATTCATACTTATAATTTAATGTGTGAACTTTCAGAAATGGAAGATATTTACAAGCAAATTTGTCAAGACTGGGCCCTCGTCTTATAAAAAATTAATTTATAGGGCCACAGCCTAATAAAGGTTGAGAAACACTAATCTAAAGGCCCCACCCCCCTACACTTTGTGATTTGCCATCGGTTAGATTGGGTTAAGTTTTAGTACAGATGAAATATTGACTATTCAAGGTTTGAGGGACTTCAATGAAAATGCCCAAGTTGTTCCAGAAAAATTGAAGCCTCTTTAAAGAACTGAAATAATACTATCCATGTTCCACAGCCAAATGTGAGCGTGGGTTTAGTTTAATGAGCAACATAGTAATAGATTTGAGATTATTTTTATTGATTTTGAACGTCTCCAATTTAATATTTGTTAATGTAAATAGACCACTCATAGAACATTTACAACCAGAAAAATTTGTAAATTCTTGGTTGGCCAACCATCGTTCTTCGGTTGACAGTAGATCAATAGTACATGCTACAAAAAGAGCGACGGATTTCTCTCGTCAAGCATTTTGGAAAATATTTCAGTGGAAATTTTAGAGGTAGGCCTTAAAATTTGGCAAAATACAACAAAATTACATCCTACTTTATGTGTTTAAATATTTTTCTTTTAACATTTTCTATAATTATTTTATCTTATAGTGACATTTTCAAATTTGGATATCGCTCAATGCCAATCTGCATATTTTACTTTGAATAAATACAATAAACTCTGAACGACTCAAACCTTGTGAAAAAACTTCAGACTTAAGCAGAAATTAGTGTTCCCAAGGTTCGAGAGTCATTGGGAGTATACTGTATTTGCGCAAAGCAAAATATACAAACTAGCATCGAGTAATATTCAAATTGGAAAATTTTACTATAAGATAAAATTACAGAAAATGTTAAAAGAAAAATATTTACGCATGTATAAAGCAGGACGTAATTTTGTTGTATTTTATCAAATTTAAGGCTTACATGGGAAGGTTGCTATAAGCCTCACCTTTTCCAATGCCTCATTATGCTGCTGAATATTAAAAAAAAGGTAAATAGACAATATGGGGTCATTCAACGTCAAATCACAACCTGATTATTTCAGATTTTTATGAAATTTGGCTTATTTGTTCCACTTGCAGAGAAATGAATCAATGCCCACTAATTAGTCCCTATTGTTGTTAGTTTCTGAAACACGCAACTTTGAAAATAGGTCGATAGCTCAAATTCGATCATTTCTTGTATGACGAGTTTTCTCATAACTTTCGTCCTAATTAATATAGAGACTCAATATTAGTATCTTTAGAAAGTATTTAATGTGGGCTTTCTTATGATATGCCACATGAATATATATTTCAAATTTTTATTTTCAAGGTCAATGCATTTGACCTTGCATATCTCAAAAAAGGGTATTTTAATTTTCTTTATAAAAAACGTATGATATTCTTTCATTTATTTTCTACCATATTTGACAATCTCATTGAGGGACCGCCATGGGATACCAAATGATTTAAACGTATTGTGCTTGTATCTGTTTTTATTCAAAAATTGTTCAATGAGCTTATTTTCTGCCATTATGGGTATTTTAATATTTTTAGAAAATTATATGTTATTCTTCCATTTATTTTCTACAATATCTGTAACTCTCATTCTGGGACCGCCATGCAATACTTCAATATTCGAATTAGAAATTACATTTATATACCAAAAATGGCCTTGCATGCACATTTCTTAAAAAAAAAAAATACTTACAGATCTTGGCGAACAGATTTTTGGCTGTAATCAGTGTCTTAAACATGTTTTGTTAAAAAGTGTTTAAATCTTTTTTACTGATATTATTTATTGACCCATTTCACATAAGTAGAACATTCTCCGAGGGGAGGGGGGGTATGTAGTAGGATGGACATTTCAATAGAATTTTCTGGAGAACAGGGGAAAGGCAAATATCTGCTTAACTTTTTATCTGTTATTTCCACTTACCAACACTTCAACTAAAGCAATTACAGATGTTTCACATCAATTCTTCAGTTAACAGATGGCTGGCCATGTGGGTTCGGTCATTGAAGTTATTCACTAGTCACATGTCAAGAAGGGAGGGGCTTGGTACTCAAATCCTTAGAGCTCATAAGGGGAACCCACAGTGAGTGCCTTGCCGATTCAGATGAAAATTTTTTTTATGAAAGCAGAGCCGTTTTAAATTAGAATTTAAAACAGCTTGAATTGAAATTTTAATTAAGCGTTGACCATACTATACCAAAAGTTAAAAAAATTCACTCTATAGCATTAGAATTTGCAGGACATGACAGTAAGTTTGAATTGAATTTGCAAAAGTCACTCGAGAGATCGTTTCCTTTTTCTGTTCTTATTACCATAACGTTCCACCACTTTGCATCTGGGAACATCTTCACATGCCCAGAAAACATTGGAGGGTAATATTCCACATACGTAATTGTATATGGCAAGTAAATATATGTGAGTATTTTTCGATTAACTAGTTTTCTGTTGCATCTTCTTGGGAAGTACAGAGTCTGTTTCCACTATATTTAGGGTTCATTAAATTTGCTAAATAATAGAATGGTTGAATAGTGTAATGCTTTCTTTTCAACACAATTTATAAACAATACAAAACTTTCTGCTAAGCGAAGCTGTAATTCTACAACATAGGACAAATTTATATTATCTGATTGAAGGATGTTTAAAATTCAGCTGACTTTTTTTCAACTGTTTTATCAAGTTCAAAGATTCCCTATAAATTTATGCATTATGGAGAATTGTAGTGATAAGGTTTGGAGGTGACACTACAGATGAATCCCCTGTTTTGTCGCCAACTCGTCTCCAAAACTGATGCTATACTCTTAAAATGGAGGGAAAGTTTTGTGAAGCGTTTTCAATGCACTATGCATGTGGTAGTCATAGTGTCATAGCGTCCGTTCATGCCAGTTGTGTTTTGTGAGTTGTGGCAATAGGATAAGTGACCGTTTAAACGTTTTTATTTTTGTAACAGGTTGGAATTGATAGTATGTTTGGTATGGAGAGGGGGGGGGGTATAGGATGTAGGTGGGAAATAGGGGGGATGAAGGGAATATGGAGTATCACAATGTCGGCAATGAAAAGCTGTTGGACTCGTACTTCGCAAATCCGCGTTGACTAGCTGTTGGACTTATACTCCGCAGAAGATATGGGGAGGAGGAAGAAGGGAGAGAAGGTAGGGGGGGGACGTGAAGCATCGCAATGCCGGCGTTGAAAAGCTGTTTGACTCATACTACGCAGAGTATATGTGGAGACGGTGTCACAAAGAGGAAGTGGAGGAAATGATTCCAAAAGCCATAAAAAATCAATGCTTAAAGACAGCAGTTTTTTTGGTTAAAAAAATCTGAAAAGAGTATAATAAGCAGTAAACAGTATAACAGGTAATTACTCCTTAAAAAAACATGGCGGCCGGGAAGCGAGCGCACGATGACGTAATCCGGAAAGGAGGTTGCCGCGACAGGGTTGCCACGTCTTGACGACAAATCGCACAGGGGACACGTGTAGTATAGCCGGTTTGGGATATCGTCAGTATGTCCAAATTGAATTTGCACATACTTGTAATAATTTTTTACACAGTATTGGGAAGTGGTTTTTTTTGTGGGGGGGGGTCGGGTTAAAATTGATATAACCCTGATCATAGTGCCAAAAATGTACACCTTAGTCGGATGTTCCATAGAATTGGAGACCCAAGTTTCAGTCTACTGGGAAACCTGAAACTGGCAATGCAGATTATATGAATTCAGTGAATACGGGTGAAGTAACGTTAGAGAAAGGACAAGCTAAGGAACACCACAAAAATACAACCAACAAACAAGCTAAGGACAACAACAACAACAATCAAAAACGCACGCACACCAGGATTTAGCCCAGTTGTAGTAAAGTCTCAAAAGCATTAGAAATCAGATAAAAAAATGTCAGAAACTAGAGAACATTGCTCAGGGACAAGCATGATGAGAATTTGGTGTATTCGGCGAACCGCTGCCAAATTACATTTAACTTATAAATTTTTTTTTTATTTTGGGCGATGATTTCGCGCCAACTAACACCAAAGTAGGGAGCCTTGGCTAATCCAAAGCGCGGTTTTAACTATCATTAGAGCACATATAAATAACTATAATTTAATATGGAATATTACCGGTCGCATCCCCAAATGATACGTGTTGGCCAACATTAAATTGCACGTTGTTGCTTCAACTTGTACAGGTAACAGCCCTTTCAATGTCCCTTGAGTTCCAACAGGCATGAACACCGGTGTGTTCACAACAGCATGTGGTAAAGTCATAATGGCCACTCGGGCTTTCGTACGGGAACATTGTTTCAACACTTTAAAAGTTAAAGCGAATTCCGCAGGTTTGCTACTCATATTGTCGTATTGGCATTACAGAGCTACGACAAGGTAGGAAGGTCACTAACGTTCAACAGATACGTCAACTTGTAACTCGTGGAGGTTAGCCGGGCAAAACAAATTGCGCAACATTGTTTACGTAACGAAGTTATTTAAGGTTATCGATTTATCGATCGACCTTTTCTCCCCTGCTTCTCGGTTTGTGTGCCCTTACAACTCCCTATATACAGGGGCCACCGTTAACATTAACCGGCCTTAGTACCGATTCTTTCACCGGGCCTGCTAATAAAAAGGGCGTGGGCAAGCGTTCTCTGTAATACGGATCCGCCGAATGTCCGTCTTTCTTTCAATAATTTTTTTTTGTTGCAAGATAGAATAATGCTAATTTTATGATCAGCTTGAAACTGAAATTAATGTAATGGAAACGATTTTTAACATACAGTTTTACTGCAATATGCTGTGGTCAAATGTTAAACTAGTATTTTGGATTTTGAAAATGATGGTGGTGGTGGTGGTGGGGGAGGGAGATGATCCAATCACGATAGGTAGAATTACAGGTAGGTCCATCCGCGTCTTTCTTCGTATTGGTCGATTTCGACATGACGTTTTAGCGTCATCGGTTGGGAGCGAACAGATACTGTTTGTATACTCACGGGCGGCGACATTTGGAATTTCCATAACACTTTTAGCATTAGGACCGATTTAAACAATCTGATTGGCTAACGATGACATCACTTATAGGTTTGCTACGCAATTTTGGTCGCCAATGTAACAGGCACCAAAAGATCAACCACTTCAGAATTCACACTCGGTCGTTAAGAGAGAGAGATTTCTGAGTTTTTTTTTGAATCCATGGAAAATGCATATTCGGCAATTTTCACGATGACCGCAATTCCCCAAAAAACATGAAAAAAAACGAAACGGGGTTTCGTTTTTCATGTAAAAACCCGGGTATTTGCCAACCCTGTTTGCCCTGCATCCAAGTTAAGTCTATATGAATCCATTATTTAATAACTCATTAAATGATTTGAATAGTTAGAAAATACATTACTTTTAAAGGCGCGTTTTCTCAGTTACATCTCTTATTTATTTATATAAATCGAACACTACGCAGATTAAATTGAACAACAATATTAATCAACGTCTTTTGGCGTAGTGATACCAGCGCCGATGTTATGGCGTGGTTAGATCTAACCACCGCATAACAACGGCGCTGGTATCACTACGCCAAAAAGTTAATAAAATTTTTGTTTAGTTTACATTTTTTATATTGTCACATCTGCAGAAAGCAGCAGGTTTTGACAACTACACCACGTTCTTTTGCAGTTATTAATGGTTCTTTTGGCTCACATACTACCCTAATTTCGCCAAAAAAAAAAACCAAAACCTGCCAATTCTTTTCGACGGGA
>QLNU02014802.1:41554348-41566308 GCA_006491805.2 Dysdera silvatica
AATTATTAATAATAATAATTATTATTATTACTAACAATTATAATAAATTATACTTAAGTTCATAAATGAAAACTGTAAGGAATCTTGGGCTAATTTTTCTGCAATAGTTTCGTACAATTCTGTTACATATTGAATAGCGTTAAAACATGGGTGGGAACAAATTATAAATTTGCATACATACATAACGAACCCAATCATATTCTATATATAGCTACTAAATGTGATTTTTATTGGTGAATTTTATATAATCGTTTAAATTATAAATTAGTATTTGAATAAAATTTGTCATAAAATTTTTGATTTAAATTTTCATTACTTGCTAGCGAATAAAGGTAAAATCCATGTAGCGCTGCGTGAATTACATTAAATATATCATTTACGTAGCGTTATATTCTTGCTATTGTTCTTTTCCTACCACAGCGCCCTCTATTGGTGGAAAATATTGGACGTTGTAAAATGGAGGGTCTATGACACTGGGAGGGGCTGCTACTCGCTAATCAGCGTGTAGAGTATAATAGGGCCTTCCATGTAATGCTGAAGGAGGGCGTAGGTTTTTGATCAGTAACGGGATTTTGATTGTTTATAAATATGGAAATATTCATTGGCTCTTTGGAAACAATCCATCCATAAAAAGCAACATACATTAATAACATTGAAAAAGTCTTTAAAAGCCTTAGATATGTCAGTTGGGCTAATATGCAAATAGATTAACTTACTCACAGATATCACCAGTATACGAATCGTAAGCAAGGTTGCTCTGGGTTAAGACCACAGTGCATAAGCATAGATTCCAATTTAGATGTAAGAACGTTAGATAATCTGAGCTTTAGAAACATTATTGAAAAATGAATGTTCGTAAGTCGGGAAATGGAAAATTAATATTATTATTTCAAAGTTCGTTATTGAAATGAATTTAATAAAAAAAATCTTCTGTTAGTAACAAGAATGTTTATATTTTTTTTCCTTTTCAACTTTAAATATGTGACATTGTGCATTGTTGTATTTTTTAAACGTTATCATAATAATATATATTGTTGAGATCATAATACATAGCGTTTCTGCCTTCATGAATTAACTCATTTCGAGCGGGAATTTTGTAACATGGGAATTCGTAAAACGAGAACTCTCTTTCCGCTGTAAAATAATGAGTACGTTTTCCGTTCCCAACAATGCATACCCCAACTTCGGGATCAATATTAGGATTAAAATAATACTTTAATAAATATTACTATGTCCCTGCAGGGCATGGGCCAAGTTGGCCTATATATCAATCCGGCATTGAACACATGATGTCAGTTTTCAAGAGGTAAAGTAATGTTAAGGATAAGAGAAAAATATTTCAGAAAAAATGGAAACTAACACAGCCGGACGGCAGAGAAGGCAACTGTGAATAGGTTTGACTGATAATGATTTTGAAACAACATTCCTGTGCCCCTCGAAAAAAAAAAAAGAAAAAAAGCCAGCCCTAGGATTTTGTCTGATTTGTTCTAGGTGGATAATCCGGTTCAGTTTGCCCCCCCGCCCCCACACTTAAGCACGGCTCTACAACGGGGATATACACTGAGATAAAGGAAGCCAGAACTTAATCGACCTTCTAGTTCTGTTTGATTGTTTTAATTTTTCTTTAAAAAAATAAAAAAAATATTCAGCATCGTGGGTCTCTACAAGCTTCGAACTAAGGTAAAAAAACAAACAAAACCTCTTCGTGGACCCTTTAAATCTCTGGGCTCCGGTGCTGCAGTACTCGCATCCCCCCTCCTTAACGTCGGCCCTGTGTAGTACAAATCTGCAAATGGTCCAAAAGGGGCTCCCACAACGAATAAAAAAAATACAGAGAAGTGCGATTGTCTTATCTCTATTAAATATAGAAGCAGATACGTTACGTAAGATTAGTTTTGAAAATCTTAACAAAGAGTTGGGTATAAGGAAAAATAGGGGAAAAAAGAATTCAAATATATGATAAGTGGAAGTATGAAAAAAAAATGAGCGCCTGTTTCCACTTTGGTAAGAATTTGTTGTATTTTGGAAAAAATTGTTTTGTAATTAATTATGTCGACGTTTGGAGTTAGATATACACTGAGGGACACCAAATCGTCTAATGAGGGACACCAAATCGTCTAAGTGTATAGGGCCTCTAAAATTCTTAATTCGGCCATGCTAAAAGGAAGTAGATTGCTTGCAAAACAAAGCATTTTATTTTTTTCACAAAAATCGGCATAAAAAATGGAAATATTGAAAACCAAGTTGGTGGAGAGCCCAAGCACCTCTTTCTGTTTACATATATTAATTCCATACACAGACATGGGCATTGTCTTTGAAAAAGGGAGGGTTTTCTGCTGAAAATTGGGGTGGAGTGATAATTTTTTTCTCATAAAGAATTTGTGATAATATAAGAAAAAAAATATCCAAACCCCTTGTGCACGGCCTTGATTTTGCGCCACATGTCTGCATTATGGGTCATCTCGTATGGCAGAGGTGGCCAACACACTACTGTAAGCAGGCTGTGATATGCTATCCAGTATCAAAACGGGCAGTGATCTACCCCACCATCGGGAGAGGGGTCTGTGAAGGTCCCTACTACTTGCGTTTTTAGACCGTTATTTTATTAAGTATATTATTGTATAATGTTATTATTATATTGTATAATTTGGATGTCATGAGAGTACTAGGGAAGGGCCAACTGCAGGGAATCCTGAAGGTGTTCATTTTTCATAGTCAAACATTGGTTATTCTTCATCATTTTTCGATATGAAAATGCAGATTCATACAAATACGTTGAACCGAAACGTGAGTGAAAAATTTCACTGCATTTTCTCAAATTGGGAAATTTTTCTCCAGACCCGAACTTTCAGAATGATTTTCTCCTGACTGGGTTTCAGAAATGTGTCATTTTTAGAGTTAACATCTCAGTTTGAAGATATTTTTTGCGCAATAAGAATTTTTTTCTAATACTGACTGCAGTTTTTTAATGTTCAAATCGATTGGGAATGGATATGACATATACTCTACAATTGATTTAATTTTTTCGAATTCACCGAATTTTATTTTGAACTGCTGAACAACAAGATTAATTTCGTCAATATATTTCTGTGTTCGAAAAATAAAGTCAGGATTTTTTCCCATATAATCCTGCATATTTGGAAAGTCATTACAAGTATTAGTTGTGAGATCAATTATCATTAGCCGAAATTTGGTTTTGTAGGAAAAACGGTGCTTATCGAATGTTAATATATTTTCCTTTTCCCCTATAGAGCCATGTTCATAGCACTAACAAGGGAAGCCTCCGAAGTGCCCGTCGCACCACAAATCGAAACATATATGGTATGAAAGATCCATATGAGTAATGAACAAAACCGAAAGAAGGTTTGTGTAAAACTCAATTTTTGAATATTTACGAATTTTGAAAGTTTTCAAAATTACATTAAAACTCAGCTTTGCACTAACTGCAAAGTCATAAGGAGAAGTCTTCGGTTAGGGGTATTTTTCCATTCATTTGGATGGTTTGGCAAAAAATAACAATTAGTTTTTTGCTAAGCAGGCTCTAACTAAAGTATCTCCCTATGCGTATTTTAATCCCCTCCTTTTTATCCCTGCCATGTAACATTCTTCTTAATTAATTCTTCTTATTTCTCACAGAAAGTAATTCATAAGAATATTTTTTGCTTCACTTCTCCGCTGTTAAAAAACAAAAAAAATTGTAATTTTTCCGCCCTGTGCAATAGTATATTTTGATTTAATATTTCAATTACTAAAGCAAATAGTTCATCACATGGAGGGTAAAATATTTTACGAAGAAAATCCTTAGTCAAATTAAAAATTCGAAAAGCTTAAAATTCGCCGAACGATCCAAATGAATGTAAAACTACCCCTAACTGAAGACTTCACTTTACGGCTTTGCAGTTAAGCGCAAAGCTGCGTTTTAGTGTAATTATGAAAATTTAAAAAATTCATAAAAGGTCAGAAAATGAGTTTTGCAGAAAAATTCTTTCGCTTTTGTTAATTACTCATATGGATCTCTCATACTACACGGGTCTCGACTTGAGCGACGGGCACTTCGAGGGCGATCAAACAAGCACTGATATTTTAAAAAATAAAATTACATAAAATAAAACTTATATATTAATAAATTAGATTATAATAAATAAAAATATAATAAATTTTTCCTGGCGCTAATAGATGAAAAAATGTTTTACGACAATAGGTTAAGAAAATAATACAATAAAAAAAAAGTAAATGTGATGCGATCTATCAAAATCCATCCCGCGATCGACCTGTTGGCCGCCCGTGTCGTATGGGATCGACGGCTTTACGTGACGTACAAATTATGACATTTACTTCTAAAAACAAAGGAATTAAACCCATCCGGGAAAAAAGTAGTGCTCATAATTACCAGGTCACCATGGTAGTAACATTAATACGTTAATTATGCATACTTTCGTCGTCCTTAAAAAGTTCTGATTTGCGCCAATAGATGGAGCCACAGGTTTATGAATTCAATGTTTGTTTGTTTTGTGGTTTTACGGCTCAAAGACTACAATGGTCATGCTGCGCCGGGACCTACTGTTTTCCGAGGAATCCGAACCTCTTATGGCCTAGGGAACCAAACCCCGGACTACAGTGAGCAGTGCGATCTTTTTATGAGATCTCTGAGTAAGCGTTCTTTGTACACTGTTGGGAGTCGAACCCGGATTAACGGCGTACTAGGCGAACGCGTTACCACACTGCGCCACCGCAGGGCCAATTTTTTTTTACAAATCAATTTAATTTCTTACTCCTAATCAATAGCATAGGCGTGACTTGAGGGTTAAACACGTTGTAAACTAGGGAGGGGGGGATTAGGTGCTAAAAACACGATTTTGCCTTCGTTCTAAGAAAAATGTGAGAGGGGCATGTGCCCCCCCTTGCCCCACCAGATTACGCCTATGATCAACAGTGAAGCAATTTAAAACTCATGGTAGGGGAGGGAGGGAAGGTGCTCAGTTGTTATGGCGCTCAAGTGACTCTAAAAAAGTTTATGTGACGCGGTCTTCGGGAAAATAATGTGTTTTGATATTCACTGGCTTGAGCCCAGTAGCGGTTCTAGACAAAAAAATTGGGGGGTACAAATTCCCACCCATTTATGAGGCGCCGCTGGCAGCGCCCGCGCAGATAAGGCAATACAATAAAATCCGGTTATATTTCAAGGGGGAGGGCATGCCCCCCCCGGCCCAGCCTAGAACCGCCACTGCTTGAGCCTCTCTCTCTCTTTCCTATGCGGCTGCTCGTAATCCCAGTTCAGTATTGTGAAAATGATAGTCATGCTGTTATGCAGAGCGGGGCTTGGAAAAGAATCTTATATTGCGCGCCTTGCGAGGCCAAAATCTCGTTTTCCTATATGAAGTTCCATATTGTAAGTTCTGTTACAAAAAAGGTTCCTTCACTTTCATCCACACTAACTTAATTAAACACACAATAGAGTCAAGGATGATTTATGCAAGGATTTGCTAGTGAATTTATCAAAAGACTTAATAAGATTTAAAACACTTTTAAGTTTGAAAAATTTAATAAGGTTAGCGTTTAAAAAATGTTTCTGAAAGTAGCGAATTGATAATGAAAAGCAAGGAATTCAAATTTGTTAAACAAGAGGTATTTTTCGAGCTTTTACCTCTGCAAATTTGCGAATTAGTTGCACTGGTGTACACAGAGGTTGTTGGTGGAGGCATTGCAATGAGACTTATTTAATATTTATATAAATCGAACACTACGCAGATTAAATTAAACAACAATATCAATCAACGTTTATTGGCGTAGTGATACCAGCGCCGATGTTATGGCGTGATTAGATGGTGAAACGTTCGAAAGAAAATAAATATTTCTGCCTTCGGTGGGACCTGAACCCACGACCTTCCACTTGCCGGGCGGAGGCTCTACCCACTGAGCTACGAAGGACAATATATAATCTCTTTACGAACGTATATATATTGTTGCCAGTTATTTCGCAGAATGGTGTAGTACATAGACTACTATTTAAACCAAATTGCAAAGAGACTGGTATTAAATTGATCGAAATGCCCGTTGCAGTATATTGTCCTTCGTAGCTCAGTGGGTAGAGCCTCCGCCCGGCAAGTGGAAGGTCGTGGGTTCAGGTCCCACCGAAGGCAGAAATATTTATTTTCTTTCGAACGTTTCACCATCTAATCACGCCATACCATCGGCGTTGGTATCACTACGCCAATAAACGTTGATTAATACTTGCTTATTTAATAATTAGTGATTAGATTATCAGATTGGGTTTTGGACCAGGGGCGGACTGGGTCTTCTCAAAGGGCGCATACCTTGGATTATCGAAAGGTGCGAGTCATATCGGCCATGAGGGCGCACGGGCGGCCTAGTCCGTCCCTGGTTTGGACTTGCCTTCTCTACAAGGTGATTCGTCCTTCGGGATCCGATGTGGTGGAACTGGTCGCACCGCCCTAGATCAGTCTCTGTGGGTCACCAGGGCCAATGGCTTAACGTAATATACAAATCCTTATACGCTTTTAGATTTTTGAGCTTATTATTTATGCTTGAACTTGAGAATTGAGGGCGAAGTTGCCTTAGCTTAACCACTAGTACATTTTACTAACTAGTGTATTTTAGTTAATAAAATTCAATTAGTTTAACCACTGAGCGATTGAATCAGGTAGCTATCATCATTATCAACAAATGTTTATTCTTTATGCTAAAACTTGATCTTTCGAAAATATAAGTACCATTAACAATATGATCATTTTATTATTTAATTTCAGTTGTATTAACGTGGCATGTGACAGAACAAAAAGAAGCTTTTACCAATCATTACGATTAAAAAATACACTTATCGATTATCAGAAGGGGATATCGATTATTCCAAACTAAATCATCGATATATTTACTGGTAAAATTTGAGTTTACAAGTTGTTACGCAATGAATTGTCGAGCGAGGCATGGCCTTATGCTTATTAATGGTTTACACTTAAAATAATTCTTTTTTTCGATATTTTATAAGCATGAGTAATATATGTCCGAAATCATGTGCAGGATTAGCAACTGCAGCAGTTTTTATTGCTGCAGGTACGGTGCAACTTATTGCAGGACTGATACTTCTTCGTTCTGACTACGTGTACATGCTATCAGGGCCAGATTTTTGGACTGCAGCTGCGGTAAGCATTCTCACAAATAATTTAATTAAATTGGACTAATTAATTAGCAAATCCAGTGTAAGACTTTAGTTCATTACAGTCGTAATAAACAACACGTAAAACATTCTTCATAGCCTTTCTTTCCTATTTGACCCTAACGGGGGCATCGCCCTCTAAAATTCATGCGCGGTTCCAATCTATACATAAATTTGGATGGTTGTTAATAAAGTCGTGCGTCTATAAACTTTTCTTTTTGTCGTCTGTAATCGGCGATAAGAGGTAATTACATCGATATGTATTGAGGTAATATCGGCAGTGCTAAAACAATACGGTTTTAAGAACTCAATAAGGATATTAATTTTTATATTCAATTGAATGATACTTATATAGCCTGGTTTCTGTGTTGTGCTTTGTTTCACCATGGAGTATAAAATTCAATGAGCACGAATGTGAAGAAACACGTTTAGATATTCTTCATTATGCGAATTTTTTAAGTGATGTATTAAAAAAATTATCCAGGTTGTAAGAGTTATTTCAAGGGAAGGTATTTCAACTGAAATTTCTGTTCATTATCCCACTTATAAAGTTTTTAACGAAATATTTCAACATATTAAAAAAGCAATCAAAATTTTCGTGTCACAAGATTCCAATTTTGAGCAAAGTACAAAAGTTGCTAAGGATTTAAAGTAATGTTTACGCTTGTCAACGGCAAATTTGTAAAGAAGAGGCTCAACAAAACCATTATTACAACTTTGCTTTAGAAGTAGTCGCACTTCTCATTGGCGCATGCAGCGAGTTGTTGATTGGGATTGTAACCGCTCTTGCAATGAAATTTCGTATGTTTACATATGAATATATGGAGTTGAGTCGCTCTAACCCCACCCCATTGAGCCTATAACCCTCATTAAAAACTTTCTACGTACGCTTATGGCACTATTGCAACTATTTTTGCCTGGGACAGGATTAGGACAATCCCTAGGCAGTTTAGCATATAGGACTGTTCAACCAATTTTGTCTGATGACAAATTACGTTTGCTATATTATTCAAATTTCTTGCCGTGCCCCCTTGCGTTTTCCCCCTTTGCCCCGATGCCGAATTATGGCTCTAACGAATAAAAAGGGTGCGACCGTCAAGTGTTGGACTACTAATGGTAAAATATTTAAGGAATGATCATATTTAGATATTAAGGAGGTATTTCTGCATCTGTAACATTTGCAATATTTTAACTGGTACATATAAATCATGGCTTAGTCAATAAGCAAAGTTTTATTATCCTTTATTTTACATTAGTTTTCAACAGGAAGGATTAACTATCAGGACAGGAAAACATAGTTACATGGAATTGGTGGAAAGTAAGTTTTCGCTTTACGAAGGGTAGCTTCGTACGTATCAAGTCGTAGAGGAGAAAACAACTTGCATCACAATTACTATTTGATTGATGAAAGATTTGTAAACGAAAGGAATAGCTAATCTTAAGGGATGAAATCATGATCCATTAATATCCTGACCGTTTTCTATAGAAAACGGTCAGGATATTATGAGAGGCAATCAGGCTACAAGAGATGAAGTTAGCAAATACACGACCAAGATAATTCATGGATGCGACCAAGACGGTTCAAGAATATGACCAAGGAAATTTGGATTAAAAAAAGTTGATAAAAGTCTTTATGATACTGGATACGAGACAGGAAAAATGCCATGGTGCATTGCTTTGATGGACATGGTGACCACCAACTCCCTCCTCATAATCATTCTTGACTCATAATCATCATTCTTGGGATAGTGAATGATTACATTTGAACAAATATGCTCAGCAATGATGTGTAGACAAGTTCAGGTATGTAGCCGTTGTCTTACAAGGACCAAGAGATCTGCATCTCACGGAATCGTGTTCCGTACCATGACATTGTCTCAGTCATCCTAGAGAATTGGGACCATCCAAGAGGAATCAACGTTTTCTTCAAATTTCCACTTTTACATCGGCACGATGTAGTTGGAAGTTACTCTCGGCAAGTCATGACCTAATAAAGCATTCACAGTTCAACTCAAATGCCCCTCAAGGTCACCGGAGCGTTTTTTTATTGACTGACACATCTTTTGACCTTTAAAAGAATAAATGTCGCATTATTGAATGTTACAAATTATGGACAGGTAATGGCGACTTGATAAATTAAGCTTACATTTTCTTTCAGAATATTTCGGTTGGATGTTTACTCGGAATTGTTGCCAGCATCTGGAAACTTCCACATCGG
This sequence comes from Dysdera silvatica, assembly GCA_006491805.2. Classification (NCBI taxonomy): domain Eukaryota; kingdom Metazoa; phylum Arthropoda; class Arachnida; order Araneae; family Dysderidae; genus Dysdera; species Dysdera silvatica. Next base: position 41,563,741 of record QLNU02014802.1, read on the forward strand.
AAGAAAACCGTAGTTGTCATCGCCCGAGTAAGTATTTGAATTTGGCTTATTTGATGCAGCATGGACGTTGTTATTATCAAGAATTAAAATACATGGTCGAAAACTAGAATTATGGGACACATTTTATTCATTTGCTCTTCCATTCGTTTACGTGGCCCAGTGGCTTAATATAGTTACATGAATTTTGAGATCACTGGTTAGGCTTAATTATTATGAAGTTCAATTGTATGCAAGTGCCTTCATTAAGAGGTCCCACTCAGATGGTCCATTTTGTGCGGCCGTGTGGCGTACAAATGGAAAAAAAAATCACACATTAAATAGTAAAATCTCCTTAACAGACCATTACGAATAACGGACACCTATTTAATGGACACTCTTCTAAGCCCAAAGCCGATGTTTGTTATCCTCTATGCCTCCCAAATAACGAGCACATCTTAATTGCACACACACACACTCAAGTATTGAGATGTTTACTATTTAGATGAAATGTTCACTATTGAGATGAAATGTTCACTATTGAGATGAAATGTTCACTATTGAGATGAAATGTTCACTATTGAGATGTCAGTGATGCTATTTTAGGGACTGGGAAAGATATTATAGGCTTCATTGCTGTTGATAGGTTTCACTGTGCATATTATTTTTAGATATATGATACTTTAGATGCACGTGCACGTCGAGCCACTTTATTACAGTTAAGGCCTGCTCGATTCGATTCTCGGTAAGTTGGCTATGTGTAAATGTATTGTAATTTGGAGGTCGCCCTGCGGTGGCGCAGTGTGGTAACGCGTTCTCCTATTGCGCGGCTAATCCGGGTTCGACTCCCAGCAGTGCAAAAAGAACGCTTACTCAGAGATCTCATAAAGATCGCACTGCTCACTGTAGTCCGGGGTTTGGTTCCCTAGGCCTTAAGAGGTTCAGATTCCTCGGAAAATAGTAGGTCCCGGCGCAGCATGACCACTGTAGTCTTTGAGCCGTAAAACCAAAAAAAAAAAGTAATTTGGAAGTCACTGTAAATGCGTGATCACGTCTTGCACAGGGGCGGATTTAGAGGTCATTCAATGGGGGGCGGGCGATTAATGACGATTTTTGGAAATGTTATCTCATTGGACCTTTACCTTTTAAATGTTAAATTTTCATTCAAGGGAGGCGATCGCCCCTCCCCCCTAAATTTGCGCCTGGTCTCGGATAATTCATCATGGAATCTTGGACAATACATATGAGTATGGTACTAACTGTAAGCAAAATAATTTCCGGATGGGTATTGGCGTAACTAGAGGAGAGCAAGTGGTGGAGCTTGGCTCCCCATAGAAAAAATATAGCCCCTAGGAAAACGAAAATTACAGGTTAATGTCATACGCGTTGGAGGGGGCGGGGTTCTGTAGCCCTCTTGACCTCGAGGTTAGTTACGCCAATGAAGATTGGTAATGGTATTTATAGTGCCGAAGACCAATAGAAAACCCAGTCGAGAAACAGCTGTAGACCAATCACCATAAAACACCGCTACATATAGTTATTGACATTGCCTTCGCGGGATTTTGTTCGCGGGTGTGTGTGTGTCAGTGGCGGATTCAAGAAGGGAGGGGGCGATGGGATGATCACCTCCCCCTTCTTGGATTTAGAGGTTCGGGTTCCTAGGAAAAATGTCCGCTGTTCTACGATTGCTTAGTAATAATGCATAGCAACGCATATCGATTAACCGCTCACTGCAGTCCGTCGGTTGGTTTTTACTAGGATTTAGAGGTTCGGGTTCCTTGGAAAAACGTAGGTCCATTGCCCTACGATTGCGTAATAATAATGCATAGAAATCAACTGCTCACTTTAGTTCGGCGGATGGTTTCCTAAGATTTAGAGGTTAGGGTTCCTCGGAAAAATGTAGGCTCGCTGCCCTACGATTGCGTAGTGATAATGTAAAGTGAGCCCTGCGGTGGCGCAGTGTGGTAACGCGTTCTCCTAGTGCGCCGCTAATCCGGGTTCGACTCCCAGCAGTGCAAAGAACGCTTACTCAGAGATCTCATAAAGATCGCACTGCTCACTGTAGTCCGGGGTTTGGTTCCCCAGGCCTTAAGAGGTTCGGATTCCTCGGAAAACAGTAGGTCCCGGCGCAGCATGACCACTGTAGTCTTTGAGCCGTAAAACCAAAAAGCAACCAACCAACCAACCTAATAATGTAAATTAAAAAATTGCTCATTATAGTTCGGCGGCTGGTTTCCTAGGATTTAGAGCTTCGGGTCCCTCGGAAAAATGTAGGCCCACTGCTCTACGATTGCGTAGTAATAATGTGTAGCAACGAATTCTCCATCGTGGCATCAACCCAGGTTTGACTCCCACTGGTAGTGTGGAACAGATTCCCCTTTTGTACCAACCGTGGTCCGGGTTTGGTTCTCTTGAGGAAACCGTAGGTCCCGGTACAGGATAACATTTGACGTCCTTGCACCATAAAATCACAAAACGCCTTAATACAGTCGAACCTCGTTAAGACGAACACGCTTAAGACGAATTACTTTTAATACGAACCGTTTTCTGAAGTTCCGTCAGATTGTATAACATATTATCCTTTCCAGATAA
>QLNU02014802.1:41576298-41623474 GCA_006491805.2 Dysdera silvatica
GCAATAATTTGAATATAAAGGGAATCTACGTGATTCCAATATTAAAATATAAAGATTGTAAAAAAATGTTTTTTTTCTGGTAACGTATTTTTATTTCCAACATACAGAATTTAACTATTGGCGTATTATTGGTGAATTGGTGTAAAAATTTGGCGAGAAAAGTAAAGTTTGTTTTATCATGTCTCACAAATTTTGGACCCGTTCAGGACTACATTATGCTTTCTTTCATCTTCCGCCAGGGGCGCTCACATGAAGGGGGCTCGGGTCCCTCCCTGGCTGTTGTTTAAAAAACATGATTTGCTATGCATTTATTTTTAAAAGTTTTACAGTAACATTTGAAAATAAAGGACTTTTTTCCTAATTATTAATTGCCAAGAGGTATCAATTATTTTTGCCGTATTTTAGTATCTTGTACACTGACTAAAATGTTTGATAGCTTTGAAAGAGGTAATGATTTTCTTAGCCCCCCTCATAAGCCTTTCATATGGGTGCTACTCACGGACCACAAGGATGAGGGAGGGAGGATCTGGGAGCCTTCTCTCCGAGAAAAGTGAAAAATATTTTGTCTAAAACTAAGGTTGCCACCTCCATTTCTATACCAGAAAACCACTAACATCATCATATTCCTGTATGCGACTCATACTACGTGTATCTGAGGCTAAAAAAATATTATTATTTAATAATATTCGCACCCCTCTCATTGACTATTATCAGCTGTGAGCTAAATAGTTTTCCTGTATATGATTGTCAAAACATTGAGAATATCTGGTACCAGATTTTGCATCCAAGTAGAAATTTGTTCAATTATTTGGGCACCCATGACGTAGTGCTGTCAAGAAACTTTATTAACCATAGTGATTTTTTATTCGTTGTAGACCGATATTTATCCAAGCCCTGATGTCAAATATTTATTTTTTTGTAGCAATTTGCGGCAGTTTTTTTAAAATTGTCTGTAAATCCTATAGACAGACCATTTAATAGGCCATCGCGTACCACAATTGGTTCTTAGACTACACTTTGAGAAAGTTTGGTCTATTATAGTATAATTGTTCTAATAGTACAAGCTATATATGTGAATAACTTAAAACTACCTTTTCTCGCACTGGCGCAAGTTTATGAGTGTAAAAAAGGCAGTCCTACATCACTCACTTACGCTTGTACTTTTGTTTATTTACGCTTGTTATGGAATTGGCTTTAGATTTTTATAAGGACGTGTTAATTCATTTATTCATATACACTTGAACTAATCAGGACTTGCTGACACAACTAGGTTACCATAATTGGCAATAAAAAGAACTGCTACTTATTTGTTTCTTTGTTATGTAGAGTGTTTGCTACTGAGGTTGGTGGCAGCACTGTATTCCCCGTGAAGAATGAACGAAGTCCGCTAGCGAGGGTGTTATGCCCAACAAGCTGTGTTTGTACGTTGGAAATAAAAATACGGGTTCGGATTTTACCATCCTTTTATTGCATTCAGAGGATGGCACAAGCTCTGGATTGAAATGTTGGACAAGTAGCGACTTTTCTTATGGTGCCATTTTTATGTCCGTTAGTATAAGGATAGCTGTACTTCTTCTCATGCTTGTGCAATAAGATTCTGAACGCCCCGTTGACGTCACTTCGAGCACCTTTGCCTTCATGCTCCTTCCGTATGTCCTCATCAATTCCCAGATTGGACAAGGCGAGTTTGGTTTCCTTTTCAAGTGTCGCATACAATTTGCTTCTTTCGTTGATTGGCTGCGGCAAGGGAGTAGCTTTTAGCCAATCAGAATTCTTGATTTGATTGATGGACATACGTTTGTCTGGATCTTGACACAACAGTTCTCCAATCAGAATCCCACATTCCGTTGACACGTGTTTAGGAAGTGTGTAACGTCCATGTAGGATCTGCTTCTTGATGGTGATTGGTGTATCACCTTTGAAGGGCAACGCTGCTGTAACGGATAAGAACAGCAAAACTCCCAAAGACCAAACATCGACACCAGGTCCAAGATGACCATCTTTGCGAAGTAGCTCGGGTGCCGCATATGGTGATACAGCACCAAACATGCTCAGATTGTCCTCAAATCTACGAATTCCGGTAGTGAAATCACCTAATTTTACAACATTTGGGGCAGTAAAAAATACTTTATCGGCTCTCAGGTCTTTGTATACAACACTTTGCTTGTGCTACAAGGAAACAGAAGGCGTTGTATTACTCATTTATGATATAAAAGAAAACACAATAGAACAACTCATATATGTTATTGATGTATATTTCCGTCTGGTGTTTACAGCATGACACAATCTACTACCACCACACCTGTCACAAAAACTGCATGTATTTAATCAAACAATTATTAAAATAGTAGAATTGATGAAAAATTTATAAACAATATAGCCAAGCGAACAATGAATATTAAAGTATAGCCAACTGGAGAATCAATAAAGGGGTACACTTAATGAAGAACTATTCAATTCAAAATCAAATAATTTAAAATCAGAATTCTTTCATTATACGAATGATCTTTTAAAAGTCAAATTAAATTTATTTAGTTGATTCTTTAGAGTCGGAAAGGAAAGAGAACATATTACGACAAACAATTTCAAAATAATTAAATTTAAAATTTGGACGAAAGGGAATGTTCCTAAATTATGCAATATTGAATAGTTGGCTAATGAATGAAATATTATGTACATCATAAATATTTCCACAGTATGGCGAATTATGAGATTCAGTAATCAAGAACGAAACCGATGTTTTGAGTGCAATATGCAAATTCACATTCATTATATCTGTTATAATAACTAATAATAAAATAATTAATTAACTAGAAGTAACCGATGATTAATTACCGATTATTAAGTACATATTACAAAAATGTGAAATGGTTAGAAGTTCGACGTTGGATCAAAAAGTGCTCGTGACATTTATTCAGTACAACAGGGCAACAAATATAAAGTACTAGAAACCATTTTTAGGTCATGTACGTATCAGCATTATCTCAAACCGAAAAATTTTGGGACTTCTATTTTCTGATATGTTCTACTTTTAGAGTAGGGTAATTCTCCCTGTTTGATTTCCCTTGGGGAATAGGTCTGCATTGTCCTATTGTCTTCTGTAACCATACCTGAAGTAATCAGAGTGTCTTTTTCAGCCCCTCCCCCGCTGCAAACTTATCGTAAGTTGGTTTGTTACATCAGAATCACTCAGTATAAATTCGGTTCTTTCATATTAAAAAAAGGAAGAGGTTTTAGGGTTAGATGCGAGTGAATGAAGAAAAACTGTAGTTCAAAAATAGGCCTTTGATCAGGGCTAGATTTTAGGTTGCACAAAATTGGGGATCTTAATTAGGTATTTAATACATATTGTTAATTTCAAAATCTAAGGATGCTTGGAGAAATTACTCGTTTACTTTAGGGAAAGTCACTTTAAAATTTTACGAATGCTATAATTGTCAAAAAGGAAAATGCAGTTTAGTACAGGGAACATAAGCTTAGTAAAGGGTTCGACAGGTGGTAGAATATATTTAAATGAACACGTCGCAAAATGTAATAAATATTTACTCAATGAAGCATTGAAATTTAAAAGAGAACATGGTTCCAGGTATGGACGACAAATGGTACCTCACCGTTACCTCAATGGCACCTAAAAGAAAACTCGACCATCTACGATATAAAATTTTTTGAAGGCATTCAACGTTTACAATAATTTCTGGTAACCATGAAAAACAAACAAAATACAAAGGTAATAAACCTTTGGGAGAAACAAAGAAAAAGGAATGCAAGAAAAGAAATTAAAAAATGACAAATATATGAATATCCTTTATATGAACTTTCAGAATATAAACAATACAATTGGAACCCTCAAGACGAACAAGAAAAATAACCAAGATCTTCAATTAACTAAAAAGGAGAAAAGAGAAAGTGGAAGAAAAGAAAAAGGACGAGATAAAATCATAAATGTGAGACAAAATCATCAAAGTGCTAATAATTTCATACGCATCTTGCATATGAATGCATGCAGTATGTGCAATAAATTTGATCAAATCGAACATTTCACGAGAAGTAAAGAATATCCTTAAATCATCATCATACCAGAAACTCGGAGAGATGAAGATATGGACATAAATTTTGAGGGTTATAATGAATATGCAGTATGCAGGAAGAAAGCAAAGAAAAGGAGGCGGAATTTCCGTACACGTAGAAAACGATATAAGTGATATTGAAAACTTCGATGATTTGAACTTAATAGAAGAAGATATAGAATATTTAATTATCAAAATAAGAAACTATATTTTCATAACATTGTGTAAACCGTCTCAGTGGCGTAGGCAGAAAGTTCATAAGGCGAGGGTTATAGGCTTAATGGGAGGGGTTACAGAGCTACAACTCATATATTCCTATGTTAAATATACAAAATTTCATTACGATGGGGGTTACAATCCCCCAAAACGTACCATTAGCTACGCCTCTGGACCGTCTTCAAAAAACGTAGATAACTTTATAGAAAAAATAAACAATATAATAAAAAATACAGTACATAAATAAAAAAATATTTATGGAGGACTTTAATATTTACTTTGAAACAAATAACAAAAATAAAAAAAAATTATTAGATCTTATGGATCTTCTGTGCTCCTACATTGACGTGTGGACACCAAACATTTTATTTTATTACATTTCGTATTTTTTAACTTTTTTCCGAGAAGAAGGAACAATAATAAGAAGTCATGCGCTCGTGTTTTCAAAGCTTCTGGGTTTTGTCAAAACGAGATTATTAAAGTATTATTTTATAGCGTTCGAATTTAGGTATATTTTCTCTGTCCTGTCATGCTACCTCCTAATACCGCTATACATTCATTAGAATATTTAAATATAATATCAAATTATACAAGAGTTCACAAAGAGACTATGAGCACAGCAGATTTGCGCTTTACTGATGTTCAATATTATGAAAGATTTATTATTATATCCCTTATGACTCCACTTCTTTTCAATGGAAAAAATTTGTAGAGGTCTTATTGTAAAATTTTTAAATGTTATATTTTCTTACGTCATGGTAAATACCGCGAAAAATGCCATGACAAACGAAGATATGAAGAGACTGTGAAAAAGCATAAAGCATATTTTTTATCTCATACTTTAAATTGCACCCAATGTACTAATTTATATTAAAACACTTAATTAATTGTGGTTTTAATGGGTCTAGAATGGATCGTCTGCTGCACATGGAACTTACAAGGGTGTTACAAGTTGTAGGTGTTACAAGTTGATTCTTACCAAATGTATTGACTCGCACAACCTCTTCCAGATGAAAACCAATAAACGATTTCATGGAAGGTCACTAATTAGAGAAAAAATTAAAAGAAAATAATTAAATGTAAAACAAAACGTTTAATACTCAAACTAATTTTATTACTAGTACTAGTTTTTACAATTGCTTAAATTATTAGTTTTAACCGTTATGCAGTTGTTTCATTGAAATTTTGTTATGATAACCTTAGCAAGGTTATCAGAATAAATAGTTCATCCTATATTTTGTCAAAACTAGAGTAAATTTCCAGCCAAAACGTTGGTCTTTGCATAGCAGTTAAAGGACATTTTGTTGGTGTTTCTTTATTTAAAATTTATTCGCCAATTGGCGCTCTGACGTAGGCAGGGAGTGCTGATGGGTATTGTTACCCCGCCCTTGCGATGAAATTTTATATGTATACATATGAATATGTGGAATATGTAGTTCTGTAATACCCCACTGAGCATATACCTCTCTTATAAATTTTCTGCGTATGCTTATGAATTAGCGATCTTTCATGAAAATTTTGAGTTATTTTCACCCAAAAAAGGCTGTACGATTCGATGCATTTGTTAAAATTCCATTCATAACACCCCTTGTTCTACTCAATGTAAAATATTAGATCTGGTATCGTTATAATTACAATTTATAAGCTTTCTTTTGCTGTAAGATAATATACAGGATACAATTAGAAGTATGAAAAAAGTATCTTTTGTATTTTTAATATACCCTCCATCCCTTTATTAGATCTGCATTGCATAGAAAGATATAAAATTAAAAATACTTAAAATCAGATATCAACGCACTTGTTTCATTTAGAGGAATTTAAGGGTGGCAAAATTTTGGGACACACTATGTAATAATTTGCAGGTATTTTTTGTGGACAAATCTTTTCGAATCGCTACTGAATATTCTAATGAGCAGTAAGCACATGATGAATTGCTTTGCGACCCTGAGGTTGTTACACAATTCAGTAAGGGCTGTTGAAAAAAATTATACATATAAATATAATCATAATAATAATAATACATGCAAATTTAATCATAAATACATATAAAATTATGCAATTTTTCTAATAATAACCACAGGAGAGCTTCAGACTGTCCTGCTGTATTTACCCCATACGGTGAGCTATATTTACTCTATTAATTATTAAATTATTAGTGAATAAATAAATCAATCAATAAATAAATAAAAAGGTAGACAAACAGAATAGATAGATGGATGGATGGATAGATTTTTAGATGATATGAAAATGTAAATGAGAATCCAGGAAGACCACAGTATGAAGGGCTACTCCCACAAAACCATATTTGAAAACTAACGAGTTTTTATGGTCATATATTTGAATTTTTAAATGAACAACAAATATCGCCATGGAAACGTCATTAACAAACAAGCCATTTAGAAAATTTGCAAAATATCTGCTCTTTTCGAATTCCGATAACGTGCTTCCTCACATTTGAGTGAACGATTCACAGATAAGGCTAAAGCAATTACCTTATTCACAAATAAGGTAAATGCGCTTCTAGGTTTCTACTTCGAAAGGAAATGGAACATTTCTATGAATCCCAAATAAAACAGAAATTTTACTATATTAAACGCAACACTTTTATACATATGTCATTTCATTTTCATACATATGTCATTTCATTTTCATACATATGTCATTTCATTTTCATACATATGTCATTTCATTTTCATACGTATGTCATTTCATTTTCATAATAATTTTTTCAATAATTTATAGTTACTCATTTTACTGAAAATTTCATTTTATTAGTATTTATATATATGCAGTGTGTCTAATACAGTGTCTAATGCAGTGTGCATCTAATACAGTGTCTAATGAAGTGTGCATCTAATACATATAAACTGATGATACATAAAATTTAAAATTGCGAATCTTTACTTGAGAGATTTGTCTTGCCTATTTTATAATTTAATAAATCCTTTTAAAATACTGTCAGTTAACAAAGAATTGAAAATATATTCGTTAAAGCGAGAAACTTGAATGGCAATAAGCAAAGCATATTATAGGAAGAACCAACCAACAATGGGCAACTGAAATTCTCAAGAAGAACCTAAAGGATCTCAATAAGATTTCAGCTAGATAGCAAAGGATCTCTACTAGATCTAAACTAGATCCTAAAGATTCCCACTAGATCTCAACTTGATCTCAGTGGATTTCCTCCAGACTCCAAGTGATCTCAGCTTGATCCCAAGCAAGCCGCACTGGATCCCAAGCGATGAGATCCCAAAGGAGCCCTTCCAGACCTCAAGGGGTCTCAACTAGATTTCAAACGATCCTTCTAGACCCCAAGTAATTTAAACTAGATGCCAAACGATTCTCATCTAGATCCCAAGAGATCGCCCCTAGACTCCGAGGATCTTAACTAGATTCTAAAGGATTGCTGAGGAAACATTTTGGGATAGGAAAGATGAAATAAAAAAACAAGTTGAAGTAAAGTGGAGATGAACTGCATACAGACACGCGCAAATATGGCGCAAATTTGGATCGCAACATGGCACATGATCGTAACAGTCTGTTGAATTCGATTGATGAATAAAATCAACACCATCAGATGAATATGCCACATATGGATACAATACATATGAACATGGTACATATGAATACAATACACATGAACATGGTGCATATGGATACAATACACACATGAACATGGTGCATAAGAATATATTACACATGGATATGGTACACTTACAGTTAGTAAATGACCGTAAGAACAGGCAAGATATTGATCAGTTGCAAGTTAACAAACTTCTGGGCTTTTTTCAAGTCTTAACTATCACTTAATTACCACCAACGAAGTACTTGCTTAATTTCTTGACTTCGCAGGGACAGATCATAGTTTCATTATTTTTTATAATACAATTATATAATTTCGTTACATTATAAATGTACCAATAGATATGTCTTCCGCTTTCAGGCGCACTGGATTTGAATTCGGCTCCTAATTAGCTTGGATGGGTATAAATATATTATGGGGTAATAACGGTCGCCTGATACGGTGCCTAGCGCGAACAAATATACGCCATTATTTGATTATCTAACTATCAAACACTGAATAGTTAATAAAAACCAAAATGGTGGTTATAGTATAAAATATCATGATTATAATACATTAATTAATTTATTATAGCTATATTATTGTATGATATCCACACAGATGTATTCAGGAAGTTTATAAGGCTACAGCTTCACACAGACATACATAAAATACTGTATCATAATGGGGGATGACTTCCATCAACCTCCTGCGTACGCTCATGGTTATTCAATTATATTACAGTAGAAACCCTGCAAAAAGGGGGCGGAACCTATTTATGATAATCCAGAACTTCAAAATAGTGTAAAGATGCAAAGAAACTATATTTATCCAAAAAAATATACCCTGGTTATGACACCATCAGTTTTCTATGGCTGGGTGATCTACTCACCGGTACCAGGTGCCCTGGGTTCAACTATTTCAACAGCAACTACTAAATCTTGTGACATCTAATTACTGAGGGGACACTTCAGCTTGGAGAGAGGAATTTACAGAAAAGACGCTTGACAGTGAATTTATGTGTTAGTTGCGACATAGCGACATACCAGTCGGTATACAATGAAATCTTTCCAGAAATATGCAGATGGGATACGTCTGTCGAAACACGACATTAAAACCCTTTCTGAACAGTGATGTAATCCCGAGACAAAAAGTAGTCTAGCTCTCTTCTGAATCAGGGATGAATCCACGGGGGAGGGGGAATCAGGGAACCCCCTGATCGGTCTATAGCCCATTCATCTGATAGGGGCATAAATTACCATTACACTATGTATGTGTTTTTGAGTCGACATTGCAAAAGCCTCCCTTACCCAAATGCCCCTCTGGATCCGGCAGACACTGCCTACAGCATATAGCTCTGGGGCATATAAGCATAAAATAATAATATTAATGTGACACAAATGCATGTGCCCAGCCAAACTAAACTAGGAATGACCTCTGAAGTGAGCTAATAAAATAAAGAAAAAAATTGAACAAGATAGCCAAAATTCCACCTTTTCGCCCTTGTCGCCTCCGTTATGTTAACCAACACATTGTGGCTTTTATTATTCGGAACGCAGTTTATGACACGTGTTCCAAGCTGTAATTTCGTTTAAATTCCCACGATTCTTAGTTGATTTATTCAAAATTTTAGGGTCATTGCTCTAAAAAATTTTTTTTCTTAACAGAATTGTAGAATCCACATATAGTTTATTTACAGCTTGAACAGAATTTTGTTTGTAAAATGTATGATTTCTGAAATTTTGCCCTAGCTCCATTAGACCTTGACTACACCCCTGCTTCTGACCCCAAAATTTCACTTCTGTATTACGACATAAAGAGTGGTCATAGCAGGCATAGGGTCTGAAAAAAAAGACCACCCAACTTTTCTCTTACACATTATTATGTACTTGAAATAATTTGATGACGTCAATGCGAGTTATTAAATTAATTGAAAAAGGACAACAAATTAACGCAGTTTAATTAAGTTTAATCGTTTACAGACTGTTTCAATAGCTCTGGGCTATTTTCGTCAAAACGGTCGACGATATACACACAATGTGTAATAACAAATGCGTGTTACAAACGGCGGTTACAGATTACAGGTATAAAGAAATGAACGGTAAAAATACAAGCACATGTATTAGGGAAACGTCTCTGATAATGGAACACTAAGCTTATAGAAACGTCTTTAGTAGTATAAAATGAGTTTGAAAAGAAATAGACTAGTAGAAAAATTATACTATATGGGAGGAAATGCATAATGTGAGACAGAAGAAACATTTTATGAAGAAATATTGTTCGATGTGGGGAGAAAATTCGTCCAAAAGGGAGAAATGAAATTGGACGGTAACTAGTCATTAACGGCATTATCTGCGTTGGCGATTATGTGTGAGGCCTCAAAAAAGTTGAGGTCCAGTGGAGAGGAAACTTTTTGGATAAGTTGTGCTTTATGAAATAAAAATTTATAGCAAGATTCCCACGAGTGTTTAGCCAAAGCAGATCTGTGGAATTCTTGTTTCCACAGATAAGCGTCATGTTCTTTTAACGTGACCAAATACGCAGGGCCCCTTCGAATTCGTTTAAAAGAATATGACGCTAATGTGCGGAAATAAGAACTCCACAGATCTTCTTTGGCTGAACACTCCTGGGAATCCGACCATAAATTTTTATTTTATAAAGCACAACTTATCTAAAAAGTTTCCTTTCCACTGGACCTCAATTTTTTTGAGGCCATACATATAATCGCCAACGCAGATAACGCCGTTAATGACCAGTTGCCATCCAATTTCATTTTTCCCTTTTGGAAGAATTTTCTCCCCACATTAATATAATATTTCTTCATAATAATATCCAACATAATAATATCCAATATAATATTTCTTCATAAAATGTTTCTTCTGACTCACATTACGCATTTCCTCCCACATAGCATAATTTTTCTAATAGTCTGTTTCTTTTTAAACTCATGTTTTACTACTAGAAACGTTTCTCTAAACTTTACGTTCCATTACAAGAGACGTTTTCCTTAACCCATGTGTGTGTGTATTTATTTTTACTGTTCATTTCATTATACCTGTAACCGCTGTTTGTAACAAGTATTTGTCATTACACGTTGTGCGTATATCGTCAGCCGTTCTGACGAAAATAGTCCAGGGCTATTGAAACAGTTTGTAGACGATTTAACTTTATTAAACTGTGTTAATTTGTTGTCCTTTTCAATTAATTTACATTATTATGTTTTTGAATAGCATTTGCATTAGTTGCTTTTTTAAGATTGGGGTGTAATAAAAAAAAATTAGCGTTTTTTGAGAAAAATATTAAACGGATGTCTACTTTAAAATGTAATAATAATAAAAAAATGTAGCGGGTCACATTGGTTAACACGGATTTCGAATAAACGACGTTCGGTTAAACGGCGTCTCACTGTACATTTAGTTAACACACATCTGCAATCGATCGCTTAAGAAAAAATGACTTTCTTCTCCTGTTGTTTCTTTTCCCTAAAATCACGTGACAACGAAATATTTCTTTTTCTTTATTTCTACACGATCGTTGCGTGTGAAAAATTTTTTAGCGACAGAACACTTCTTTTGGGGTGTGTCGGTTTCAACGCCTAAAGCATTTTTGATTTGGGTACACCATAACATTTGTCACACCATGTGTTTTTGCAGAACCCCTTCCGTTATGTCGATGACGTCACAAATTTCCACACTGGTGACGTCATCATCACATTGATGGATGACAAAATGATGTTACAAGACGATGTTGATTCAATATAACATTTTCAACATTTATTTATTTATTTATTTTTGTTTTGCAACATATTATTGTTAAAAGGGTACCCATTCGCGGTGTGTAATATTGCTGGAAGACTGGCTCACTGATCGTTTATGATGAATGCGCAAAACCATAGATAGATTCGCTAAATGAATGAGTCATCCCACCTGTAATCCCCATGAGTAATTTAAACAGGGGCTTATTCATAAACTAGGGGGTGTTCAAGATTTTTAGGGGTATGTGGATTAGATTCTGTGTGTGTGTGTGTGTGTTTAGATTTCATTAAGGTGGTGTATCAAAAATCTAGAGGGGTGTTGGGGGTGTGTATAAATATCTAAATTGAAGATAATGTGAAGCAATTAATCATTAAGATGGATTGGATGATACTCCGTCTTATTAAGGTCTTTACTGGAACATATGTTTGTATGTATGCTGGAGAAAGAAAATTTGGCTTACACCCAGAACGAGTTCGAACTAACGATCCTCGGATTGCTGTTCTAGTGGTTTAATCTTAGCATGAAATCAACGCGATTCCTTTGGTAAATATATACACAAGAAAAGAGCCATGCAGAGCTGTACTCAGCAACTTAGCTTTCAAAGCATTGTAATTGTTATCCAATGAAGTCCGTGTCCAAATCAGGGGCGGAGAAATTCAAAAATTATGGAAGGGTTTCAAGAATTATGATGATTTGGCGTTTAACAGAATAAAGAGTTTTGTTATCTAATGGGGGGAGTTCAGCTCCCCGAGCTCCCAATTTATACACCACTGGCTCAAACTGAATGCGTTCTATTTTATTTTGCCACAATAAGCCAAAAAAGAGTTTTAAAACGAATCTAAGAAAAGGAGTTTCAAGCTGAATCATAAAGAGTGTATTTTATGAATTTTAAAATTTTAAATTCTTCTAAATTTCAAAAGACTCATCCTTAAACAGTTGAAAAGGGTGGGGGGAGGGGCTCAGGGGCTCATGCCCCTCCCATTAAGTACCAAGGCACATATTTCTGTTGAACACCAAATCCCACAACCTTTTTTAAAAGTCATCTGGGCCCCTCCCCATCGTAATTTTTGAATTGCAACACCCCTGCTCCTAAATCACATGGCAAATAAATATTAATATAAATAAAATATAAATAAATATAATATAAATAAAATATAAATAAATATAATATAAATAAATATAAAATATAAATAAATATTAATATAAATAAAATATAAATAAATGTTAATATAAATAAAATATAAATAAATATTAATATAAATAAAATATAAATAAAATATAAATAAATATAATATAAATAAATATAAATAAATATTAATATAAATAAATATTAATATAAATAAAATATAAATAAATATTAATATAAAAAAAATATATACTCGTTTAAATTTCTTTTCATGAGATATGGGTGCGGCAATCATGCAGACGTCACAAAATTCTTAGCATTCTGAACTAGAGCCCCCTAGAATTCTAAGCAGGAGCATCCACCGCCATTTTGTTGTACACTTCCATTTCCGTTTCCATTGGAAAATTAATAATCTATTTTCTTCTTCTTACAGGATCTGTTTCAAGTCTAAATATTCTATATTTATTCCTCGAACGATTTGAACAATTTAAAGCGGCACACCCACCCATTTTACCCTATTTTATTAAAAATAGCACACTTGTAAATCACTCAACTTTAACACAGCAGTGAATGAGATCACGTGATACGATGGCATCAAAATGGCGGATGTACCAGCTCCCTTTGTTCAGGAGCCTTAATCTGAAGTTTCCAATGCATTCATATATATTTACAATAATTAGCCCTTACGCTGTTTACCTTATTGAAATCACAGTTTTGGTTTAGTTCTAAATCATCTATCACGTGTCAAGGAGACAAGAAGTGTTTTCGCTCGAAGACGCATGAATTCCATGTTATATAACCAACAACAATAATTATCCAATATTCCATTATCAGTTTCAATAATATTTAATATAATGCATGCGTCGCTAATTGAAAACATCCACTGTTGCTGAATGCGTATGTGCCATGATACCGTGCGGGTTCGCGTGGACGTCAACTCACGTGCCGAGAGTGGGCGTTGTCATCTTCGGCACGCGATATTTTCCGCATTAGTATATGATATTGATCGGCCGGATCCTTTTCCGAAAGCTTAGAAAATGGGGTTAATGACCCTATTTTCCTCCAAGTTCAATGCACCTATCGAAGACGTCATTTGCGGTTGTGTCTATTTATGCATTGGATTAGAAGGCCGACATGCAATATTGTCAACAAGTCCAGAATTGTAAATATAAGGTTTTCCAGCTCACGAAACATACATTCAAGTTCGCTAGAATTTGAGATTCTAGATCTCTACGATTTGTCCATTTTTTTTATCTGGAAATTTAGTTGTTTGTTTGTTTGGCTTTTTTATGGCGCAAGAGCATCTGGGCTATACTGCGCCAAAATTTAGATCTTTACATTTAAATTGTCGTATGCGGTGATGTTCCAGATTTACAGCTTTAAAACAAAAGGAGGGGAGAATACTTTTTGATCGCAATTGCTGTGCATAATCTATTAAATTTACGGTATTCTTTAGTCCAGTGGTCTCCACCCTAGGGGTCGCCGCAACTATTTTTAATCGCAATTATTTTTATAAGGAATTTCATGCCAAATGTTTTCAATGCCATTATATCTCAACATGGCTGCATACACCGAAATATTCTACTGATGGTTATAAAATTTATTTTGATGATATACATTAATATATATGTAATCAATATAATTTAAGTAATTAATGTAATATATATAATTAATATTATTCATCATTTCAGCCGTTGTCAATCCACTGCAGGATAAAGGCCTCCTCTGCATCTTTCCAACGAAGTCGATCTTGTGCATTTTGCTGCCACTTGTGCCCAATATATTTAATTATTTCATCCACCCATCTCGTCTTTGGCGTTTTCCTTGGGCGTGTAGTGTCCAGTGGAATCCGTTATATATATATATATATATATATATATATATATATATATATATATATATATATTAAAGGTTAATGTAATTTAAAAAAATAAGAGTTTACAAAGATTAATACAACATAATTTTATATTAATGTGCGTTCTTTACTCTGTTAAAAATAGTAAAGATGAAACGACACACTGCGCAAAATATTAAATAAAATAAAACACATTAACACAGTTAAAATAAATACGATGGTTTATAGCTATTTCGGAAGCGCGTTTAGGCTTCCTTCTTCAGAACCCTAGTTACACTAACGGGTCACGCATCTACGGGCTTTCTGGCACGTGACCCGTTAGTGTAACTAGGGTTCTGAAGAAGGAAGCCTAAACGCGCTTCCGAAATAGCTATAAACCATTATATTTATTTAAACTGTGTTAATCTGTTTTATTTTATTTAATCCGTTAAAAATGTTTTTATTATACAAATGCGACGGCTACGGACAGAGGAGGGTCGCAGATCTTTTAGTTATTATAAATGGGAGGGGGGGTGGGTTACGGATTGCTTGGCTACTGCAAAAATGGGTCGCGGCTTGAAAAAAGGTTGAGAATCACTGATTTAGCCAAAATCGTATTTCTTGTTGCTTAGGAAGAGATCTTGCCGCTGTGATTTTAAAGTCCGAATTTGACATTTTAAAACAAATCAAATTTATAAAATGATTCAGATAAACGAATTTCGGAAGTAAAACTTACTTCATGACAATATATAATTTAGAATTTACTCTATATTTCCTTAAAATATATATAATTATATACTTCATGGAAACATAGGTGATATACTTAGTGTAATAAATTTTGGTTTACAGAAATTTCAGTGACGTCACTTGTTTTTATAGAAACTTGGAAGAAAACTGGATTTTTATATAAAAGTTTTGGAAACATAGTTTGGTTTATGGAAATTTGGGTAATGTCACTTGCTTTACGTGGAAACTTGATAACGCAGTTGGATGAATTCATAGAAACTTGGGCAGAACAATTTTCTTAAAGGAAACGTGAAGTATAGACCGAGAAAATGTGAAACGCTGTGAAATAAAGAATAGTGCAAATTGAGAAAATTCAAAGAATATAAAATATAAGATATGATGGAGAAAGAGAGAATATAAAAGGATATAGAATAAAAAATAGTGCAGAACAAGAGAATGTGAGAGGATATAAAATGATGACTAACAGTTTTGACATCCATGTTTTGGCTCAAAATAGAGCTCTTTTTTTGTAAAGAAGAAAAAGTTAGGTTCCTAGCACGAATTCTGACCGGAGAACTTCCTTATAAACCCGAGTGCCTTAACCTGGCTAAGGCACTCGGAGCTAAAACTGAGTGCCTTAGCGAGGTTAAGGCACCCAGAGCTAAACCAAAGTGCTTTAAGCTGCCAAAGGCACTCACAGTCAAGGCTAAAACGTGAGTGTTCAAACTGTTATCTGTTTAATTCCCAAGGAACAAATTATAAAAACGTGCCAAGTTGGCGCTATGTGTTCACTTATCGCCAATTGTGTTAACCCCGAGAAAGGAAGTAATATTCTACTTATGTACAAAGACCATCGTTCTCGTGTCCTGATGATTATCGTGCATGTTAATGTATTCTGGTTCATAAGAAGAGTCTTTGTTTCGACCCCATGCTGGAACGGTGTCCCGTTTTTTTTTCTTTACAAAGGAAAAAAACTTTAGTTTGAGCTAAAACGTGGTACTACAACTGTCATTCATCCTAACTCCCACGAAAAAATAGTTACAAAACATGCTTCGCTGGCGCCAAGTGTTGACTTATTGGAAACTGTAATAACTCTGAGACGGGTAATAATATCTTACGGATTTATAAGATATTATTACTCTTCCCGGGGTTAACACAGTTGTCAAGGGGTCAACATACAAAGCCATCTGGCGCTTTTTTTTTTGTTTTTGTAATATTTTCGTGAGAAATTGAGATGTCAGAAAAGTTTTCTATCTTACAAATATAAAATAAGGGAAGGTTCATGATATATATAAAAAAAAGATATGGTCATGGGCGCTCCGAGAAGGTTGCAAGGGGGTGCGCTTGCACCCCCCTTGGCTTATGAAAAAAGGGGGAAAAGAGGACTGAATCCATAAGAAACTATAGTCCAACAACATTATTCAATTGGAATTTTTCCTGGATACACCACCGATAATGATTCTGGGGCGGATATGGTGTAAGAAAGATAGAGAGAGTATACAGAAGGATATGAAATAAAGGATGATATAGAATGATAAAATGTAAAAGAATATAAAAACAGGAACAATTCACAATGAGAATATATAAAAGGATATAAAATAAGACATAATGCAGAATGGGAGAACACATAAAGATAATGAATAAAGACTGATGTAGAGTGAAAGACTACACAGGATATAAAATAAGTATTGCAGACTTCTTATATAAGTGATATATCTTTTACAATAAATGGCAAGTGAACATTTCCGATGTAACGACTTTTTAATCTGCAACAGATGCTTTCATACATGCTCAAACTTGAAATAAATACTGCCTTTGAAATGGAACAATCGTTGCCATGATATCAGAAGCTGAAAAATAAGTTATCATAGCTTCACGCATCTCATGTCGAAATTAAACAAACTTGTTATTTCCATTTAAAAAAATTGAAATTGACACTATTTCCATCTGTTCTATTTTTATCTTTTTTCCCCTTCTATTTTTAGGGGTGGCAGATGGATCGAAATGAATAGAACCATGTCAAAAATATCGCGGACAATTACCACCCCTGCGTCATACAACCAGTTGTACCGCCACCCTTACACGGACGGCACCACAACTAGGTATTGTGAATGGGGACTGCGGCAGAGTTTTGTACTTTTTGAACAAGGTGCGTTTCTATTACCACCACAAGACTGTATTTTACTAAAAAAGCAGCTGTTTAAAAAAATAGAAAAAAGAAGAATAGCTGATTTTTGCATAATTCAATTTGATTTTACAACAGATGTGTCGTAGGAGGTTTTAGAATTTGCTCATGTAACTTGGAATATTTTTTAATGTTAAGTAGTGTTTGTTTGATCACCTGTTTTCTCCATTATGAAGACCACATGTGACGCTAGGGTGGCTGAAATTTAAAGCCACTGTAAAGGGTCGCGCTTTCGAAACAAAGTGGGACGTGTGTTAGGTTCCGATAATTGGAAGTTCGTATAAGCGAGCACTTCAATAAACACTGGCGTAACCAGAGATGACTTAGCTCTCTACCCTAAAAGAATTTACGTGCTTCTGCTTAAATAATAATTATATATAAAAATTTAATTAAATAATTTAGGTTAATTTCTATTTATTTTTACTGAATTATTAGTGGTTTCTTTTCAGTTTTGGATGAATTATCGAATGTTTTTAAATGCTAATTTTTTCTAATCTGTACAGTCGTTGTGATGGAGAAGTAATCTTAAAATATAGTGGAAACTCGATTATCCAGACTCCTGTCAGCCGAATCCTCAATTATCTGGACGCGCAGGGTTAATTTTCTTCTTCTTTTTGAAACAAGTGCCCATTGCGGAAGAGGAGAGGGAGAAAGTGGGAGCGGAACGGCTCCCATGTTAAAGGAAGCCCCTTACACGTGGCATGTGCCGGCTAGTCGTAAGGTTCCTGTTATGTAGTTTAAAAATCTTTGAGGTGCCCTAATTTTTTTTATATATGCATACAATATATTTAATGTACATCACTGAAGTTGTCATACCACTTTTAAATTTTTTTTCAATTGTTCTTTGAATTTTCTATTTATTTTTTAATTGTATTCGATTACAGGATTTTTGCTTATCCAGTCGTCTCTGGTCCCAATTTGTCTGGATAATCAAATTTCTACTGTAGAACTATATTTTAAAGGAGATATCCCCATCCCTTCCAAAAAAATGTGCTGTGCAATAATAAAATCTATGAAACTTATTAAATTAAACTTATCAGAATTTAATAACTTACTAAAATTTATTAGAATTTAATCATTGAGACATAATATAATTGGAAAATGGTTAAGAAAAAAAAATATAAAGTAATTAATAATATATAAACTAATTAAACTAATAATAATGAGAAATTAATAAATAATATATTAGAAATAAAGCACAGTGGAACCACGATAGCTCGGATCTTAAAAATAATAATAATACCTTTTTATTCCTTATTATTTTATACCGCAGGAGACTATACAAACGATTTGCTTGGGAAACGGAAAGAGAGCAGTAGAGATGCTAGTAACGGGGCTCTCTTTCCGGTAAAAAAAGCAAGGGATTTCTCGTATTCTGCAAAAAACAAAGATATTGATTCGCGCGTACAAATCCGCATTGTTATTAAGAGATTCGGATTCGCTGGAATATCACATTTACAGAGTTTATGAGCAGAGTCTTGACTCGAAGGCGTTACAAGTGAAGGCTGAAGAGTGGTACAAAGGTGGAGTCTTTGTGAGCCACAGAGTATGTTTTTTCTTGTAATCAGGACCGGAAGGAGGAGGAGTAGTAGTAGTAGTAGTAGTAATAATAATAATAATAAGAGAAACAAAAATAGTAGAAAAATGTAAATGAATTTTGAGTTGACCGTTGCGGGTTCAGTTTTAAAGGACATTTAAAGGGAAAGGCAGACAAAAGAAAAATGGAAAAGGAAGAGCAGGGAGAGCAGAGGAGGGGGAAGAACTGAAAACTAAAAGGAAAGAGTGGGAAGGCAGAAGTAGCAGGCAGAGCATACTTGATTTAAGTACCAATCAAAGATTTTGGCTTTAAAGGCGTGAAAAGACAGAGATTTAAATTCTTGAGGGATCGAATTCCAGATTTTAGAACCCGTAACGGAGACACTGTGTGTTTTATAGTTTGTGCGAGTCCGCGGTAGCCTGATATCGTCCTGGTGACGTGTATTGTAATCATGTGTCGTCTGTGAGATGGAGAAAGGTAAAACTAGGTCACCTTTTGTGACTTTGTACATAAGGAGTGCAAGTTTATATTTTACTAAGAGAGTGAAAGGAAGAATGCGCCATAATTTAAAAAATTGGCCAGCGTGTTCATGGAAGCCTGCAAAGTTAACTATTCGCATAAGCTTTTTTTTTTGCGTTCCTATCAATTGCCTAAGGGAAGTAAAATATGTGATTCCCCAGACCTCAAGACAGTAGGTAAGTTTTGAATAAAATAAAGAATAGTAAAGAATCATTAGGATATATTGAGGAACGACATGCCTGAATCTCAAAAATATTCCCAGGAGACTGCTAAGAGAATTGGTGAGATCGTTAATGTGTTCTTTCCAGGTTAAATTTGAATCGAAAATTACTCCAAGAAGTTTGGCTGATTTCGTTTCCTGAAGGATGGAGTTGCGGAAAGTAATAGGAGACCTGTTAGGTAATGTTTTTTGCCGGGAATAAAAAATAATGCAGTTAGATTTGGCAATGTTTACCTCCAGTAACGTTTACATGCCAGCTTGAGGTGTTATTCAAATCGTAGTTGACTTTTTTTGCACGATTTCTTCCATATTTTTTCCCAGAGATCAGGTATCGCGTCAATAGGCGTACGCATAAAGTTCATAAGGGGGTTATAGGCTCAATGGGGGGTTACAGAGCTACAACTCACATATTCCTATGTTAAATATACAAAATTTCACCGCAATGGGGGGGTCACAACTCCCATCAACACCCCTCTGAATACGCTAATGGTCGCGTCATCAGAAACAGCTGACTATTCAGGACAACTGGAGGCAGATCATTAATGTAAAGGAGGAACTTTCCTTAATAACTCGAAGTTCTCAGTAATTCGAAGTGATTTTCATTAACCCTTGAAACCCGATAACTCGAACAGCAGATGCATTTCGGAATAAGTTTCCCCTAGAGTTTCGAATTATCGAGGTTTTACTGTATCATATAAGGAAAAATTAATTTTATGTTAAACCTTTAGATTCATTCATACATGGAATTTTATACTAGCGTCTGGCGGGAGTGGGAACTGAGATGCACAATCCTTCTGCGTATGTGCGTGGACTTTGTAAATGCAAGCACGTCGCGGCTTAGGTACTAGTAATGCCGAAACACGCTATAAATTAGCTACATCAGCTAGACGCTAGATAGCTAGATTCTCTAAAACAGTCCACTACCACCATAATTCACAGTTCATAAATGCCTCCATCCATTTTCTTTTCTCTAAAATAGTAATCTATACTCCTCTAAAATACCTTCTCTAAAATATCTTCTCTAAAATACTTCCTCTAAAATGCCTCTTCTGAAATACCTCCTTTAAATACCTCTTCCAAAATACTTCTAAAATAACTCCTCTAAAATACCTCCTCTGAAATACCTGCTCTAAAATACTTCTTCTGAAATATCTTTTTTAAAATACCTCCTCGAAAAGACCTCCTCTAAAACATCTCCTCTAAAACACCTCCTCTAAATACTTCCTATACAATACGTCATCTAAGCCATTTTCTTTTCTCGTCAGATGTTAGTTTTCCAGTCAATAACTATTTTTTGATGGAAACACTGATAGGAATTTTTGCTTCCACGCACATGGGCAGAAGGATTGTTCACCGTGCAGTTCCCACTCCAGCTAGAGTCTTGTCCAGGGGTCTTCAACCTTTTTCAGTCCAAGGGCCAATTTTGCTTGTTCCCATAGACCCGCGGGCCGCACTACTGTATCAACAATATTAGGACTGAACAAATGCGGCTCAAGGGGTGCGCCCCCCTGGATCAGCCTTTGTTGATAGTTTTTCCTTAAGTCCCTATATTAGTTTTGCGTATTCACCCAAAAATATTTTCAAGATTCGCCTTTGTGACTGATATATATATATACATATATACACACACACAGTAGCGTTCATACGTATTTTGACAAAGAGTTTTTGTTTGCATGTAGACAGAATTAGACAAGAGTGTCAGATTCCAAAACTATAAAAATAAGGACACTTTTTTGGATGCACTGTGCCGTGAGCGAAGAAATGTTCTTCAAGAGCACATTGTACATTTAATTGGCACAATGCCAAAAATATGCACGGCTGGTGGCTCCAGTGGCTATCCAAACAAATATTAAACACTGAAGTGTTTTTTGCTTTTAAGTTATCAGTCAAAACAAGACTGAGCTATAAAAATAACATTTGTCAAAATACTTATGACCCAAGAGATTAAGATCAAGTATAATTTCTATTATTACAAGCTTTGAAATAAATGCTTTTTTATACATTTTTAAATATATATTCATTTGCTATTGTATTTTATGTCCAGTTAGAATAAAACATAGAGGAAATAAAATAATTAAACAAAATCTCATTGTCAAAATACTTATGAGCGCTACTGTATATATTACAATATAAAATACGTATGGAAGCAAAAAACATTTACAATTCGTTTAGTTATTAATATGTAAAGCGAAATCAAACCTTTTAGCGAGATTTTTGTCACTGCTTATTTTCAATAATCCTGTTAATATCAGGTCTTATTTTTGATATTGCAACCCTAAAAGTGTTTCTAAGGTGGACGTCAGTTATTCTGGGCCTTTGATTTTTATCAACTTCACTTTTGAAAACAGCGATTTTCAGACGCATTCGCGTACGCAGGGGGGAGGTGATAGGGATTGCAATTCCCACTGCAATAAAATTTGGTGTATATATATACATATAAATATATGGATTCACAACTTTGTAATCCCACCAACTGCAGGCCTGTAACACCCCTGTAAACTTTCTACGTCAACCTATGCGCATTTGTAAGTGCTCCAGAAGAATAGTAACATTTTCAAAGCGCGCAGTCAAATGGTTGGGAAGATGTTCTTCTCAAAATATTCAAAATAGAATTTGACGAGCCCTAACTTGAATTTTTTTTCAATCACTGTTGCACTGCAAATCAATAAAACTACACCTAATCCCCATATACGCTAGAAAACTAAAGTAAAACACGATCGAGGGGAAACCTCGAGTTAATTTAGTTCTATAGTGTTTTAAGATATTTTTTATGAAATATGAAAATGACAACAGAATAAAATATATAGATTTCAGACTCCAAGGGAGCAGGGACGTTATTTTTGTGTGAAACAATTTGCATTTTTTCGTGAGTTGGCGGGAGTCTAGTCTTTTTATTACCCATTCACGTGGACGCGTGAATCCTTTTTCTATGATATAAATCTCAAAGTTGAAATTTGAATAGAAAGAATTCCCCGTGGGCTGCATGAAGCATATGTTTTTTTAAAAAATTTCAAATTACGATTTTAAATTCGAAAGATAGGTAGGATCGTTCATATGGACAGCACACACACACACACACACACACACACACACACACACACAAAAACAAACAAAACTCGGCAAACAAACAAACAAATAAACAAAGAAAATTTCATCGCAATGCCGGCTTACAGCTTCCATTAACCCGCTGCTTACTCCAGCGTTTCTACGTGCTGAAGCAAAAATTTCCCAATTGTCCAATTTTGGTTTTGAATGGGAAAGGATCAGATGAACGAGTAAGTACCTACACGTAGCAATGTAACATGGTGTCAAGATCTGGTTATGAAAACAAAAGGATCATGGACGAGTAAGTACTTATACATGTAACAATACTATCTCATTACACAATAATTTTTACTAATTAATTTATTACTAATTAATTTTTACAAATTAATTTAATACTATCTCATCAATGTAGCATGTTGTCAAGAGCTGGTTTTGAATAGGAAAGAATCATGGATGAGTAAGTTTTCATAAAATCTTCGCATTCTGATTTCTAATATAAAAGTTACATGCTTACCAGATAAAGAAGAGCAGAGACTATTTGAGCGAAAATTAGCTTTGCTTCGTGTTCCAAGAACTTTCCTCCAGTTGTAATCCGGTAAAACAGATCGCCACCATCTGCGTACTCCATCGCCAAGTACAACTTGGTTTGAGTTTCGACAATTTCAAATACTCGAAGGATATGTGGATGCCTCAGATTTTGCGATGTGGACACTTCGTTGGGAAGCATACGTCGAGCCTTAGCCGGCAACTTTGGCTTGTCCACTATTTTTACCGCAACTTTTTCTATGCAAAACACAAAGACATATATGTTCTGTTAAACTGGGTGACTTGTTACCGCAACTTTTTCTATGCAAAATACAAAGACATGTATGTTCTGTTAGACAGAATGATTCGTTAGACAGATACGTTATGTTATACGTACGGTATGTTCTATTATAAAGTATGTTCAATTAGAGACAAGGTTCGTTAGATGATCTGTTTTGTTGTGGACATGTTTTGTTGGGCAGTATGTCGAGTTATAGAGAATATCTTTCCTGTTAGATAGCATGTTTCTTTAGGTATTATGTCTGTCTGTTTTTAGATAAACATGTGTTTTGTTAGACAGACATGTTCGGTGTGACAGATATGTTCGATTAAACAGCCCGTCTTGTTTGACAGACATGGTCTATTAAACAATTTGCTCCGTTAGACAGATGTCCTATTAAATAATTTATATCATTAAGCAGTTCATACTATTAGACAGTTTATGTTCTGCTTGATAATATGCCCTGTTAGATAGCAAAACAGAAACAGTTTTAGGATTTGGGTCTCATACGTATATACACTTCAGTTTCTTATTAAAAAAAGTTATTTTCAATCTTATCGAACTCAAAAAAAAAATGAATGTTGTGTATTCCTTTTAAGTTTTCATTACGAAACAGTTCAGTCAGCCCCTCACACTACATAAGGATTCAAATATTGATCTTTATGTATATTACAACAACAAAAATTACAACAAGAATGGCTACTCGTTGAGCTGAAGAGCTCCATGTCATACCACAACTCCGGCAATCGTCCCCACGATAACCAAATGTCCACAACTCCTCCCCACACCTCGCTGTAGATGGTGCTCTTGCACGTCCCTGTCCGTGTGGCCAGATCCCAGATAAATCAACAGGGTCTTGTACAGTGGTTCAGCAGTTCAATTTGAGTCTATTGAACTGGTTTGGATTCCAAGTAAGCTGGGTTGCCTGCAGACCCATAATGATTCTGAAGTCTTGTTAAGCCGTCGATCTTATCCCGAATGGCTCATCATTCAGTCTTGAAACGTGAAGAGTAAAAACAAATACAGGCATGAATCAGATTGAAACCTTATGCCTTAGGTACTCTGTGTAGTAAAGGTTAAATTCGTTGACTTGCACCAATGGGTTACAAGTGGGAATTTAGATAAAACGATTGTAAATACGCGGTGCACCGTGATTAGGCGATCACGTTACTCTGTTGAACGAAAGGATTATCGATAACATAAACAATGACTGATTTACGCAAAGTCCGATCGGCTTAACTGCACAGTTCGTCACACGCGTTCTCTTTCTTCCTGAAACTGCAGTAGTTCGGCTTGTAACGTCATACTTAGGCATCTCTTGTATATTTGTAACACTATATGTACCTGTTTTGCATTTTTGAACGCTATGTTTTGAATTGCGTTTGGAGAGAGGAATATTCCATGTTTTGATTGATTGCTTCCGACCTGATCAATCAGGATGTGGCTTAGAGCGATGTCAAGATTTCTAGGTATATATTGAATCAACATTTTAACTATTCAGGTATAACGAAGTCTATCTAAACATACCGCCAGCGGTTTACCCTTAAGTGGGGAGTATGGGTCTCCCCCCCCCTCCCCACTCACCTTTCTTTGATATAGGCAAGAGTAATTTGTTTTCAGGTGTGAATTTAGTAAAAAATAAATGCTAACCCAAAAAACAAATGCCCAAACAAATACCGTCAACAACATTTCCAGCGTGGCGGAAAGTGACTTGGCCCGTTGCCAGTGTCTTTTGGCAACATTGCAAAAAAATTCAGTGGTGTGACGGATTATGCAGTTTTACCGTCCGATCCAGATTACACACTGAAGAGCTATGAAGCAAGAAGCGGTCTTAATTCATTTTTATAATTAGGGCGCAAGGACAGCGAAAGTCCTGCTGCACCAGAATCCACAATTCTCCGAGTAATCCTTCTGTTAAGGGAACCAAACCCTTGATTACGGTAGACAGAAAAACGGCACGCATTATACAGTACCATCGGGAGTCAATCCCGGGTTGCTGAAACGATAAACGAATGCGTTAGCACTGGGTCACCCAGGGAAGTGTATTTACATCATCCCGAGGAATCAACAATCGCACTACGGCGAACATTTAATTAGTAAGCTTTCGTGTTTTTTAATATTTTTTTTATTTGCCGTTAAGAGTCGAGACTGGATTAACGGATGTGAACGAACCCACTACTACTGCATTATCGTAGGATCACAGCGCCTAGTGGGCGATAATCGTTAAGTAGGTCCAGGTATTTACAGGGACTGGGGCATCATAATAAGAAGTAGAAGAAGGGGAATCAAATGCAAAAGCAACCATATCAATTTTTCGTCATTAAATTATAATAAATGTATAAAGACAGTTTTATGGAAAAGGTTTCATAATTTCTTTTAAGAGACTGAATTTCTTTGAATATATCTTCCGTCCTGAGACGGTTCGTGGGAACTGAAAGCCTAACGTAATTTCTGAACCACAATACGTTTACACACTGGCGCACGCAGGGGGTTCTGATGGAGTTGTAATCCCCCATTGCGATGAAATTCTTTATATTTGCATATGAATATATAGAGTTGTAGCTTTGTAATTCCCTTACCACTGAGCCTACAACCCCTCCCTTATGAACTTTCTGCCCACTCCTATGCATTTACAAACAACCAAGTTTACCGTGAATCTAATTTAGTTCAGCGAACTCAAAGGCAAAAGGCAGTCTGGACAGGTTACGAAAATCAACTACAATAAATCTAGATAACGATGCCGAGGGCAGATAAGTCTAGATAACGTGGGCGTCGACGGCATAAAAATGGGGGAACAATATACCGATAGAAGGCATTTTGTTTGAAATTGGAGGGGATATGGAACCCTAACACCAACATTGGGGGACGGGCCCCCCCCGCTAATGACGCCCGTGCTAGATAATTAGGTCAAAGACAAGGTAAATCTAGATAACCATATTGGAGCTAGAACAAAAGTGGGGGATGAACTCTTGAAGATACGAAGAAAGTTGTGAAAGGATAATTTAAATACAATCAAGTTTTTGACACTTTCATATTCTTAATGCCTGTATTTTTGGAAAAGCTGTATTTTAAGAAAACTCGTATTTTAGGAAAGCTGTATTTTAAGAAAATTTGTATTTTAGGAAATCTGTATTTTACGAAAACTTGTATTTTAGTAAAAGCTGTATTTTAAAAAGACGTATTCTAAGCAAAGCTGTATTTTAAGAAACCTTGTATTTTAGGAAAAGCTGCATTTTAAGAAAACGTATATTTTAGGACCTTAAAACACAAATCCTAGTATGAACCACATAAAAATGAGGTGTCAAAAGCTAGATTGTATTTCATATTGAAGGTAGGTTAGTCTAGATTAGGATATTAAAGGTAAATAAGTCTAGAAAACGATGTTAATAATTCATGTTGTTTCGAACTAATTTCTTTCCAATTACAAGTATTGAAGAACTTCGTAGACTATGCCTTTTCTATAGGCGCAGGCAGAAAGTTCGTAAGGGGGTTATGGGCTCAATGGGGGGGAGGGGTTACAGAGCTACAACTCACGTATTCCCATTGTAACGAAGCTGTTTAACTTTTACCTTCTTTTAACTGTCAATAGATGGCAGCACATAGAGAATGGGAATAATTGTGCATTCGGGGGTCATGTGACCTTACCGACGCGCCAGAGACAGCTAGACTTTCGTAGGTAGCTGACGTCAGGTCCACGTTAGGCAAATAAAATGACAGCAGTGAATTTGAAAACGGTTAGAAAGTGTAAATAGTGTAAATATTTGATTGAGCTACCGTGTGACTGTTTCGCACTAAATGGATAAACACGTTAACGATCTTCGTTGTGCTTTTGAGTTTTAAATAAAGTGTACCTGTGTGTGTGGTCGCTGGTATACTATGTTAAATATACAAAATTTCATTGCAATGGGGAGGTTAAAACCCCCATCAACACCCCCTGCGTACGCCAGTGATCTTTACCCGCCGCTACCGAGGCTGACTAGTAACAACATATTATATTAATTTATCCATTTGTTTATCGTAAAATTGTATAATTATTTTATTGGAACATAATTTGATTAATGATAATTATATATCATATTAACGCCCATTATGTGTTGTTTTTTTTTTTATGTAATTTGTTTGTTTGGATTTTTTATGGCGCAAGAGCATCTGGGCTATACTGCGCCAATTATGTAATTTATATTGTCTGCAAAAAATGAAGTTGAAAAAAATTAGTAATTTTATCCTTCACTAAGGCGGGCCTAAAGTTCAGTCAAAATATCTGTCGGCTTACTTTATCCTACCAACACCTGATAAGTGAATTTTCTTTTATGCTAAAGTAGGTTTTTTTCACGTACAATCGAAAATGTAAATGTTCTACACCTCAGAAATCATGTTGGTGTCGCCCATGAATGTATATTTAAAATTCTTAGTGTCTGGAAATTAAAATATTCATCTGATAATCTTTGCTTACCTTTAGTGAGATAGTGTACCGCCACTTTGACCTTTGAAAATTTTCCTTTGCCGATGTCCCTGTACAGTCTGTAAAACCCCACTCTATTGCCTAAGGCAATCTCTTTTTGCCAACGCTCATTGTGCGTTAAGCTGTTTAAGCCTTGTTGGTAGATCTGGACCGGGTCTAGAATACCGTCTTCGCTTTTGTGGTCGGGGTCAGAGATCAGACTCAACGTTGTGGGCTTAAAGATGGATGACGTAGACGAAGAACGAGAAGAGAGGGAACCTTCTTCGGAAAATGAACGTCTTGGACGTCGATTTTTTGAGCGTCTTGTGTTTAGAACGAATCTCGATTCAACGGGAATCTGAAATAAACGAGGCAAAGTAACGTTCAAGAGGAAATTAATCAGGAAATTATACTATAATAGAACTATATCTATAGGAAATAATATTACTATAATAGAATTATATTAGGAAATAATATTACTATAATAAAATTGTATTAAGAAATTATATTACTATAGTAAACTATATTAGAAAATTATATTAATATAATAGAACTATATTAAGAAATTACATTACTATAGTAAACTATATTAGGAAATTATATTCCTGTAATAGAACTATATTAGGAAATTATATTACTATAATAGAACTATATTAGGAAATTATATTACTATAATAGAACTATATTAGGAAGTATATTACGATAATAGAACTACATTAGGAAGTATATTACGATAATAGAACTATATTAGGAAATTACACTGCTAGATAGAACTATATTAGGAAATTATATTACTATAATACAAGACATATTGAAATTATATTACGATAATAGAACCACATTAGAAATACATTGCTATGATAGAACTATATTAGGAAGTATATTACTATAATAGAACTATATTGGGAAATTATATTACTATAATAGAACTATATTAGGAAGTATATTACTATAACAGAACTATATTAGGAAATTATACTGCACTACAATGGGGGAAACGATATTAGGAAATTATACTACTATAATAGAACTACAGGGTGGTCCTGAACTCTACCGACAAAATAAGAGGGGTTGTTGGGAACACCAAATAAGGCATATTTGCCCATATCCCCGTGTCCGCAAAGGGGCCGGTTTGGCTGTAGAGCGTAACTACTGTTTATGTCCATGTCTTTTCTACGTAGCCAATTACATGAATTAAATACAATTTTTGATACATAATTTAAGTGATTGAGCTAATAATACAGCAGAGACAAAGAAATCCGGAATTCCGTTTTCTGATTTTGATCTGTGTTACTGTTTAGTGAAAATAAGCCTAAAAATGCCTTTTTTAACACACTGGAAAAGAGTTGGGAACTGCCAAGTATGTATAACAGGTGAAGAACATCAAAATAAAAATTTTTTGTTCAGTGAATTTTTTTCCAAAAATTAGCCATTCGGGCACTGCAGCGAATTTAGTATTTGCATCCACCACATTCAAGGTTTCACAAATGGCTACAATGCGCCATTTCAAGAATTTTTAAAGTTAATATCTACGGACGTCGGGCTTTCTTTAACGACTTTCTAAAATCAATTAAATTCACTGGAGTTGTACGTGTAGAATTCATGGTTGCAAATGAAGCAGCGGATTCTATGTGACTACCCTTGATTGCATGGATAACATCTAATCTGTAGTCCATATGGAGCTACACACTCGAAACATATCAGTAGGCACTAGCACCAGCACATTCGGAATGCGTATTTTCAGTTCTTGAGTTGCTTTAGGGAAAGGAGGCACAAACGTAAGGTCTTTTACATATCTCCTTAAAAAGAAATCGCACGGAGTTAGGTCAGGAGATCTAGGTGGCCAAGGGCAAAACACTACATCATGAGGTTCACCACGACCGATTCAACGGTTTGAAAGATAGACGTTGATTTAAAAAAGGTGTGAAGCTCCTTACCGCAATATGGGTAAGCTAGACGTTGATTTAAAAAGGTGCGAAGCTCCTTACCCCAACGTGGGCAAGTTTCATCTTGCTCCACAAAGGACGAAACTTTAAATTGCCGTTTAATACTCTGTGTAAATCTCATCCTTGTATCATTGTTCCTTAAACAATTATAGCCATTTTTAACTGGGGCAATAATTTTGAATTACCCTGTATATGTAATAGCTGCATTATTGTAACTACTCATAGAAAGAATTGATTACGAACGTATCATTTATTAATTTTAAATAAATTAATGAAAAAATTAATAAATAAGAAAAAGTTACTTATATTAACTTTTCTATTGACGTTAAGATAATTTTAAAAGTTTATTGGTACGTAGAAATTTTTTAATAAAATTTTACATATTTTAAGTGAAAATTAAATACTGTATCAAGAAATTTGGACGAAGGTCAATAGCAAAACTTACAGTTCAAATAAATAAATAAATAAATAAATAAATAAATAAATAAATAAATAAATATATATAGTTGAATTGCTATGTCACATGTACAGCAAAGCGGCGCAAGACAATGATGACAAAAAATCAGATACAATGCAAAGGATTAAGTTTTAAAAAGAAATAAAATTATCGTGAAAAACTACTAACACTTAAATAAAAACTGAAATAGGGAATCCGCAGGTTCCATTTTTAAATTGCATTTTTAAGGAATGAAAACATCGTTCTTTAAATAATGAAAAGATGAAATACATTATCTACCAATAATTGTTTGGGTACACCTATAAATCAAGCAATTTGAAGCTTTATATGGCGGTGCATTAAACTGGAATCAATTTTAAACACCGATCACTATCCAGGCTATGACAAGGACCGATAATTCCGTTGATATTCTCGATAATCAGCTTCCAACACTGCGGCAATTCTATAGAACAGGTGAATGGTATTATCAGAATGATAGCGCACATTATCACAAAGCTGCAGTCATGGAAGAGATTGTTGGTGGGGGTGTGGGGATGTGAAACGATTGTCTTGGCTGGCCCGGAGTCCTGACCTCAACCCCCTTTTTGGACATTTTCGGGACAAAATTAGAGAAAAGAATGGAGACCAATTCGGCTTGAATCAACCATAAGATTACACGAAAGTCTTCCTCAGCCAGCACTGGTGATAATTAAGTCCAAATGCGGACATTCTAAGTATTTAAGTCAGTGTTTTGTGTTTAAGTGTTTAAGTAGTGTTTGTGTGGTGTGTGCGTGTGTTAATAGTGTCCGGAAAATGTGAATAGTGTACGTAGAATCTTGGGGATCCGAATTCTGTGCCCTCCCTATAGAAGACCACGAATTTAATTATCACTAGTATAAAATATCGAATTAAGAATACTTTACATAACTGTACAAATTTATTTTAATTGTTTTTGAAAATTTACTTAATTATTGATAAATAACGTTATTTCCGCTGCTTCGGAAAACATTTTTAGAAGTGGACAATTGAAACCATTCTTGACAACATAACATTAAGCGTTATTATTTAATAACTATATTTTTATTAAGAGGATAAAAAAGGCTATTTTTATAGTTACTTATAGAATTTGATCACCTGTTTCGTAAATTGTTGCTTGACTTCCCAATTTTTCATTTAAAATTAAATAGTTAAGATAATAATAAGGTGTAGTTAAGTAACTATTGTTAAAGAAGTTTTTGATGTTAACTAGAAGATAAAAATTTAAGCAATTTATATATGCAAGGTCAGTGTATTTACAGGAAAGGCATCGTTAGGGGAATAACAGTCTTCATTTAGCTTCAATGGCTTACCCCCCTCCCCCTTGTACTCGAAAATGCAGGTAAAACAACTTCGATGGCAATCGAGTTTAATTAAATTTAATTTTTATACTCGAATAAAATACTTAAACACACATACTTAAATAAAATACCTTGGACAATTTTCTATACTTCTATATCGTTTTTATATATGAAAGCATGTTTTTAAAGAATATATAATCAATCAAATCTTACCTTGCCGTTGTACGTATGCCTTCTTGACAAAACTGCAGTTTTCTGCCTGATCTGTGGTATAGTACTTTCATTTTCCATTATGGGCGGTACTGTACTTCCATTCTGTACTGCTGTTCCATTATGCACATTTGCAGTAAGGGATTTCACACTGCCCGATGTATATAGTTTCCTGCAATTGGATATAAGGCCAATTTTTTTCTTCACCTTTGCTGATGAGTCACTATGAAGGGAAACATTCCACTCACAACACGATAATGATAAACGATAATAAGTGATAGAGTAAAGAACTAGAAATACTAGAATAGTGGGAAAAATAATTAAGACAATAGGGAAAGCACAAAAAAATAATGAAAAATATATAATGAAAGTAACAGTAAAAAATAATCCAATATTTATAAAGAAATTATACTGTGATATACATATTATAAAAAAAAAATAAGATATATATATATTATTAGATACCTATAATTTATGCTTCCTTTTCCGTTGGAAACAACTTCCATATTCAGAAAGTGTTAAAAACAGCGGAGCAATCAAATTCTTGTATTGTGAAATGGACTATTAAAGTGTATATTTCTGGACCCGGAAGACAAAATGCCCTTTTCTGATTTCGGTTTGCTTTGCACGGAATTTATATGTCCGCGCCAAGGGGGAGTCGTTCCGGTAAGGCTATTGGTCGAAAGCCTCGTCACATGACTGGCCAGAAAACTTATCTCCAGCTGGCACGTATCGATCGCTTTCAGGTCATGATATATATGTGACAAGTAATGTCAGTTTCTGAATGTATGTTTTTTTTTCCGAAACGAAGATTAAATGAAAGAATTATTTCGTTTGCAACACTGTCATCCAAAGCAGTGATTCCAAAATATTTTATTCCAGTGGCCGGTCGTAGCTCGCAGTGGCTGTCGTGATCAGCGTTACAATAAATATATCTCATATTTAAGTGATTTTTATTATTATAGAGAATATAAGGACCGTCTGCAGATATAAAAAGAAAAGAAAAAGAAAAAAGGACATTGACTCTTTGAGTCCACTCCTACCAAACATCGGCGCAACAAATTAACATTGGGCGCAATTATAATACAATAATTTTCATTCCATTTCCTCATGTAATCTTAATAATGATTTTGAATTCCAGGTAGAGTAACATATATTACTGCGGGTAGTAGATGTGCCTACATCTGATGACACAAGAAGAGAAGTAAGGAATTTGATAAACCACCAAATATGAAAATCTGTGGATTGAAATTGAAAGATACTGGTAGAGAAAAGTAAAAATCTTTCCAATAGTAATAGTACTAAGTGCAATTCAAACGAACTTTGAAAATTACTTAAATATAATGGAAATATACAAGCTAACAATACACCAACTTCAAAAGGCCGCCACACTTGGTACTGCCCACATCCTTCGAAAATACGTATATCTCAAGAAATCAACATGAACCAGGGTCACAGCAATTTAAAAATTCAGGGGACTTACGGATCTTTAAAAATGGTCGCACACAAAAGTATTTCGGTATTACGAGAATCATGCAGTTTGTTATTCAATGGGGAATTCCTTGATCCCCAAGCCCCCTTTTTGTACGCCGTTGTGCGCATGCTTCATAAAAATAAGGCATTTGTTACGCCAACTTATTCAATATATATATGCATTTTTCATTCATTATTTATATTACATAACAAATGCTGATCCTAGATTTATAAGTAGTTTGTTTGTTCGGATTATTTATGGCGCAAGAGCATCTATGCTACTGCGTTATTTATAAGTAGCAGAGATTCCTGATGGACAAAAAGATGTGAAACGCATGTCGAAACTAATTTTTTAAACTATGTTTGTAAAGGTGACCAACTTGTAAGCCTAATCTGCGTAGCGCTAGGCCAAATTATGTTGTCAGGCACTATTTCATGTTGTTACAAAAATTGTATTAAATTTCATACTTACATTCTGTTTAATTTATCCTTGTATTGGTACAACCCTGAATACAAATGATTTGTGCCACAGGTCTATGGAAACTATTTTAGTATGTCCTGTCGAAGACCTATTATATCACATTAGTACGCTAACTTTTTATCCTATCTTCCCATTAGTAATGCTCTATATATTTTTATATAGTTTTACTTATTTTCTTATGTATGTCTGATATTTTATTCCATAATTTAATTCCCATGTGCTCCACACGTGTTCCATATATTCCAGTATTTATTTTAGTAAATTTAAGCCACATTCTTTTTCCAGATTTGCCGATTATTACTGTATTGAGAATAGAAATTATTTCCATGTGCCCTCGACCGTTCATTTTTTTCCCCATACATGGATTTAATGTTCATTAGCTTATCCTACTGGTAATGCACTTTGCAGTACATTTGACAATTTGACAATTTACAACATTTTTCTTTTAATTGATTCAAAAAATATGTCATATAATGTTTGTATCACATTGGTGTTCCCTTTTCCCACAATCCTCCCCACACAATTAAGAATATGATGACTACAAATATTCAAAAAAAGGTAATATGTCTCAAGCAACGTTTTCTTTGGGATACCATATGATCTAATTTCATAATCCATCCACAATTCCTTACTTGTCTTACGGCGAAATTTGTTTATTCGTTTATTCTAATTGAGTTCATCAATTAATATCTTAAAGTATTTTAATTTCTTCTTTCAAAAAATTTTGACAGTATGTATCCATACAATCACAGCATGCAAGATCATAGCCAAGTCCCGTTAAAAATTTAGTTTTGGGAGGACGGGTCCCTAAGATCCCCCCTGGATACGAGCATGACCAACACCATAGCTTAATGGACGCCATTTTATGTCGATTTTTTTAACACAAATATTTGGAATCCTAATAATTATTACTCTTGTTTGTAGTTCCATCACCGGCGTAAGCAGAAAGGTTATAAAGGGGAATACATTTATAAAGAAAGGTTAAGTAACTTCATACATACAGACAGACAGATAGATAGATAGATACGTATCCAGGGGGATCTTAGGGACCGGTCCCCCCCAAAAAAATTTTTAATGGGACTTGGCTACGGCCTTGCATGCTGTGATTGTATCGATACATGCTGTAAAAATTTTTGAACCCCACGGAAATTAAAACCTGCCTACGGCCTTGCTATTGGTAGTCATTCAGGACCCACTGTCTAAGCACGCTCATATTTTTTGACTCCAACTTAGACAGTTAAAGTTACAACAGACTTCTCGTGTTTTATATTTAATATTATTAAATACTGTCCAGTGATTTGTGAAATCTCCAAAGACCTCGCGTTCGAGTTCATAAACTTTAACATATAGAAATCGATTTGTCTGCCAGATGAAACATTTCAACACAAGTAGTCCTACATCATACTTGGTTTATACACACCGATCTGCAGTTTGCATTTAGTTAATAGTACGTTATTGTTTTACTCACACGAAAGTGAATGATGAATCATAGCGATCGTGAGGAGGTGACGACTGGATCGATGTTCTGTTTTTAGAAGAGCCACGATTCACTTTTCGGCCGGACAGTAGGCGAATGTTCATATGAAAAGAACAAGGAATACAAAACAGCCCATCGTTCTACGCAAGAAAAGCATATGCATGATGAAAATTGTTTGATGGTTTGGAATGGCATTACCATGAATGATTATTTCAACTTATACCTTTCAGGAGTGACACAATAACTCGTCAAAAGTATAGCAATGTTATCTAAAGTCCTAAAGTGATCCTATACGTTGCAGCTATTATTAACGCATTTGTTCTTATCACAGGCGTATGCAGAAAGTTCGTAAGGGGGGGATCACAGGCTCACGGGGGTTGCAGAGCTACAACTCACATATTCCTATGTTAAATATACAAAATTTCATTGCAATGGGGGAGTTACAACCCGTATCAACACCCCCTGAGTGTACCAATGGTTCTTACGTACGATACATATATATACAGGCTGAGTTTAATCCACCGCACCTCCGATACATTTTTGAAATCCTTATGTTATTATAAGCCTATTTGCAAATCATTGTTGGGTCGAAAAATGGAATTTTATATTTTTGTTTTTAATTTTTTTCGAGCGGACTATATTTGCTGATTCAGTGAATCATAGGTTAGTGGAGGCCAACCTTATTTTTAAGATTACACGCCCACTTGGCGAGATATTTTGACTTGTAGAGCCAAATTAGTATAAGATTTATTACGGCAAAATATTTTATGACGGAAAAAAAGGTTTAATTATTGGTTTTATGACTATTCAACACAGAATAGACTGAACGGAATGATTTCATATTTTGGCTAGAAACTGATTACGCATATAATAAATTGGGTAGAAGTGAATTGTAATCTATAGCATTCGCCAAGAAAGCTCGCCAAACTCTTAAATGCAATTTTCAAAAAAAAAAAAAAAAAAAAGTTTGGCTGACATTATTTCGCGAAAACATCCACGCGCGGGATTCAAAATAAAATGAATGCTTCTCTTATGCACAAACTGAATTGCAACTTGCAATGTGATTATAAAAATTAAAGTAAATTGTTTTCTGCTATGACTTTCAGAAATAAAATAAAAATAATATAGAACTTCAATTTAACGAATAGAGAAAAAAATAACTTTACAGCTACTTCAAAATCTAATACGTTTAAATTTAAAAAGTTAACGCTAGCTCTGTATTACTGGACGTATTCTAAACTTTTAGAATACATCCCGCGTTCGCTTTTTCACATTTTTCGACCAGCTTGTTATCCCGCCGCGTGTTGCCAAAAGGGTTGCAATTGGCGCTATTTTAACTACCTTTTAACACTTAATTTCTCGATTCCTTGGAGGGTGGGATAGTTGCAAATTTTCATACATTAAGGATTTTAATGTGTCTACATTAAGCTCAATTAAATTCGTTAGATTCGGCATGTGAGCTCCTATGGTGGAGGTTTACTTGTGAGTTTTCCTGTTTTTCTCAGTCTGCAATGTACGAGTCACCTCTATGTGTACGAGCCAATCTCCTAAAAATTCCTCCAATGAGGCAATCCTCTCTATCTCTCCAAGGGGCAGACGCCCCTACACGCTTTTCCCCACTTCCCAAGTCTTATAATAACTCGTGAAAAGCAAGAAAAGAATATTATATTCAAATTTAGCCTTCTTATAAAGACCGAAGTATAGGAGGGGGCAACATATGATGAAGTCCGTGACCCACCACACGTAGTTAATAGGCAACGTATTTTTGTACGAGAAAAAGAGGAATCTTGACTTTGTGCCAGTGGAACTCGTAACGTGTCTTATGTTCAGTGTATCTATTGGATAAAGTGAAAGAAAATACAATGTTTCAGTAACGTACGCAAACATTTTATAAGGGGTTATGGGTGTACTAAGAGGTGGGGAGAGTTTCGACAATCAAAATTTAATTGTATACAGGAAAACAAAAGGTCAATGGAGTTACGACCCCACCAACCCCTCCTCCCGTGTGCTCGAAATAGGATCCCTGCGTCGAGCCCGCGGTGTCTTGACCTATTAGACGAATGTAGACAAGAACAAATGCATTTTTCTCCGTATATGAGGATGTAACATATTATTACCCTTCACAGGAATAACACAATTGCCAAATAATGGTCAACACAGAAATCGAAGCGAGATTTTTGTGAGTTTTTCGGGGAATTTATATCAATGTTTAATTCTATAAAATAATAAAAAATTCCCCACGAAAAACTCACAAAAATCTCGCCCCGGAGGTTATTTGGCAACTGTGTTATCCCTGTGAAGGGTAATAATATCTTACATCCTCATATACGGATAAAAAATGCATTTGTTCTTGTCCTTGTTTGTCTAGTAGGTCAAGACACCGCGGGCTCAACGCGGGGACCCTGGTTCGAGTCCAGGATGAGGACGGCGCCTCTTTTTCTCCAAAAACAAAAAAGCTCTAGCTTGAGCTAAATATACGTGGGTGGCAAACATTATTGTATAATAAATTCCCCCACGAAAAACTCACAAAAATCTCGCCCCGGAGGCTTTTCTGTGTTGACCATTATTTGGCAATTGTGTTATCCCTGTGAAGGGTAATAATATCTTACAAGAAAATGACCTTTGACGTTGATCTTGCAACCTAGTTGCTTGTAGGATTCTAACATCTCGTCTACTA
The DNA here is from genome assembly GCA_006491805.2 of Dysdera silvatica. Lineage (NCBI taxonomy): Eukaryota > Metazoa > Arthropoda > Arachnida > Araneae > Dysderidae > Dysdera > Dysdera silvatica. The sequence continues at coordinate 41,614,374 of QLNU02014802.1, forward strand.
AAGTGGTGTAATTTTCATCCTCCTTGTTTTCCAAAAAGTTGTGCACCACATTCTTGAAATCAGTCCATTACTCATAGTTTTCTCGAATATGGTATCCGCCATTAATTTTTGTATTTGTGAGCCCATAAAAATTCCAGTTTTGATTTTTTCCGACGTAATCGATGGAAACTTACGAGAAAAGTACTGAAAGCATTTACTCCCCTTGCTTTAAGCTGTCATGAATTGCTTCATTATACATAGTTTAATGTGTAACGGTGAGGAGGAGGATTGTGCAAGGAGATTAATGGGAAAGGTGGCCGCCGAAGGTGGCAGCGCTGTATTCCCAGACAGGCTTTTGTCATATGATATGACGACCAGTGGACCGAGAAGGGACACTGGGGGGGAGGGAGCATTGCAGGGGATTGTCGATCGAAACAGGCGTACAGAGACGCACAGCTCACATGATTGTCGTCATTCAACGTCGACCGGAGACCACCCACGATCAGTCCGCCCCGAAGAGCGGCCGAAATAGATGGATGGCGCGGAAGAACAGGCGTAAATCATTCCCCGCAACCAGGGCGCACGAGACCAGAACAATCCGGACAGGCATTACATACCAATTTATCATCCACTGTTTGCGAAAGCTGGCCCCCAAGCGATCGCAGCGGACGAAGACAATGACGAACGCCCGTCATGGACAGAAGGCCAAGCACGGCCCTAGCGACGAAGTCCGAATTACGAGGGAGGGCGGAGTCCGGTCCCAGAATAGCAGAAGCAGGCATCCATCCACCGCCACCCGGCGGCCAAAGTGAATATCCCAAGCACTCCGTCTTAAGCGAGCTGGAACCAACACCCGCCAGCCCGGAACAGACATCCGCACGCCACCAGAGCTGAGACCGAACTCCAATGTGTAAGGGTGGCAAAAGTATTTTCGAAGGATCAACCAATGGAATTAAAACAATTTTTTTGCCAGGTGTAAAGGTATTTCTGATTGTCTATTGCTTTCGAACCCAATGGTTCTTCCTTGCTCTGGAGTCCCATTCTCACAAAAAACATGGAAATTTCGTATAGCCTGTTTATTGGCCGAGTAATATTCCAATGACTTTAAAATCCCCGCACAAAGACCGTTCATGACGCTTGTACTGCACACGTTCCAGCAGAAATTTAAGGTTGCCATACGTCTCTCTCAAAGTTTCGGATTTTTTTTTTTCCTTCTTTCAGAGCAGCTGTCATTTTTATGCTTAGTGTTTTTTTTATTGAAAAATCACTGTTTGAGAAATATTTTCTTAGAAACGTTTTTAAAAATTTACTTTCAGAAATAATTTCTACATAAGTGGATTAATGCATATATCTGGACATAGGGAAAAAAGATGAATGCCATTTACTATATGAAATGAAATTAGATTTCCGTTTGCTTCATCACGGCACTACAAATGGTACTACATCCTACATTGGGTCACATATTTGTTTCGTTGCTGCTCGGGTTCGTTCGGGTTGACTTCAAGTGTTTCGGGTTCAGATTTGACTCTTGCGGGTTGGATTCGAGTTAACCAGATTTTTCAAAAAGTCTACAATATTATGTATAATTTAAAACTGCACACTAATCCAGGAAATGTTGCTAATAGAATTTCTCTATTTTTTTCTCTTCAAATTTAGTGTATGAAGTCTAAAAAATTTCCAGCTTTTTTTTTTCTGGCTTGCTTTCACGCCTAGGTGTGACTCATTTTCATTATTCTGCGATGTATTTGTGTGTATCTAATCGTTACACAATTAACTAATTAACACAATTAATTACACAATTACACAATTAATTTTAAACATTTCCATGAACATTTCCATGAGTTACAAACGTTGTGATGTATCGATGTCATTAAAAAATTACCCTTTTTTACATTTTCAAATTTTCGTGATTTGTGAAAAAACCTGACGTGTTACGGATATTTTTCACGGACATTTTCGTAATCTGCAGAGAAAATATGTTCCGATATAACTCTTTATTTCAAAACAACAGGAAAAAAAGTGAAAAAATGCAGATTTGTGTTATTTACAAAAGTTGTATTTTGTCGCAATATATAATCTTTATTTATTTCTACATTATTGAATCATCCTTATGTATATAACAGTTTGTTCATACACATCAAAATCCATAGCAATTTATGTCAATACACACATAAATGTCTAATGTGCAAACACAATGTGAAAGGTTCGGAGAATTGCACAAGTGCAACCTGCTCCAGACCCGGAAAGTGAAGGGAAAAAATGTGAGTTCAATTCTGTTATTGATCAGCCGATATTTTTTTTTTTCATTGAATACATTAATTTTGTTTTGGAAAATGAAGCAATAGGAGAGAGTGTGTGTGTATGAGATGGAGGCCGCCAGGTTTCGGGTGTGCAGGTTGTGCCTCTCAACAAAGGCGCCTGATCCCAGTGGAGTAGAGCAGGGGTGTCACCGGAGCAAAAGCCCGGGCGCCAAACTCTTATGGGCGCAAAATTTCAATATTAGACTCGTGGAAGGGAGTGTAAATGAGTTTTAACGGGCGCAATATTTAATTTACCCCGGGCACTGGTAACCCACGCTACACCGCTGTGCAGTGGCGGATTTATAAAATTGCCGCCCTTAGGCACAGCCTGTACTGCCGCCCCCTCCCTCCTTTACAAAGAAAGGGATATTTGTAAAAAGAAACGTATTATACTCTCAACGTTTCGTATGTAAAGGCGATTTTTCATATAATTATTCAAACTAATAAGATACAACTCAAAATTATTGCTACCACCAGTGCCGTAGCTAGATATTTTGCCGCCCGGGGCGAGTGACTGTCATTGCTGCCTCCCGCCAATGGCATAACAAATAAATTTTGCGTTTTAAAGGATAATTGCCGCCCCCGAATTGTGGCGCCCGGGGAAACCGCCCCTTCCCCTAGCTACGCTACTGGTCACCATAGTCTCCGACTTCCTGGCTTTGAGACACTTTTTGAATCCATAATAATTTTAGTATGAATTCCTGGAACCTCTGATGTTTTTGCGCGTATTTCGCGTATTTAGAAAAAATACGCACGAATTTTGTTTTTCGTTATCATTTCAAGTTTTTCATTATCCATTCGTTTACTACTAGTATATATGAAAAGCGTGTCAGCCCGGATTTATAAATGAGCACACTGGGCAAGTGATTAGGGCGCAAAAATTTCAGGGGCGTAAAATTTTAAAAGGCTACGAACCTATTTATTTATTTATTTATTTTGTAATCTATCTACCGTAGAATTTTGTTAATGCGTAAGGTGACCAGATGTCCAAATTTGTATAGGAGAGTCCCGCTTTGGACGAATGTATGTCCCACTGTCCCCAAAAGACGCGTTTTCGTTCCAATTTGAAAGGCAGTCTGGCTAGTTAAGAAATTGACTAATACAGAGGTTGTCAAACTGTGAGGCGCTACAGTTGTTCAAGGGGACGCGAGAAAATTTTGAAATTCTTGTTTTTAGCTTGAGCTAAGTTAATAAATTTAAAAACAAAAACAAAAAAACATATGCTAATTGTGGAGAGTAATTCAGTTACGTTAAATATGATATTTTTATTAAATCTATATTTTAAATAAATAAATAAACATAATTATTATCATTATGTGTTGGTAGGTTACTACGTCCCTCTAAGGGCGGAAAATGTTCTATAAATGATGGTGACTTCGTGAAAAGGAGGACTAACTGTGTTCTTTAATAAAAAAATGCTAATATGTTTATATGAGTGAAAATATTATTTTTTGTGGAATTAGACATCGAATGTATTTAAATAATACTGTTCCAATTTGAACCATATATTCATTTTCTTATAAATAAAGTGTTAAAATATGCATATATGTAAACACGAAGTAAACAAAACATTTTTATTCGTATACAACGTCAAGGTAGGCGATAGTATAAACGTCCGCATATAAATTTAAAGTGGGAGCTCAGGGTAAGAAGTTTGAGAACCACTGGACTAATATATTAGTAGCTAATATTTAAAAAGTAATTATATTTATTATTTAAAGACAATTACATAATTTTTATTTATAAATTAATATTAAATTATTATAAATTATTTTGCCTAGAAACATTTATCTAGAAATAAAATTCTTTTAAGAAAAAGAACAACAAAACAACATTTTCAACGTTGTCGATTTTGGAAAATTTTATTTTTAAGTTCTTCGATGTAGCCCCTAGGCCTGTGCCTCGTAAGCCTACATAGCAATCCGCCACTGCCGCTGCTTGATCGGGAGGGGCGTCATTTCAAAAAGACAAATAGTGAATTTTTATACGATGCATTCAGATCAATTATTAAATACATAAATAATTAAATCCATTAAGACGATGAACGATAACAAATTTTTATACAATTCATGAAGTAAAACTTTTTTGAAAAAATTGCTCAACTTGAAATAAGGCGAAAACAATGAACAGTAAACAACGAATTAGCTGCGTTTTCTTGACATAATACAACTATATAAGTGGTGCGTAGGCTCGAATTTAGGCTGCGAGATATATATATATATATATTGTATTTGTGTATTAAAAAAATAAAAATTTCTTGACATCGATTTCATTTCAATTTACAAATTCCGTATTATGGGGGCGCTGCAATCCAAGTTTGCACAAGGCACCGTTACCACATACAACGGCTCTACAGGTAGGCAAATAGATAGATAGACAGACAGACAGGTAGATAGATAGATAGATTCTTTGGAAAACTTGTAGGTTTCTGGCGCGGCAAGGCCTTATCTAGCCTTAAACTACTCAGACCCAGAAATCTTGAATAACATCTGTGCAGCAACTGGCAATGACCAAACCGTATTTCTTTTAATTATATGAGTATTCATGAATGATCGATAATTTTCAGACATCGAAATCTTTTAGCATTCGAGAAAGGGTATACTGTTCATTAGGACCTGCAAGGGACTGTAAGCCGATTAAAATAACTTACGGCGTTCTTAATACATGAACTTTAAAAAAAATGGAAGGTATTTACGAGTAAATTTCTGCAGAGCGGACCCTCATATTATAAAAGGAGAATTTAACGAGCCCTCGTCTTATAACCAAAGAATTTACGGGGCCGCGTTTTCATAAAGGTTGAGAAAAACTACTCTGGAACAGTGGTGTGCAAACCGTGGGTCGCGAGAAAAATTTTGTGGGTCGTCAAATTCAAAGAAATGTATATAATATGCATATAACATATTTTTTTAAGTAGAGGACAGTTCGTCCAGGAGTCGCATCATCTAGGGGTCGCGATGAAATTTTACACAAAATGGGGTCGGAAAGGAAAATAGTTTGCTCACCACTGCTCTAGAATGTATAAATATTTAATATGCATGCATACATGTTTATCCTGAACAATTTGTTTTCATGTCACCTTAATCTATTTCTCCCCTGCATTATTTTATTATGTGTTCTGATGTAAAATACGTCATTCAATTTAGTTTTTACTTATAGATTTCACCAATAGATGGCAGCACACTCCTATTACTGATTTACTTCAGTGGTTTCCAACCTGTGGGTCGTGACCCTCAAGGGTAGGGCCGTCCTTAAGCAGGGGCGAGCGGCCTACGCCTTGCCCCCCCACCCTCGCTTCTTGGAACCCCGCGAAGCGTAGTTCTCAATTATTAATATTAATTATTATTATTTATTTATGATAGGAATTATTTTCTCCCTGCCATTGATTAGGAATCATGTCTATAAAGGAAAGAGTCCATTAATCAGAAAAGCATATAAACTATTTTGTTTTTTGTACAACATATGTGCATTGAAAAATGACAGACGACGATTTAATAAATGCTGCATGGAACCAGACATCAGTTTACGCGGTGATTCTTAACGCGATATTAATAAAAGTGAGTTGTATGAAGAAATCAGAAATTTTTGTACACATCTGTTGAGAAAATTTAACAAGCTTAACACCTTTGGAGTGAATCAAACAACAATATCAATCAACGTTTATTGGCGTAGTGATACCAACGCCGATGGTATGGCGTGATTAGATGGTGAAACGTTCGAAAGAAAATAAATATTTCTGCCTTCGGTGGGACCTGAACCCACGACCTTCTCCCACCGAACGCAGAAATATTTATTTTCTTTCGAACGTTTCACCATCTAATCACGCCATAACATCGGCGCTGGTATCACTACGCCAATAAACGTTCATTAATATTATTATTTGCTTTAATCTGCGTAGTGTTCGATTTATATAAATAACCTTTGCAGTGTTTGAAAGACATATCTGTGATTTATGATTTATTTCCGAATTTTGCAACTGATTTAAGCAGAAAGAAGCTTTTCTAAATTAAAATTAATAAAAAACTATCTGCGAACGGAGATGACGCAAGAAAGATTGAACAACTTTACACTGTTATCCGTAGAATACGAAATTTGTTCAAATTTAGATTTTGAATGCCTTATAAATGATTTTGCTGAACTGAAAAAAAAAAAGAAAAAAAAAAGTTATATTATTAGGCCCGTATAAAATCCCGTGATCAAATTGCTAGTGAAGATATTGAAGTGTACGTAGGGAGCAATTGAATATCGACTGGACGTCATCTGTGCCACTACGGGGTGCATGCATTGACGTGTACGAATGAGGAAACAAAACTTTATGAATTATCTTACCGCATGTTGAAAACCGTTTACTACTATCTAGTGTAATTTTAAAGTTATTAAAGTCTTAAGTTGTAAAGATAATTTATGGACACCCTGTACTTCTATTTTCCAAACTAATGCATTATAAAGTATACAATCTTTTCTATCATCGTTATCTATACTAGGGGCCGGCAACCGTTTAAAGGTGGTGTGCCAACATAATGCTGCAATCTTCTTCCGCATGCTAGCCTGCACTGACTCAAATTCTGAAATTTTAGTTTACCATCTAACTGCTAATGAAAATAATAGATTAGTTCATTAAGAAAATAAGTATCAAATTCTTATGCTTATAACAATATATTAATCCATTTTTTTTTACTCATATATGTATGGGCCCCAGAAATATGTTCTGTCCTGAGCCCAGCGTTAGCTAAGGACGGCCCTGCTCAAGGGGGGTCGCCGCAACTGTGTTTAGCGAACGACTACCAGGGAAGATTTTCAAAGAACTGAAGGGCACACGAAAGAAAAGGCTTTCTGATCTGGAGTAATGGATATGTGATAGTCCTTTAACCATCGGCCCGCATTATTCACAAAGCTAACGGGTCCTAATGCTAGTTTGAGTAGAAAACGTCCTGACAATATCGACTATCTGTTCACTGTAGTTCGGGGGTTGGTTCCTTAAACTTCAAGAGGTTGGGATTCCATGGAAAATACGTGAATCCACCGCCCGACTTAGTGATAACGCAGTCGTGCCATTATACGGGATTCCACTATCAATGGTATTGAGGAACGCGTGCCATTTTTCTGTCCACCGTAGTGCGGGGTTTGATTTCTTTGGTGGCCGAGGTTCGGATTCTACGGAAATTGTAGATCCCTGTGCGGCATGACCTTTGATGACCTTGCACCGTAAATCACAAACAAACGTTGAGCTGAAAACGTAGGTGCCGGAATTTAATTTCCTGAAGTAATTCCTCAACGAATCTTCGCTCAGAAAAGGAGTGGGTTTTAAATTTGAAATTATTGTTTCTTTCGCTCTCCAGATTCGATATTTTTGCCGTTGGAGCATTTTCTTGGTAATTGCTCCACGTAATATTACTGCGTGTAATATTGAGTATATTAGTGGTTCTCAACCGCTGGGTCGCGACCTGGTACCGGCCGAAAGAGGTTCTCCTAGAATTTTTTATTTTAGTTTTCTAAGCATGTTTTACGAAATGCACTTTTTTATTATATATTAAATTATAAGAAATTTTTATTATATATTAAATTATATTAAACTTTTATTATATGTTAAATTATATATTAAGTTTTTTTTATTATATATTAAATTGCCAAGAATTTTTATTATATATTAAGTATAAGAAATTTTTTATTATATGTTAAATTATATTAGAATTTTTATTATATGTTAAAGTATATTAGTTTTATTATATATTAAATTATATTACATTCTTTGTGTATATATTAAATTATATTAAATTTTTATTATATATTTTATATTAAACTTTATTATTATAGTTTTATTTACCGTGGAAATATTCTGAGAAGAATAGTTTAAATGCGTCAGTAAGGTGAACGCCTGAATACCATCTGTGCAGCAACTGTCAATGGCCAAATCGTGTATTTTTAAATATGTGAGTATTTATGAATGATCGAGAATTTTAAGCCAATCAAATCTTTTAGCACTCAAGAAAGGGTAGACCGTTAATTATGACCTGTCATAAAAAGTGCCTGCAAGCCAGTTACAATAATGTGCGGTACATCCTTTGTTTTTAAAACTAAATGAAATAACATCCGTGTTGCAAATGCCAACCAGCAAGGAAGTGTACCAGAAAAGTGAGTATTTATAGAAGGGGTATACTTATAACTTATACTATAATTTTTGCCACCCACGTTTTAATTACAGCTCAAACTAGAGCTTGTGTAATTTTGGAGAAAAAGAGACGCTTTCCCCATCCTGGATTCGAACCAGGGTCCCTCCGTTTAGCCCGGAGTGTCTTGGACCGCTAGACGAATGAGGACAGGTAATAACGCTCTCTTTCTCCGTATGTAAAGGTGTTAAGGTATTATTACCCTCCGCAGGGATAACACAATTGCCAAATATGGTCAACACAGAAAAGCCTCCGGGGCGAGATTTTTGTGAGTTTTCGTGGGGGAATTTATTATACAATAATTTCTGCCACCCACCACTTATAACCTTTATGATATGCCATAATTTATTATCTATGCTTATAGTTTAATGTAGAACTTAAAAAAAAAAAAAAAAAGAAGAAGAAAGAAAGGAAATGAAGCTGTTTACGAGTGAATGAGACCGGGCCCTTCGTCTTATAAGAAGAGAATTTACGGGCCCTTCGTCTTATAAAAAGAGAATTTACCGGGTCTTAGTCTTATAAAAAGGGAATTTACCGGGCCTTCGTCTTATAAAAAAAATTTACAGGGCCGCTGTCTCTTAAAGGTTGAGAAACACTAGCGTATATAATATATAATGTTATGCCATCTCCAATGACGAAGGAGAGGGAGGGGCTCAGC
>QLNU02014802.1:41649022-41686784 GCA_006491805.2 Dysdera silvatica
TAAGAAAAATTGCCTCTAGCATCTCGGAACAGATAACAATCATCATATAATTAAACAATTACTGAAACAATTAAATTACGAGATGCAGAATGATTTAAAAGGGTGAAATTTCCGAAAAATGGACACAATAAACAATTCAAGCTCTTATTTACAAGCAATGTTAATTTTTCATTATGTGACAGGTTTGTATTATAGAGTGGACTCTCGATTTTACGAACTCGTATGAACTGCAAAATGTTCGTAAAATAGACAGTTCGTAAATGGGAATTACCATTATTTCTATGTGATAATTTTCGGGACCTGCGTGTTAGCTCCTAAAAACGCGGGTCCACTGTATTTGTTTCTATAACACAAAGAAATTGTTTTAGCTTTTGGGTATTTTTTCTTAACAGTACTTTAGACTCGTATTTGTTACATCATTAGGGATAGGAAAGAATGATTGAGTGGTAGAAGAGAATGGCTGAATGTACAAGAGAAACATTTAGTGATAGAAGAGAATGATTGAGTGATAGAAAAGAACGCTTGAGTGACATAAGGGAATGATTGAGTGACAGAAAAGAATTGAGGGACATAAGGGAACGGTTAAGTAACAGAAGAAAACGATTGAGTGACAGAAGAGAACGATTGAGTAACAGAAGAGAATGATTGAGTGACAGAAGAGAATGTTTGAGCGACAGAAGAGAATGTTTGAACAACAGAAGAGAATGAGTGACAGAAAAAAATAATTGTGACAGAAGAGAATGATTGAGTGACAGAAGAGAATGATTGAGTGACAGAAGTGAGTGATTGAGTGACAGAAGTGAATGATTGAGTCACAGAAGAAAATGATTGAGTGACAGAAGAGAATGATTGAGTGACGGAAGAGAATGATTGAGTGACAGAAGAGAATGACTGAGTGACAGAAGAGAAGGATTGAGTGACAGAAGAGAATGATTGAGTGACAGAAGAGAAGGATTAACTGTAGACGAGATGATTGAATAATAAATGAAAGAAAGAAATGGGACGATAGAAGAAAGAGAAATATTGTTTTCCTCACCGTATCCGGCCATCAACTTCAGATCTTGTTGTGAGCAAGTGGATGGGATACATACAGCAAGTGCGATTCGAAATCGTTCGCCAAATCCTCTTCTTTCTGGAAATACTTTCCAGAACTGAAAAGTAAAATATAAAAAGATTTCCGGAAAAACTTTCAATTGCAAGAAATAAATTATTTATTTAAATTAGAAATAAACAAACGTCGAAAATGTTATTTTAAAATTGGCCATAATTTTTGCGGGAAAGTGTGGCAAAAAATTGTCCTACCAGTAGAACCTTCGTATTTCGAGGTCGAAGGCTCCATTATTTCCTATGTATAGGGGAGCCTAAGGCTAGTTGTCACAGCGCGTTTTCATATTCTTCCGCTAAGCACATCATATGCCTATTCAGGAAGTACGTCACATGTGACGTACTTCCTGAATATGCATATGATGGAAGTACGTCACATGTTGCGCATGCGACTCTCATTTGTAATTTAGTGTTTGTGGTGGCAAGTGAAATCACGTTAAGAGTGCCTTTGTGTTTTTTTTTCATGTAAAAGTAATTTTTTACGGTTGTGTTTAGAACGTGTTTTTCCCCAGAGGGGCTGAAAGCATGTAATTTTTATTTTGTACTTTTATCTGATTATAGATAATTTTATTATTTTCGTTTGAAAATGTGACGAGGTGAAATGAGATGACGACATTCTGGGCTGGTTGTTGCAACAAGAAATGGGCACGTTGCTATCAATAAAAAAATACCTGCAGAAAGAAGAAACTATTAGACTTGGAAGGAAACAACAACAGGAAGAGAGAGCACGAAGAAAACTCCTGGCAGATTGCACGAAGAAATCTAAAACTATAACCAAGAAAAAAATCAAGAAGCATTCTCTCTCAGTTTCAGACAGTGAAGATGAAGATTGTTTTTGCATTGTTCGTTAAATTAATATTCCAAAAGTAACCAGGGTTAGATCTAAATTCAGTGTAAGGTGTGTAAGAGATGGTCACATGATCGCTGTGTTGGGAAAGATCCATTCTATATTTGCGTATACTGTTCATTGCATTTGTCTTCTCTTTCTACAGATGATTAATTTTGATCGAATTTTTAAAGGCTAAAAAGGTTTGTACGATGCTATTTCATATTTGTATTGTGTACTTCTGACGAATATGTACATATTCTTTTTTCTTTCATTATCGTAATTTTGTATAATAATGATTTCTGCAACAAAATGCCCCAACAACAGAACAACTTGCCCCACTATGGGGCAAGTTGTAATATTTCCCGACCCGCCAAACAAGCTATGTTTTATAAATTCTTATAAATGAAATAATATAGAAGCCAAATATATGTTGCTTTACTCTTCCAAATTTTAACACTTAATGGGCGGTAGGAGACTCATAAAAAATAGTCAGCAAAAATTGTAACAACTAGTTCCAGTATCCCCTATGTATAGAAACTTTAAATATGGAAACAGTTTATCTATGTAATAAACGGAGTCAAATCACATGGTTCACCAAAACTTAAATATATGGAGAGAATTTGGATATCTATTGTATATTAAAAGAAATCTACTGTATATTAAAAAAGATCTACTATATATTAAAAGAAATCTACTGTATATTAAAAGAAATCTACTGTATATTAAAAGAAATCTACTGTATATTAATAGAAATCTACTGTACATTAACAGAAATCTACTTTATATTAAAAGAAATCTACTGTGCATTATGAAATCTACTTTATATTAAAAGAAATCTACTGTACATTAAAATAAATCTACTGTATATATTAAAAGTTATTACTGTATATCCAAAGAGATCTACTGTATGTCAAAGAAATCTGCCAATATATTAAAGAAATCTACTGTATATTAAAAATCTACTGCATATTAAAAAGAAATCTACTGTATATTAAATATAAAAGAAATCTGTATATTAAATATTAAAAGAAATCTACTGTATATTAAAAGAAATCTACCATATTTAAAGGAAATCTACCATGTTTAAAGGAAATCTACCATATTTAAAGGAAATCTACTGTATAATAAAAGAAATCTACTGTATAATAAAAGAAATCTACCATATTTAAAGGAAATCTACTGTATAATAAAAGAAATCTACTATATATTAAAAAGGAATTCCTTATTTTCTCCAACTTAGAATTTTAATGCGGACTTCAAATCACAAGTGTGTTTTTTGGGTCGGTTGGTTGGATTCTAATGATGCAAGGATAACTAGGGCCATATTGAGCCAAACGCGGCAAAACTGGACAAATTATAGAGAATTGCTCAAAGAATGGGTTGCAGAATTCGTAGAGTGAACATAAGCTATTAAACAATGATTGTTCAATAGCGTACAAATAATTATTATTTTTAATATTTATCTGCAGTTCGCTTATCCCAGATAAACAGTCAGTGAGTTAGAAAGTGACTGAAAGGAGTTAACTCTCCAAACTGAGTCAGAGTTAGTGAACTAGTTAAAAAAAAAAGCCCACATTCTGCCCATTTGCATTTAGTTGGCCCCAAGCAGTCGACAGTTTGGCGATCAAACATCCTAATTACCATGCCAAATAAATAAACAAACGTTTCTAATCCTGATGGATTTATTTCACCGACTTTGACCGAATACAACACACTCGATGTCGTAATCCTGAAATGTCAGTCGATCATAAATCAATCGAATCTGTTGGACTCATTCGAATGGTGAGAAGCCTGAAGGTCATTAGGAATCAATAGCTTAATTGAAGTTCAATTAACTTTATACTGGCATACATAATACCGTTTGTAGTTGCAACTAGCCTCAGGTCAACCAGAAATATAGTAATACATAAAGTAGTAGCATGACATTACTCAGTAATACATGGAACTTAACGGTTGTTTTGTGTTATTACAGATACATGAAATTTATATTTGCTAGAAGGCATTTACATTACATATTATTATTTTTTGGTTAATCGTTTCCTTGAGTTTCGTATTCTCAGACTGATTAAGGTGTTGCTTAAGTTGAAGGTAACGGCTGGTAACGGCTGATTTTAATACTGTATTTAAAATCCGATGCAGGTCAAATTAATAAAATAGACAAATCTAGATAATTAGATATATGCATAAATAGATACAATAAATAGATGAATAAATGAATGTATAAATAAATAGGTAAATAGATGCATGGTAGGTAGGTATAGATAGATAGATAGATAGATAGACAGACAGACAGACAGACAGATAGATAGATAGATAGATAGATAGATAGATAGATAGATAGATAGATTGATTGATTGATTGATTGAAACCAGGGCTTAAATTTGGCGGGTACTTCTTCATTTTTGGCGATTATTTAAATATTAGCCAGAACCCCTAAATAGACACTTTCATGAAAAAGTAATAAATTTGTGATTAAGGTCAAGCATTTTGTTGTCCAGAAAAATGGATATAAACAATTGATATGATTTATCGATTCTTTTGCAGCCATTCAATTTTTTAATCGATGTATCATAATATTAGGGCTCCTTCACTTTTTTTTTGTTAGAAATTAAGCCCTGATTGGAATTCATTATTAGTATTCAATAATTTAAATCCAGTAAGGATAAATATGCTTTCAGCTTTTATTATTCTATATTATTAACATCAATGAATGCTGCGTTATTTTATTTTGAATGACATTGTCCGTTTATTCAACTTAAGAAAAGATTATTTTATTTTACAATTTGTCGACTTACGCGTCTATCCAATTTCATTAAAATCGTGTTCAACTTTTCAGTCTACGAATCTATACCTTTCTATCAAGATCTATGTTTAATTTCAATGGGCAAAAACAAGCTTTACATCATTGAGGTTTTTTGCCATATTTTTTTTTTTACTCTGAGTTCTCGAATGCCAGCACGAGTTCAAGGAGATTAAGAAAATATGTCAATCTGGCTCGATTAGCATATTTAACTCGTTAGATATACATACCGTGGTGTTGAAATCCTTTATACCGGAGGCATTGGCTACCACGTCCATGGGCTGGCTGAGGCTTTTTGGCGGCCAGACGTTCACGATACAATACCGTCCTTTGAATTTTTCGGACGGACGATGCGAATTTCTGGAAGTTTTCCGGTCGCTGACGACGATATCGACGCACTCGTCGTATGAGCCCAATCCCGTCGTCGTCCCAAGAAGAATACCAGAAGGAATTTTTGAACTCGCATCCAGCACTATTAAAATAAACAGTTACATGATGAATATGTGAAATTATACTTAATTAATTAATCAATTAGTATTATTCAGCGATTGATCAATTAACCACGCCTAACTAATCCATTACCATCAATCTACCATGTGATCAAGAGTAACCGGATTCCTCGCTGTCTTTAGATTTAGTTTTAATAATTAGTTGGACCACCCTTAACTTTAATCATAGCGGCAGCTCACATAAACGCACTTTTTACCAATTTCGGTAAGTTTTTCCATCCTCCTTGCAAAACAACTGCTGGCGATAGTTTTGTAGAAGGTTATTGGGGTCGAAACCAGCCGTAGGTCGCGTTATCCCAAAGCTGTTTGATTGAGATCAAATTCTGTTTTTGAGAGGTCTAACTCAACATTTCATTCATGTTTTCAACAAGCCACTGGGATTACAGAGCTGCGTTTTAGGTGGCCACACTTCCCATTAATATCAATGCGCAATCATCATCATCTCAACAAACCACTGGGATTACAGCGGTGGTGTCTTTTAAGCGGCCACCCTTCCCATTAACTTTAATGCGCAATCATCATCATCTCAACAAACCACTGGGATTACAGCGGTGGTGTCTTTTAAGCGGCCACCCTTCCCATTAACTTTAATGCGCAATCATCATCATCTCAACAAACCACTGGGATTACAGAGGTGTCTTTTGGGCGGCCACCCTTCCCATTAAAATTAATGCAAAATCATCATCATCACAACAAACCTCTTTTGAACACATCGTGCTCTGTGGTAGGAAGTTCCTTTCATAGCAATAATATACGGGTTGTTCAGTAACACTTGGATAATGACCACACAGTGGTGTTTTTGGGACAATTTTGAGATTCAAATGTGGTCTTCATTTTGGTGACAGATTAAGAATTTTTGTGATAATCACAAAAAAAAAAGTCCAACCAGTGAGCATGCTGTCTGCATCTGTTAAGGCCTTCGCTAGTTAGCTTAAGACGAATTACAGAGAACTTGTTTCTGCACGGGTATGAGGTAAAGCACTAGGAAGTTCAATTGATAATTTAATTTCAAAAGCGAAACGCAGGCGCATTTTTTTTAGTCAATTGGATAGATTTTATATCAGAACTAGGCGATGGCTTTCTTAGACAGTTATAGTACTAAAATCACTAAAATACTAACTACATTTATTTATTTAGGGGCGTAATCTAAGGGCGCAAGGGGGAAGAAAGTATGAAAGCATTCCCCTCCGTTTTTTTTAGAGCAGAGGCAAAATTATGTTTTTGCCACCCATCTGCAGTTTTTTTTCTCTGCTCAGGTCCGATTTTTATTTTGAATTTTTTTTATTCATTGATCTCTTTTATTTATTTATATTAATTTATGTGGGGTCTCAAAAATAAATACTTAGAATGTCGGATCTTTATCTTCCAAAATCCCATTTCGGCAGATAATGGCTAACGAATGTATTAGGCACTAATCGTAATAGTAATATGTTTGGTTACAAGGAGACATTTGAAATGTTGAAATTGGATTTTAGCAAAAAGCGTGTGATGACCATCTGAAAATCAGCGGTCTGCGAAATCGTTCAAAGGACCGAATCACTGAAAGGATCTTTTCATTCATGATCGGTGGGCAAATTCGATCTTTGATTCTTGTGGAGAACGACCTGAAACACCTGTATTGAAAACGTTTCGTTTTTGAATGGCTAGTGAATCAACTAAAAGTATACTTTTAGGGATCTCATAGCAGGGACGTAGCGATTCAAAAGTTATCGGGGGGGCGGGTCGATAAGATTTATAGGAGGTCATGCTGTGAGGCGTTAAAACAAATGTGTTTTGACATCCATTGGGGGCTTGAGCCCCCCTTTTCCACGCCATTGTCTCTTGGCATTCCCTTCTTATTTACTTCGAGATAGCAAATGCAAGTGTATTGCACGGGGGAATTTACCCCTTTAGTACGTGAATGACCGGTCCCCTTTTTCACCTTAATCGGGGCGCAATTGAAATCCAGAGAAATGCATTAATAAAATAATAAATTAATAAAATATAGAGGCCCTTATCACTTATAAGATTTAACGCCCCTGTATCTATCCAATTCAAAACATAATCAAAAGTAAACCATAAAATAAAACTATGTTTTTCAAATGAAAAAAATAATAATGATAGTAATGTGGAAACTAATGTTTATTTTTGCACACCTACACGTTATTTATATTTGAGAAGTTTTCTCCGCTTTTTATAATTAAATTTTTTTTTATAATTACAAAATTTTTAAAAAGCATTTTTATAATTACAAAATTTTTAAAAAGCATTTTTATAATTACAAAATTTTTAAACAGTCCTTCAAAACGGTCTCACGAAATTTTAGCTCTGCGACAATTCAGCGCGAAATGAAATGAAATGTAATTTTTTTTTCCAAGTCATAATTTGTCTTTATGAAAATGATATTATAGCGCTTATCTTCTGCTTTAGCATTTGGTGCGTTACTTTTATAAGCTTTACTTCGATTAGTGCTGAAGTAAGTCATCTTTGTAATTTCGCTCGCGGTTTGAAATACTTTTACGTTTTTTATTACCAACTCGTTCGTAAGTGCTTTTTTTTACACATTGTACAAATATATTTAGTAGCTTGCTAAATTTTTGAATTTAACTTTCTGTTTTATCAAAGTTGTCATTTTGAAGATGCAAACATTCCCAAAACCACCGACATTATTCATAGCCGCTCCGCAAATTTCTTTGACGTAATTCACCTTCACCAAAACCCTCTCATTGCAAACGCTTCACTGTAAACAATTTCTCCTCAAACAGCTTTAAAGACCTCTTCTGGCGCAGTATAGCCCAGATGCTCTTGCGCCATAAAAAATCCAAACAAACAAACAAGACCCCTTCAAGCCTACGTACAACGCTTCACCCTACCCCAACGACGTCTTACACAAACCCACTTCCCCTCCCCCAGCCATTTCAAATCTTACTTCCACAGCGGTAATTTCTACAATAATACAATATTGTATACATCTGCATGATATCACACTATACAATATCAAGAAATATGTAAATCGAGCAATAAAAATTAAATTAAACACAATTTAGACATGACAGACACTAACGATCATCTGCTCATGAAAGAAACATTAGAAAAAGACCAGAAACTGGTCAGACGAGTCTAACGTACCTGAAAAATTACTGACCTTAAAATTATACAAAAGACAGGGTACATATAATCATAGATATAATCAGGGTACATATAATCATAGAACATACATATAATCAGCTGAAAGAACGAAGTCACGAATCCGATTCCTAAATATGGCAAAAGAGAACAATGAAGTAAATGTAAATTTCTGTAAAACTCGACAGGTAAAAGAAACTTACGTCGAGAGTTGAAACACGGACACAAAAATATAATAGACAAGGTAAAATAAAAGGAGACAAAAAAAATAATTGACAAGGTAAAATAAAAGAGACAAAACAATAATAGACAAGGTAAAATAAAAGGAGACAAAAAATGGACAAGGTAAAATAAAAGGGGACAAAAAATAATAGACAAGGTAAAATAAAAGGAGACAAAAAATAATAGACAAGGTAAAATAAAAGGAGACAAAAAAATGGACAAGGTAAAATAACAAGGACAAAAAATAATAGACAAGGTAAAATAAAAGGAGACAAAAAATAATAGACAAGATAAAGTAAAAGGAGAGAAGAAAATAATAGACAAGGTAAAATAAAAGGAGACAAAAAATAATAGACAAGGTGAAATAAAAGGATGCAAACAGGAATAAACGCGATAATAAAACCACAATGTCACTAAGAAAAATGTGGAAAATACAATTAAACAGGAAAGCATTTTAAAAAACCGAAGAGATCAGAAGCGCTCAGAGCTTCACAGGATGTTCGAAAAGTCCCCTGGGACACAACGGTCTCGGGCAATGAGTTCCAAACTCGTCCAGTTCTCTGAGTATAAAAATAAAATCTAGAGTTTCGAAGAGTTGTTTAAAGGTTACTTCCCTAGTGGTGACCTCTAGTTGTAGATAGTTCAATGAGATGAAACATAGGTTGAGCTGGGTCGAGTAATGCCATCAGGAATCAAACTCAGAATTTTGGGTCCAGCAAAACTGAAATTATTGTCATCAATGCAAGTGCGACAATATGGTAATCTGAAAGAGTTTCTATTGTGCATATTGTGCTCATGATTCCAAGGAATGGTAATAATCAAAATTTCTTCTTTTAGACATTAACGTGTTCATAAGATATGAGCATAGTTTGCTGATGGTGATGATGCCAAAGCGGGAAAAGTGGTGATCCCGAGTTCGGGAATCGAAAGATTGCGGAAAAAATATATTAAAGAACTTTGATGGTAATCGGAAAACTCTGTTAATGTTGCAACTGGTTGAGTCATCGTAAATTATGACGAAAAAGTATGTAATCGACGCTACAAATAAGTGACAGAAAATAATGGCAACTTTGTTCGATAACACTGGTTTAAATTTAGATAAAACTCTAGTATTCTTCATCACCCTTGTACAAACGGAGTCGAAATATCGTCCATCTAAAATCCTCTGAAAATAAAACCCCCAGAAAAAAAAGGCGCGAGTTACCCATCTACAGGGATAAATATTCCATCTCTCCCCTCCTTCACCTATCTTTCATCCTCCTTCCTTCCACCCAATATTCTAATACCTTATTTCATACTTTCACGTCACTGTTAAAAATAACAGTTCAGGGTTGAACCAAAATGTGGTGATTTTCCAGCTTCATCCATTGTTAAGAACTACGTTTCACCACATTTTTGCTCCAGCTATGTTACCAATACTTGGCCGGAGGTTGAACCAATATATCGCACCTTTGCGACGAAAGTGTTACAACTCAAAATTTGGTGAAAATGAGTTAATGTTACAACTAGATGTAGAAAACAGTGCCGATGTGTAAAATGTTAGGCTATAAGTTATTCTGATTTCCGTTAGTTGGTATATGTAACAGTTTTGACGTTTCATCTCTGTTATCCAACTCTCACGGAAAGAATTTCATCTTCAGTTGTTCCTTGACCACAAGACCTGACAAGACTTGACAAGAGACCGTTAGATTCTCTTCTAGTAAAGCGTTATATTTTCTGTTGTAACTGTTTACGATATCGGACGAGGCAGAAAAGTATGTACTATTTCGAGTTGTCACACTTTCGATGAATGGTCAAAGGAAAGGATTTGGTTACAACTTGAATTGCTCCTCTTTAGCTGAATGTTCGAAGAAAATGGAGTCATCAATGTAAAAATTTTCAGGAGTACTAGAGTAGAATCTTGACAGTTAGTAAAGGGAATAGGGTCTTAACGCCTTCCAAATCATTTCTACGGCCTCAGGTTTCTTTCTAGAAAGAGTACGATGACGTACTTTCCTACTAACCGTCATGGCAGGGCCGTGCTTAGGAAAGTGCGAGCTGGGCGGCCGCCCAGGGCCGCTAAAAAATACAGTGCAAGCACTAATAAATAAGCTTTTAGCTGTTCTTATATACCTTCCCAGAGTATTTCATCAATTGACCTTTTGTGTGTGACGTTATATTTCCCATAACGCACAAGAAACTTTTAAATCGTGGTCGAAATAAATATACACGCAGTTAGTTCAATGTGCTAGCATCAGTAGACTATGCAGGTTATAATGTTTATTGTGGCGGTCTTATAGCCACTACAGAGACCGCCTGTTTCCGACAAAAAAGAACTTATTGCAAAGTTCTGAGAAGTAGAAATTTATAACTACATTGGGCTGGTTTTTCTTTGTGTTTATAATGCGGCAACGGACCTAAATAAAACCATTTGATTTATCCACAACGTCTTAAGCAAGAAATGCAAAGTGATTAATATATCCCAAGCTAACTTTGTTTAGAAATGTCTGTATTTAATTTTACTTCATTATCTTCTCTTTACCTTTGACGTTTGGATCAGTGAAGAACTTTATTTTGTAATGCTAAACTCCGGTCAGTTTCGTTTTTAATCGTTATGTTATGTTAAAGCATTTTTGAGGGCCGCTAAAATCTGTTTTGACCAGGGCCGCTAAAGCCGTAAGCACGCTCCTGAGTCCTGTCGCCATAGGTGTCAAGCATGCCCTTACAGCATTGCTTGTGAAACCTGCAGATGCAGATGATCCCTCGTTGAATATTGAACCCAGTGTCACTGTGGACGGAGCTTATAATAATATTGTTAGTATGGCTCATATTTATAATATTAATATTATTAATATTTTGGGTTCCGCAGTGAGTACTGAAACTAGCCAAACGTCTCCCTGTCTTGCACAGGGGAGAATTCGATTATTAAAGCAATATTTTGGCCATTTTATACCCCCTCCCCTGGTAAGCAAAAATTAACATTGGCTAACATAGGAAAATAAGCACCACAGCAACCCCCCCCTCCATTCCAAAGATGCTTACGTAATACCTGTACTCTCTTCCAGTGTCATTTCTCTCCGGTTGTAACACAATAACAGGATCATAACTGGTCAATCATTGAAGAAGCTGTGAACCGGATTAGGACCCCAAGGCACCTTTTGCCGCCGTTTTCTACCCATCTGCCTCCCCCCACTCCCAAATCAGTGATAGGAGCATAAAAATTGCTACACATTTTTACTGACAATAAATGTATTGAAAAACAAATTTATAAATTGAAACATAAACATTAAACCATATTATTACTTATATTGAAGCATTATCTCTTCTTAGTATATAATAAATTCAATTCAATTTTATTGAAATAAATTTTAATTTTAGCAAGAAATAAAAGACTATCTCACACTAGTCTTTAAATGGAAAGTATGACGTCTGGCTTTCTTCTTTTCAAAATAGTACTTCCCGTTTTTAGTTCTTGCTCGGCATCAGTAAATATCAAAAACCGACCAACGAAACTGTTATAATTCAAAATAGTACATCACGCAAACCTTAAACGAATCTCATAAACCGTTATGACTCAGAAAGTCGTGATAATAAGGGTTTAATAAATGAAGGGTTTAATGAATGAAGGGATCTAATAAATGAAGCAAATTTTGCCTCATCTGATGTTTCCAGAAACTGATCTTAGGATTGAAGTTATTAGATGAACAAAAAAATCCCTCAATCCAGTCAGAGACGGTTTTTTGCGTTTCCTGGAAATTGTGTTTTTTTTTGTTTTTTTTTTTGAGTTGTAACACTTTCGTCGCAAGGGTGCGATATACTTTAAATAACGAATATGGATATACTTTAAATAACGAATATGGATATACTTTAAACAACGAATAAGGAACATTGAACCAAATATATATGGTTCCATCTTGAACCAAATATATATGGTTCCATCTTGAACCAAATATATATGGTTCCATCTTGAACCAAATATGGCCAAAATTATCCGGACATTACCCCACAATGAAACTACCCCTAATACCCATATACGCCAGAGAACTAAAGTAAAACACAATTGAGGAAAGACGGGGTGTTTCTTTAGCTCTCTAGAGTTTTAAGATATTTATTACGAAACGTAAACAGAATAAAATGAAATACATAGATTTCACACCCCACGGGAGTAAGGAGCGTTATTTTTGCGTGAAACAATTTGTATATTTTTTCATTCATTTTTTCATAGCCGGCAGGCCGCAAAGTAGCCTGCGGGTTAAACGATATGACATCATTCTACTTAGAGACATGGACGTCCATATAGGGGGACAGGGAGGAGCTCGAGCCTAGATTCTGCTATGTATTTACTTTAAAAAAATTTCAGTCACATTTTAAAATAAGGTACTTTTTAGCTCATTACTAATTGTCAAGCAGTATCAATTATTTTTGTAGCGTTTTGGTATCTTGTACATTCACTAAAATTCTCGACAGCTTTGAGAAGGAGGTAATAATTTCTGCCCCCCTATAAATACTCAAGTTTCTCAGTCCCCCCCTAGAATTACTCATATGGGCGCCCATGCTTAGAGACGAATTATGACTTGCAAAAAAAAAAGGTTATCCGGAGTAGCATTTGAATTAGCAATGAGTTATCCGTAGTAGCATTTGAATTAGCGACAAGTTATCCGGAGTGGCATTTGAATTAGTGACGATTAAAAGAGGGTATAATTACTTCGTAATCTATGAGAGCTAGACAGGGCCGAAAAAATGACGGTTTATCCGGATGACGGATTATTGAGGTTTTGCTGTATTTTCGTAAATGACCCTCTTGCTCTGTCAATATTTAACCTCTATTTCGTCAATTTTAGTATTCATTAAAAAAATACGTATTTTCCAAATTGTACAATATGAAATAACTAATTAACATTTTTAATAGAAAAATCACTTACTTTTGCCAGCCCAGTCTTTCATTTGCTTCAGGCCTGCAACAACTGTTAAAAGACTCTGAACGCAACTTTTGCTAATACTTAATTCGTCATTGGCTTCAAGCATCATTGGCAAAGCCTGTTTAATAATCCGGTCTAGATGTCCCTTAATTATTTTGATTGACTCTTTTGCGGTAACATTTAAATCCACTCGATCTTCCACATTACTCTCACCAACGAGTTTGGCCTCCAGTCCACCGAACGTCACAAGAAACACAAACAACGCAAACGCTTTATTTATTTGCATTGTTCTAATTTTTTCCATCTCCAAAACAACCGAAAATTTCAGGAAAATGTCGGATAAATTCTTTGTGAATGATCGTTAATCATAATCGCAGAAAAAACGGGATTATTTATAGTGAAACAGGAACTTGTACTGAAAGAAATGATCCCGGAAAGAATTATTAATATCGTTTGCATCTAATCAAATTTCCGTTACAAAGGTGTTGCTCTTGTTCTTGACTGGTCTCGACAAACACCGTTTACGCCATCGTCATTGCTTTTATAGTTCAAATGCAGATACACGAGCCGCCATCTTGCTTTTTTCAGAGTTCAAGGTGTTCGCTACCAAGCTAATGTTGCCACTAATTGCCTTGTTTATGATGGTATTATGCTTCTAAAAATATTTTTTATTTGTCTAATATTTAAGTAAGTTAATTGGCAACAGTAATATCATCCAATAATACAAGACCGTAGCCAGGATTTAATTTAGGGGTTCAAAAATTTGTACAGCATGTATCGATATAATCATAGCATGCAACTCATTAGCAAAATCCCATTAAAAATTTTAGTTTCGGGGTCCCTAAGATTCCCCTCTGGATACAGTCAGGCAATAGTATCAGTGTTAAATGTGTTCTTCCGCCCGAAAATATAGTTCTACAATATACAGATAGCTGACACCCCTATTTAACGGACACTTTTTTTTCCCCAATGCTTAATTTCAATTCTCACAATTTTCTAACCCTCCTGAATAGCGGGCAGATATTTGCGTCTTGAGATGTCCGTTATTCAAAGTTATATTGTAATATATATGAAGCACTTTTAAGAAATATTTAACCAAGCAAAGTTTGGGGTGGGGGGAGATGTCTTATTTGAATGAAACACGAAATAATTAGTCGTTCATAATTTCATTTTCATAATTTCAAACTATAATCGATGGTGTTCAAACGTCATCATTTTTTAATCGATGAAGAACTTATCGATTTCATATGGGATTCTCCCGTTTGAGGTGAGCCATGGCGGACATCGATCCAGCCGCTGGTTAGTGATATGGGATTGTGAATGCTTTTTGTGATAGTCTATTGTGATTGATTTCGTTTTTGCGTTGTAACCGCAAATTGTTCAAGAAAATTATCAGCAGCTAAGTGTGAAAGCAATTAATTAATTTGCGCTTACTTATTAATAAATTAATTACATAAATTAATGGATAATTTCGATTAATGGATTACTTACATAAATTAATGGATAAATAGTAATTTATCCATTAATTTATGTGAAGAACTTTTGGACATGTGCGGAAAAGCTCTGAATTGTGGCATCAGCCATTAAAACCGTCCCATTTCGGGTACATGAAAGAAAGAAAGAGAGAGAGAGGGGGGAAGGAAGGAAGAAAGGAAGGAATTCATACATATATATTTATCAAAGATAGGTTGGTTTAACTGGATAATAATCAATCGAATAATCAATTCAGAACTTTCCAAAAGTTAGATCTAGTAAGTCTTTCTCGTGGGAAGATTCGTTCACTGGATTCGGTCCTGGAACGTTTGCCTATCTCAGGACTTGCCTTATAGCTTCATTTGCTCTAAGAAGTCATGTGCCCTAGGTAAGCATGCAGGGGAGCCAAGAGTCAACACGGGCCCTCAGGCTCACTTCGAGCGGCCCCTATGACCTCCTTCCCTGGGCCGGGACCCTCACAGCATAAGTTCTTGCCAGCGGGGGCCCCTAGACTTAATCCGAGCCTCCGGGCTGCCCCCCCCCCCACTTTGTCGGCTCTGTAAGTATGTCATGTGCTCCTGTCGAGAAAAAAATGGCGTTCTCGTCAAACACACTAAAAAACTTTACATTTTGTTGAAATGCGCCACAGGATTGGTCAGT
Source organism: Dysdera silvatica (assembly GCA_006491805.2). Classification (NCBI taxonomy): domain Eukaryota; kingdom Metazoa; phylum Arthropoda; class Arachnida; order Araneae; family Dysderidae; genus Dysdera; species Dysdera silvatica. Next base: position 41,664,623 of record QLNU02014802.1, read on the forward strand.
CCTGGCCTCCAGTACCTATTAAAAGAAATGGCCGTTCATTTGGAACGGCCATCCAGATTACCGGACCTAAGTTTGATTGAGCATTTTGGAGATCCTGCAAGACTGTGTTTCTCAAATGTTCGTCACCCACGAGTTACTTTAACAAATACTCCTTTACTTAATCAGTGGCGGATCCGCGGGGAGAATTAGGGAAATTTTCCCCCAAATCCATAAAAATGCGGTGGACATTGGTTATACCGGCCAACCACATATAACAAAGGAAATTTTAAAAGTTGATTTCCTATTTTTTCAGTTGCTCGTTAAACCAAAAAAAAAAAAGAAACAGTTGAACGGACTAAAAGCAGTTGAATTGTAATGTGCTTAATCATTATACCAAACAAAATCCACATTTTCCTTGCTGTACTCGAAAATTCTCTAAATGCGGTCTTGATATAAATAGGTGCTGCTGCATTTTACATTCCCCCCAAATTCTTGTCTGGATCCACCTCTGACTTAACGCAGACCACCAGAGGTGGCAGAAGGAACCTAAAGACCTCCTTTGGGGGAAAATTGAAAAACCCATCGTCTGAAATTAAAGTTTCCAATGCCGATTAATAATATTATGCACTACCAGGCCCGCAGCCAGAATTGAAGGGCACTGGGGCAAGGCAAAGGGTATATGGGCACAAGGCACCCTGGGATTGTTCTATATATATATAAATAGCTCAATGAGGCGAGGCCATGCCTCTTCCGGCCCCGGCGTGACTACAGACCTGGGCACTACTGACCGCTATCAATAACAAGCTCATTAATTTTGTTCATTATTAAAATATGACAATTTATTCATTATTAAAATATCGAACATTCGAACGAGTCTTTTACACCACAATATATAATTATTTTTTTAACTTATTCAGATATTTTGTAAGATGAAACGTTTAGAATTTTTTATTGTTGGCATTGAACTTCAACTCGTCGCGGGCCAGTAACGGATTAAGGGCGGTACGGACGCGAAGAAGTAAAAGTGGGGGGGGAGGACAGAATATTTTTCATTATTAATTCTGTTTTTGCTACTTTCCAAATCATTTTCTAAGAATTCACCTTACTAAATTTTTGAAACTTAGTGATTTAAACTTTAATTTTTTTAATAAACTCATTATCACCAATCCTTGTATAAATTATCCTTTACTATAATGTAATTAAGTTAGTACGTAAGGAAGTGAAAAATCTTTTTCTAACAAAACCGCAATATGGTAGTGCATCTAAGAAATTAAAGAACGCAAGAAAGAATTAAAGAAAGTAAGAAAGAAAAGTACATAAAAGTAGAAGAACTTATTTAACTGCACAGAGAACATTCCAGTATTACCGAAACTCATGCACGACTTCAATTTTATTGATTTGATTAATTGAGAAATCCTTCCCCCACCACACACTAACGCTCACCATTTGGCCTTTCGACCATTCGATGTCCGATGGTCAAACTGCGAGATAATGTCGAATAGTCATCAGTAGTTCATCAGGGGACATCACATATTAGGCAACTTACACTACCTCAACTTGCAGCACGTAGCCAGATCAGGGTGGACATCCTTCGAAGACCGGCCTCACTCCATGCTGCTTAACTTCGGTAATCATACAAGCACTGGCGTACGCGGGGGGGGGTGTTGTAATCCTCGTTGCAATGAAATTTTGTATATTTAACATAGAAATATATGAGTTGTAGCTCTGTAACCCCCATTAAGCCTATAACCCCCTCATAAATTTTGTGCGTACGCCTATGCATACAAGAATCATTATTTCTAAAAACGGCCTGCCGTGGACCAATCTGAGAATGCAAAATATTGGAAATTATTATTAAAGTTTTGTGCATTTTTGGGCATGCTTCTTGTAACATTTCTTCCATGTATATTTCACTAAATTTTCAGGCTATCATTCTTTTCTTGCTCATGATTGTTCTTAATTATCATGCCCTTGTCCTGCATACTCCATTCAACTAAGCTTCTGTCCTATTTGTGGTGTCGTAACTCGTTGCTTAAATTTCGAGTTGCAGTATAAATTGTACGGTGCCATAATTACCTTAATATCTGACTCCTGGAGACACAGCTGTAACTAACTGCTTGGGACTAATGTGTAAGATAACTATTAATCAGTGCAGTTACTCAACATAACTGCAGAAAAGAATGCGTACTTGTTCGCAGAATGATAATAATAATCGGAAGTAAGCGTTTCTCAGATAAGTGTCCATTGTTACTCTGTTGAAACGTCAGCACTTTGACAAATCAGCGAAGAGTATGATAAAATCTGAGGAAATTGACGTAGTTCTCATTAGGGAAATTAATTAATTATACATTATATAATCACTTTCGAATGAGGCCAGCAGTTGTCATGCGATCAGCAAATAATTACGGAGACGTAAGAAATGTAAGTTTATTACATTTATTACGTTCATTTAATAAACATAATCTTTGTTAGCATGGTGAACTCCCATTATTTTTTAAGTGCAAAAATATGTAAGATTTTTCACCTTTTTACACGCAATTTAGTGCGTACATATACATGCAATTGATTTCTAGTATTCTTTAATAATTGATAAAAACTTTAACTGCTTATATGAATTTTGACTTGAGGGAGCTTTCATTCCGACTCGAGTTAGAGTAATGCCCGGTTCGCCCCCTCTTGACGCCGGCCCTTGTTGTTGGACGTAAGATGGACGGATAAAGTAAAAAATGATAAGGCATTGCACAACGTAGGAAAGAAAAGAACAAATTGTTCACAACAAATCAGAAAACCTTCTTTAGAACCCTTACAAGCCCTCAAATGGAGCAACAAAATGAAACCCCACTCACAACAGAAATTGAGGAGTTTTGAATATCGCTTTGATCCAACGAAGTGAAACATAACAAAGCTGCATGGATAGAGGAAAAAAGAACAGCAGGAAAGTACACAACAGGAATGGAATATGAAAGAATCACCACCGAAAAACTTCAAAAAGTTATCAGAAAAACACACAACTGGAAAGCAGCAAGTGTGGACAAAATCCAAAACTATTGTTACAAGAAATTAACAAGTACCCATTCACAGCTGGCAACAGAATTGACATCAATAATGGAAGACCGTAGCAAGATGCCGGATTTTCTACCTAAAGGCATTACCCACTTACTACCGAAAGACCGAAACACAAATAGCCCAGCAAAATATAGGCCAATAACATGCCTTAACACTCTTTACAAAATCCTTACTGGATGAATCTCCAAAAAAATAGGACAGCACTGCCACATAAATAACATACTGACTGAGGAACAGAGAGAGTGCCAGAAAAACACACTGGGATGCAAGGAACAACTAATAATTGATTCTGTGATCCTAGAACAAGACAAGAAACAAAAGTGAAACCTTAATACTGCCTACACTGACTACAAGAAAGCCTTCGACTCGGTGCCCTACTCATGGTTAATCGAGATCCTGAAAATATATAAAATACACTTCACCATAGTAAGATTTCTGGAGCATAGCATTAAGAGATGGAGAACTACAATACATCTCAGAGAGCAAAACAAAGTACTATTAATCAACGAAATACCTATTAGAAGAGGCATATTCCAAGGGGATACCCTTAGCCCCCAATTGTTCTGCCTATCACTAAACCCTCTATCAAGAATGCTAAGTAAGAGCAACTATGGCCACATGATCAAAAAAGCCAAGAAAAACCTCCAGAAGGTATCACACCTCATGTACACGGACGATATAAAGTTATATGCACCGTCTATCCCTCAACTCCGCCACCTGATCCAAATTACAGAGGCATTTTCAAACAACATAGATATGGAGTTTGGTTTGGATAAATGTAAAATACCTGGAGGCGCCAAACAAATGAAACTAGATGAGATTGTACTGGATAACAGAGGAATAATGGAAACCATGCAAGAACATGAAACATATAAATATCTAGGAATAATGCAGGCCCAAAGACAAGAACATAAACTAATCAAAACAAAGCTCACACAAATGTACAAGGACAGGCTAAAAACAATATTGAAGATCAAGCTGAATAGAAAGAACATCACACAAGCAATTAACTTCTTTGCATTCCCAGTACTAACATACTCCTTTTGGAATCATCAAATGGTCAAACATAGAACTAGAGGATCTACAACAGGTAATGAGAACTACACAAACAAAATACAGACAACTACATCCGTCAACAACCCAAAGAAAAACTATTCCCTCTAGAGGATGATGGACGAGGACAAATCGACCTGAAAGATCTCCATGAGAAGCAAATCCATAACATGAGGTAGTACTTCTTTGAAAAAAGCAGACAGTCTCCTCTCATCCAAGTAGTAGTAGACGCAGATGCCTCCCACACACACCACTAAGTCTCAGTACCGACAAAGAAATACCACCCGTACACATTGAAAAGAAACTGAAGGAACAGGCAGGCAAAGCACTTCATGGCAGACACTATAATGATCTTCAACAGCACCACATCTACAAAAAAATCTCGAACACATGGCTAACCCAAGGAACCTTATAACAGGAAACGGAAGAAATCATGATGGCAATAATTTTACATTACTCCTGATGAAGGACTGCTGCTGATGCGTCCGAAAGCTTGAGTGATCTTTTTCATTGCTATTTTACCAGTGTTTAACCTTTTTATGTAATAATTTTACAGATATAATCATCGGATGGTCAAGGGAAGGATCGCCAACGTACACTGAGGGATATAGCATGATTAAGAAAGCAGAATTATGTTTATTAAATCATCCGATGATCATATTTGTTAGATTATTTAGTAATCAAATTCGTTGAATATTTGATACTCATATTTGTTAGATTATTTAATGATCAAATTTGTTAAAAGATTTGATACTCATATTTGCAAGACATATAATTGTAAATAAATTAATAAACAAATATTGGGCAATCACATGAAAATCTGGTTTGGAAATAATTAATGTCCTGCTTCCGTAACGCATATTAAATGTATTTCATTAGCACATCATACTAAACTTCCTTCCGTAACTTTCTCATTGTTGTTATGTCGGCTGCGTTTTGCGCGACAAGAATGCATAACACGTGTAATTAGGATACCTTGTTATTGCGCAATATTAATTGAGGCAACTGATTGCCTAAAGCAACACTGTCATTGAAGAGAGCAGGTTAAAATTTCGCTTCCGGAAAATCGAATGAAATGACCATATAGAGAAAAAATTGTCACGAATAGAGAGAGAGAGTTGATGTTTGGAAGATGAGATGATTTAAAATTATGGTAGAATTCCGCTAATTCAGACCCCGCTAGTCCGGACGGACCTAAAAAAAAAGCGTGTATCAATCAATAAATTTTGAATTTAACCAATAAGACGTTTTGCGCTTTATCCTAAATCCTAAATAAATTCGTAGGTTAAAAAAGTAGTCCCACGTTGTAGTATTAAGGCTGAAAAAGTCATTTTTGTGATACAAAACATCAATTTTAATAGTTTTACTCATCTAAAACTTGTTTTACAGACATTTTAAATCTTATTCCGTTTAATCCGGACTTTCGGTGATCCGGACGAGGTCCGGTCCCATCAGGACCGGATTAGCGAAACTCTATTGTATTTACGAAACAGGAAATTTGTTCTTGGAAAGACAAAGTTGCTGTAATAATTAATAACAGTTCAATTTTGCGTTGTCGTGTTTAAAAATTGGATGGTTAGTTGTATTAGTTGGCATTTCTTTACAAAATATTAAAGTGAAGTGTATATATAGCTCTGTAAATTCTGTCGCAGCTGGCCAATAGGAAACTTTTTCTACTACGGACCTAGCTTTTCTATACTTATATCATAACTGTTTTTAGCAAACAGGACTTTTGAGCTTCCCGGATTGAACGAGGGATAATGACCAATTAGCTTTACGTCGGAATCAATCAATCAATCAATCAATCAAAATTTCGAAATGAAAGCATTGGTCTGCTTATCGCACAAAACTTCGATGAGAATTTCTTTCGCGGCATTAAAAGAAGACGGAAAGGCCTCCTATATGAAGAACAGCTCTTACGATCGTATAAACAATCGGTCCTGCCTTCTCAAAAAGCCTTAACCAACTTCCTTTAGAGAACGGAAGATAAATACGTGAATATCCATAGCTCAACATGTGTCTAGCGACTTAAAAAATTACGCTTCAGAGTATATACTTCTCTCAATTATCGTTCTTTTACACGTCATTCTTTTACACACTGACATTCAAGCTATATCGAAAGCAGATGTCCAAGTGTGCACAAAAGGTACACACAGAGGCGGACACAGGCTTTCATTTTGGGGGGAGTCAAGGACAGAATTTGCAATGGTCTTGGAATAACACCCTTCATTTTTCATGAAAGTTGGAATTTTTACAGTGAAAAAATATATTTTTGGGATGGGTCATGACCCCTGTGACCTCCCTATGTCCGCGCTTGGGTACATACTTAGCGACGGCAAATGAGAACCCAAAACTAAATTATTGATTATTATATGAAATTACTAATTAAAGTGTTCGTTTGAATAATTGGTGAGTAATGACCTTCAAAAAAAATTAAAAAAAAAAATTAAAATAAATACAAGTACGATTGAAGTATTTTTTCCCTCAAAAGTATCCTTTCCTTTCTTTGTAAGGGAACGGCTTCTCAGTATGTGTTGAAGGGCAACGATTTCCCAAATGCGCTACTGTATTTTTAAGCAAATTTAAAGCCGAGTATCATTGCATGTATATGATAAACACATATAGTACCTACACCGGCTTTATCTCCAAAATTCGGAATTTTTAATTCCACAACGGATTTAGCGAGCATTTTCGTTGGTCAGAAGTTCCACTTTATGTACACGATAATCCTACAGCATCATGTTCCAGTATTTTAAAATTATTTATCTTCTATAACGTTAGTTCCTTGAATAACGTTATATTGCCGGGTTCAACCATGTATCGTTTGATTAAATGATCACTATACAAACACTTGATTTTAATCATTAAATTAAACAATTAAATCGAAAATGATAGACGGATAAGTAAGAGCATAAAGGAAGAGGAAAGATTTAACGTAACTATTCCACAAGGATAATAAAAGGTAGTTTGTGTGCCCCAATAAATAAAACGCACGCAACCGGGGAAAGTGACCAGAAAAGATTTGGAACGAAAGTGAAACCGCTTGAATGAGGTCGTTCACTGCCAGTGAAAAATCATTACGCGGATCTGTTTTCAAAGACACCGAATGCCTCCGAAAGTGACTTATTAAGCAGCGGTTGAGTGGCATTCACTTCACTTGTTCTGGACATCCTTAGCAATATCTGGGAGTGGCTATAGAAAGCGGCTTAATACCTTTAACGAGACACAGTTAAGAGCGGCTGTGAAAACTGTCAAATAAGCTTAATTACACAAATTTGACTTCCGGCTCTTTGATCAATTTTGACCGTTCATTTTCAGCGTAGCCACGAAATATAAATTGTAAAAACGGACAAGTTCACTGCAAATCAAAAACCATTAATAAAACTAAAGCTATTCGATTCGCTTTCGGATTCTACGCATTCAAATTGTCCGGCTGTCTAAATGAAATCGACAACTGAAAGAAACATCGAAGTAAACTAAGTGACCGGTAGCAATAGAAACTCAAGGCAAGGAGGCAGCGTTGAAGGTAACAGTATCGAATTAAGGTTTCATGGGACCCTAAACAAGCTTTTTCCGGGACCCTTGAAGTATAAATTAAACTTGTGTAATTACCGTGGAATCCGTACAGAACGAGGATTTTGTGACCAACGAAAATGTCTCATCGCAAACTAAATCCATTATGCAACTTCAATTTTAAATGTTAAAAGTGATGTCAGTAGAGGTAACAAAGTACATATAAAAAACTATAAAATTCGCAGAAAATGTCGCTGAAATTCTGCAGCGATAAAATTACTGCCATAGTTTGTTTGTTTGGCTTTTTTATGGCGCAAGAGCATCTGGGCTATACTGCGCCAATACTGCCAGAGTGATAAGGTTTGACTGCAACGATTTTGAAGTAGAGTCTTCATAGCGACAGGCGCCTAAAAAAAGCGGACCTCTAGATATTTGTCTTTTTTTGTCGATGTTATAATCCGGAAATAGGATATTTAGCATTTAAATCGTGAATCTCAGGTACTCTTAAAACTGGATTTAAAAATAATATATTCTTTTGTATAAAATATGAAAAAATGTGCATTGCTTTCAGAAAATGACGACCTACTGGCAAAACAGACGAAGTATTATAAAAATTAAAAAAGAAAAGAATGATTTCTACCTGCACGGGGACTCGAATCCGGGACCTAGTGGTGTGAAATGGTGTTAAAGGTGATTGCAATTCTAAAGCTCTCATAAAATGATGAAAGAAAACTTATCTATTGGCCTAAGGAAATTGATTTTGGTGCAAAGGCAGTAGAGAAATGTTCTTTAATTTGTGAAAGTGACATAAAAAAAAAACCAAAGGTTAGATGTGGCACTTTTTAAAAGGGAAAAATAGGTTTGAAACGTTATTAAGAAAGTTCCTTTTTTTTAGTTTCATAATAGCTTTCCTTCTGCTAAAATTCAAGTTAAATATTCCCATTGTGTATAAAAAATGCTTTATATTTTAACGCTGACAGATGAGCGTTTTTTCTTTGAGCTATTGGGGGAGAAATAGTATTTAAACCTGTGTGACCAACGAAAATGTTCGTTATATCTGATTACTTGCTAAATCCGTTCTGTAATTTAAAGTCTGTTCAAGTAACGTATTTATACGCAAAATATATACAAAAAAACCTGGTCCTGAAAATTAGGACACTAGAAAAATAAGATAATAAGGGATTAACATTACCAGAAAAAATGCGAAATATTTTGAATAGCAAATTTTCCATATGGTATATCCTAGTCTGATTATACACATTTATTTTTTCAGAAATTGGGTAAAGCTGAAGTTTCTGGTACAATGTCCAATTTGGCCTCCGAGAAATATTGCATCTTTTCTTTTATTTTCATGAATCAGAAGCGTAGTTGTTGTTGATTGCAAATATCAGGTCGTTCAACTCAACAGAAATGTCAGAACATGCCCAAGGTGAACCAAGAAAGTGTCTTAAGTGACAGGTTCTTTCAAAGAAAGTTGAAACGATGTTAATTCATTATTTGAAGTGACATGGAAAAACACAATTGAAGTGTCAAATCATCTTTTCTGGAAAGACTAGAAAACCGGATGAATTTTCGCAATGCGAAACGTTTTTTGTAACACAAAGTAAGAAGTATCTTTTGTGACACAAAGTAAGAAGTATCTTTTGTGACACAAAGCAAAAGCATCCTTCGTGACACAAAATACAATAATTTTTAAAAGACGGAGTTGAAATTACATTGAATTCGAGGTCGAAAATGTCAAGAACGGAAGGTCCTGAGGACATATATATTAAAGTTTCGTCAGTGTGTTCTTGAATAAAAAATTTTTTTGTTTCTGATTTGAAAAAGAATTATTTTAGTGCATTGCATCCAAGGTCAGCTTGTAGCAAGATCTGTAGGTGATATTGAAGATACTGATACAATTTGTTTTTTTTTTGCCACCAACGTTTTAAATAGCTGAAGCAAGAGCTTTTTATATTTGGAGAAAAAGAGACGCCGTCCTCATCCTGGATTCGAACCAGGGTCCCCACGTTGAGCCTGCGGTGTCTTGACCTACTAGACGAATGAGAACAAGAACAAACGCATTTTTCTCCGTATATTAAATTGTAAGATATTATTACCCTTCACAGGGATAACACAATTGCCAAATAATGGTCAACACAGAAAAGCCTCTGGGGCGAGATTTTTTGTGAGTTTTTTCGTGGGGTAATTTATTATACAATAATTTTTGCCACACATATAAGTAGCTCAAACTAGAGCTTTTTTATATTTGGAGAAAAAGTGAGGACCCTGGTTCGAATCCAGGATGAGGATGGCGCCTCTTTTTCTCCAAATATAAATAAAAAGCTCTAGTTTGAGCTACTTAAACGTGGGTGGCAAAAATTATTGTATAATAAATTCCCCCACGAAAAACTCACAAAAATCTCGCCCCGGAGGCTTTTCTGTGTTGACCATTATTTGGCAATTGTGTTATCCCTGTGACGGGTAATAATATCTTACATTAAAGATCCTATATGCTGCAATGGCACTTAAGAATTTATGTCATTTATTAAAGAATTTGGAATTAAAATTTTTTGTTAAGATTTTAGAAATGTTTTTCTCCTGGCTATTTTTTTTTTTTTTTTTGCAAATTCTAATATGTAGGTTAACCAGAAAAGTTTAAAACTGACAGATCTATCAGAAAAGTTTACAATATGTAGGTCGATCAGATAAATTTGCAATATGCAGGTCGATCAAGAAAGTTTAAAATACATTGGTGGATCATAAAAATGTAATATATACGTAGGTTTTGTTTGTTTTGTGGTTTATATACGTGGATATATACGTAGGACAATTAGAAAAGTTTGCAATAGGTATAATCCGTTCGCGCAGCCCTGACGCCTGATCCCGTTAGTAGACGGGTTGTTCCATTGCAGTTTAGGGAAGGCCGTCTTGGAGGAACTGGTTTTTCCCGCGCGAAAAACCAGTTTCGGCAAGACGCCCTTCCCTAAACTGCAATGGAATAACCCGTCTGCTAACGGTATTGGGCGTCAACTGAGCGCGAACACACTATAGGTCGATCAGAAAAGTTTACCATACGTAGGTCAAATGGATGAGTTTACCATATGTAGGTCAAATAGATGAGTTTACAATTCGCTGGACGATTAGGGCAGTTTATGATGCTGATATGTGAAAAGCAAGGTTCTGTAGGAGGAAAATGACCCATGTTTAAAAATTCCATGGAATGTTTCATGTTTCAACGTAATCACTTTGACGATTAAAAAGCTCCACGATGATGTAGCAATAACGCTTTTAGCAACCAGAAAATTTGGATTAGAATCCAGATATGGTGGTGTACACGTGTTTTTATACTGATCCATAGCCCAGGGTTTAAGCCTCTGCAAGACATAGGTTTGGATTATTCGATAAAATTATTATTAATTATTCGATAATTTAATTATTCGATAAAATAAATTAAGTGCCGAAGCAACGTAACACCAGTTGCTCTTGCGCTGTAAAAGACATAAATAGTGGCGATTGAGACATCTGTTTCAACTTGTTGGTTAATTTTCTATGTCAAATACATTAAAGTCAGCATACTGCAGTCACCTTTCTGCAGCATACTGGCATTCACTGCAGCCAGTCAATGCTGCAGTTGCCTTGTCAGAAGACGTTGGATGTCAAATTAACACTGCAACACTCAAACATTCCGGTGCCTAAATTATCGCATGCTTTCTCTACCTAAATTAAAAATACATGCTTCAACTGCAGCTTTACAATGCTCCATATCGCAGTTCCTTAAATGAGGCTACAAACTAATGGGCTGTAAACCCCGATAATCCGAAATAAAGAGGACGGACCCAACTCGGATACACCGAATTTAAATTTCAGTACAGAAGTGCAAAGGAGCTACAACATTAATTCCAGATCACGTGTAATTACATATTTTTACTCTATTCACTGTGAAAAACGTCCCAAAACATATATACGGGTTAATTAAGATATCAACTGCCCTTCAGAAATTAATCCTATAACTTTGCACCTATCCAAAGCCGTAGTTTGGGAGTGGTGTGGGACGCCCACAGGCCAGGGGCGCGGACGAGAAAGGGCGCAAAATTGGCTGAAATAATTCACAGAGGAGAATATGCCTGTGGCTATGGGGCGCATTCTGGAAGGTTCTACCAGAGGCGCCCCCAGAATTATATGCAGGGGTGCATCCAGGAAAAATTCCAATTGAATAATGTTGTTGGACTGTAGTTTCTTGTGGATTCAGTCTTTTTTTCATAAGCCAAGAGGACGCAAGTGCACCCCCTTGCACCTCCCTTGGGGCGCCCATGACTAAGGCGCAAGATCTTCATTTATCCGATACATACAATATATATGCGTATCTGATATACCCAAAGTATATGTATATGTATACAATATGCACAAAGTATATATCTTTACATATATTTGACGTATCTCTCATTTATATCCATTTCTTAAAGCCGGGGTATACTTAAATACAAATAAGAGTATCTTTGCCATAAACACTGAAGGAATGTCTACGAAATAAAAAAAGGTGTGTTTAGAAGATTCTCTCCGTCATGGGCCCCCATATGGGGGGCAGAAGGGGCTCGATCTCCCCCCCACCTAGCCGTTTAAAAATTTTATTTGCCCGAACCTGCTATGCATTTACTTTCAAAAGTTTTACAGTCACATTTTAAAATAAGGTACTTTTTAGCTCATTACTAATTGTCAAGCAATATCAATTATTTTTGTAGTATTTTGGTATATTGTACATTCACTAAAATTCTCGACAGCTTTGAGAAAGAGACAATATTTTTTTTTAAATACCCTCCCCCCCACTAGAAATACTCGTATGGGCGTCCATGCTCTCGGTTAATTCGATTTTTGTTCTCTCTTGAAATAAAATCGGACATCTGGTCACCTGACGTATATATAGCCCGCGTATACAACGTATAATTTTTGTTTGTGTATTCCGGACTTTACAAGGTTGAATTATGGATAACCTGGAATGAAACAGACGGCATGAAGTGACATCTGCATAATTAAATGTTTACACCAATATTTTTATATTTTGGGGCTCTTGATAGGAAGGGGGTGTCTCTGTCACGATAAGGGAGGTTTTGAAGAAATTGAATTCAATAATTTACTCTCTAGCACATCGATAATTTCAGGTTCAATTAGCAAGTGGGTGGAGGGACTGCTCATTTAAACTATTACAACTTTATAAAACGAATATTATATAATTAATAAATAATTACGCAATGTGTAATTAACTTACTTCATTAAAAAGCTACCAATTTTGATTAAAACGCCTTGACGCAAGTTGTCATGACTTGGTAATCCGGTGGTTATAGGCAATATAAGCGTGGTTATACACTATTCTTCATTACTATTTATGAGTCGAAATAAAAGTATACGAGTCGAAATAAAATTCGACCCGACAGTTATGGAGAATATAAGCGTGGTTATACACTATTCTTCATTACTATTTATGAGTCGAAATAAAAGTATATGAGTCGAAATAAAATTCGACCCGACAGTTATAGGCAATATAAGCGTGGTTATACACTATTCTTTATTACTATTTATGAGTCGAAATAAAAGTATATGAGTCGAAATAAAATTCGACCCGACAGTTATAGGCAATATAAGCGTGGTTATACACTATTCTTCATTACTATTTATGAGTCGAAATAAAAGTTATTCTAATGATTATGGATGGCCTGAATTTTATGACCCTATCCAGAGTGGGGGGGGGGAAACTTAGGGATTGCCCCCCACCGAAAATGAATATTTAATGGGATTTGGCCACGGCCTTTCATTCTATGATTGTATCAATACATGCTGAAAAAATTTTTGACCCTTCCGAAATTATATCCTGGCCACGACCTTGCTGAATTTGTTTTTAGGTTTTATGATTTCCAGTTCCTTATTCGTCAATACTTTGAGATGGAATCCATGCCATGCCCGTATTTAGAGGGAGGGAGGGATCTTCGGGACAGGTCTCCCCCAGACTAAATTTTTAATAAGACTTGGCCACGGACTTGCATGCTGTAATTCTATCGATACATGCTGTAAAATTTTTTGAATCCCTCCGAAATTAAAACCTGGCTACGGCCTTGATCTATGCCCCAGCATAACTCTCAAATCATGGTATGTTTGAAAACTTCAAGCTTCTTTGTATTCGGAGTACAGCGAGCAACTAGCATCGATTTTTTAATCGATTGTATTGATTATTTCATCGATGAGGCCTACAGCGCTTTCACCTAGCATATCGTTAATCAAGGCTTGACTCAGAGCGCTGCAATTTAAAGCCCATGGGGGCTCAAATCAAGACCGTATCCAGGATTTAATTTTAGGGCGGGGGGTGTCAAAAATTTTTACAGCGTGTATCGGTACAATCACAGCATGCAACGCCGTAGCCGAGTCCCATTAAAAATTTGGTTTCGGGGAGACTTATTCCTAGAATCCCCCCCCGATACGGGCATGGCTCAAGAGGTTAAGGGGGGGGGGCTCAAGTGGCTTTATGGGATAAGACCTTAAAAAAAAAAAATAGTATGTTTTTATATCCAGTAGGGGATTTAAACTCCTGAGTCCCCTCCTTTCCCTACGCCACTGGTCCGACTATCAACGTTCTCAAAAAAAAGAGAAAAATTAAGGACCAGCTACTCACTGTAGTCCGGGGATTGGTTCCCTAGACTTTGAGAGGTTCGGATTCTTCCGGAAAATGTAGGTCCACTTTCCTACGGTGGCACAGTGGTAAAGCATTCGTTCAGAGTTCCGTTAACCCGGGTTCGATTCCCAATAATGATATCATAATTCTGGGTTTGGTTCCCTTAGCAACAATGGTTCGAAGTCCTCGGTAGGTCCCAGCCCTGCACACCCTTCGCTACACATGTCCCGTAGAAACACAAGCATATTTCATCGATAAATTCACCGGAAATAAGCTATCGATATGATACATTTTTATCGATATGAATCTTTTATATTTTTTCACGAGCTCAAATATACTTCTATTGTTTGTTAATTAGCCGCAAATGACCAATCATTTTCAGTCCGTAATGAGCCAATCAAAGTAAGGGAAAATTCCGCCAGAAACCTGTGACGTCACCGCACGTTCCACTAACACGATTTGTTTATCATTTGGTTGACCGAAAAATAGTTAAACAATAATGGCAACGGGCACGAGCGAACTTTTCGAAAGTGATCGGTGAAATTGACCAGGTCCTGTAAAGGCTAAAACGTGCATTTTCCCATTTCAGTAATTATCGTTCTGTAATCATACTGTGAGGAAAAAAGCGAATGAGACCAAGGTTCGAAGTAGTCTATTTCAGTTTGGCCCAAGGAGATCATCGTATTGCGTAAGAGAAAGCGAAATTGACCTTTCACTCCTTTACTTCTTTAAAAACGTACGTTATACCAGCACCATTCCGTGACATATTAGGCCGGTGATTTTTCAGAAAGCAAATTAGAGGCCACCTTTGTTTGTTCAGGTATATCAACTCTAGGGGCCTAGGCATTTTGACCCCCCAAAAATATTTGCAGAAGGGGGGACTTTCCAAAATAAATAAATAAATAAATAAAGAGTACAGGTGAGAGCGAAAGTTACAACTTATAAATATATTGTTAATGTTCATATTTGTCTGTCACTGTAGAGATACACGTAAGGCTCCTAGAAAAGAGAGCTGGCGTATATTCGCCATTTTCTTACCATCGTATCACGTGATCCCATTCACTGCTGCGTTAAAGTTGAGTGATTTACAAGTGTGTAATTTTTAATAAAATAAGGTGAAATGGGTGGGTGTTCCGCTAAGAATTGTTCTAATCATTCGAGGAATAAACATAGAATGTTTGCAGCGTGAGTTTGTTTGATAATGCATTGAAGTGTAAGTTTGTCTGATATGAAGTTATATTTTCTGATATGAGGTGATATTTTCTGATATGAAGTTATATTTTCTGATATGAAGTTATATTTTCTGATATGAAGTCATATTTTCCATGATCAAAACAAGAAAAAAAGAACACAAACAAGCACTCGCGAAAGGAGACATAGCCTCACGTCTGGCAGAACACGCTTTACAACACGGACACGAACCCGACTGGGACTCAACAAAAATACTACACCGGCACATCACAAACAAGAATAGTAGACTCTTCTTAGAATCTTGGGAAACTTACAAACTATAGTTCGTTCACGGAAATTTGACAGATGGTACCGTTGTAAATAACCAAGCTGACGTCCCAAACGGCCTAGCGTGCCAACTCTGGGACGCGTGCAATAGGTTCGCCCTCCCTGACTTACGCTTATTATTTATTTATTATACACTTCTTTAATATTTTGGGAAAAGACGCTCCTATTTATTTACAAGTGTAGCTTTCAGAGAGAAACAAATATGACATTTCACCATAGTAATGGTAGGAGCTTCAGGCCATAGGCATACGTAGAAAGTTCATAGGGGAGGGGTTGCAGGGGATTACAACCTTCATAAATCCCCACCCCCCACCCTGCGTAAGCCAATACTGCAGGCTCAATTTCTGATGCTAACTTTTGTATAGAATTTTCCGCTATCAACCTGCCCTTTAAATCATAAAAGGTCAATTTCATTTGTGACAGGCATGACAGCAGACAGTTACTTAGTCCATTATTTAGTATTAAATATTTTTGTATTGTTCCAAAATTTTATCTGCTGATGAATATGGACCTTAGTTATAAATGCAGTAAAAAATTGGGATAAAATATTTTTATGAATTTTATGAATTTAGGGGCAAAAACTAGTTGCGACAGACATGATAAGAAATGGACGCCGTTTTACGGTGTGTTTATATTAACATTAAAAAGCTCTGAATTTATTCACATTATAAGTGCTTTTTTTTCTATCATGAAGATAACAGTTGAGTTAACAGTTAAGTAAATAAAAAAATTGAATTTTTGAAAGAATTTAATTTAAAAAAAAAATATTTTACAGTGTTACAGATATGACATTATTTTGTGACAGGCATGGAACGTCCGATTTTTTCCATGGTTTCTACAATTTTGATTGCAGTTTATAATCAGGAATTATAATAGTGGCGGCTTTAGCACTTGAGAGGCCCAGGCACAATTAAATTTTGAGGTTCCCCCCACTGCTTTTAGATGGTCAATTTCATTCCTCACCTCACAGACATAACATCAGACAAATGTTTTAATATATAGTTTTCATATTGCATTTGCGTATATTAAAAAGAAATAGGTGTTCATATATTTGCTTATAGCCCTTTTATCATTCTGGAAAACGATATCTGTGATAACTGCATATTTTAAATATTAATAAATTAAAAACTTCATGTGACATGACAAAAAATACACTTTTTAGGCTAAATCAAAAATACCTTGTTTTCTCTGATTTACTTCAATATAAACATTAAGGGTAAATTGTTATAGGAAAACATTTAGAACAGTCATTCTGCAAAAGTTTTAAAGTGTAATATAGATTCAACTTATTTTTATTTAACATGAAATAGCTTGACAGACAGACAGACAGACAGACAGAGAGTTTGTGACACATGTAACGATGTAAGACATGAAAACATGTAAGAAACATGAAGACATGTAAGACATGACACATGTTACGATTTTAAACACAAACTTATAAGTCCACCTGCATATATCTAATTTGTTAAAGGATTAATAAAAAAAAAATATGAAATTGTTATTCCGCTGCAAATGTGTTATAGTATGATTAAAAACTACAATTAATCTTGGAATTTATAACATCCACGAGTATTAATTAAGACTGGTGCAACTATGATTTTTAAAATGTTAGTTCTCATATATCACACAGTATGAGCACCTTGCTCGAATTTAAAAGTATTTTTAATTTTTGTTGGTCCTAAGCATTTCATGCGATATTATTGTTGCTTTTCAGTTTCTGTTATTACACGTCTATATTCATCATCATATTGACTAGCTTTTCGGTTACTACTACACCTTTTCGAGGGCTATTGGGAAGATAACGCTCTACTCTTGAAATAGCTTTTCCTAATTCTTGTTTGCTTCCAAGCACTTCCTCAGGACTAAGCATTGCCTGTGCAATTTTTTTCTTCTTTAATCTATTTAGTCTATGGTTAACTTTTTCTTATCGTATTACTCGTTGCATCTCAGTTTCACTATTACGTTGTTTTCTTTCCGCTGCGCTTTTTTCTGTTCAGTGGCTTTTGTTTATACATTTCGTACTTACCAGCAATACTAATCCTTTCGTGTCTCCCCTTCTGTCTTTCAGTGGCTGTTTCAGCCATATGTAAAATTAAGAAAGGAGTTTTTAAATTTTAAGGCCTATGGAAGACTAAGAATCTATGTAATTTCCAACAAAATTATGCAACACGGCATACATGAAATCACATGTTTTGAAAACAAAGAAAACTTGCTGAAAGTAGTTTACTTCCTCGGAAAATTAATTTGTGTTGCCACTAATAGTATTTTGATGAAATTTGTATTAAATACTTTATCTTTTCATAATGAGAAACTTCTGACGGATAGGGCAAAGCGTGACAGACATCACACTTTTAATCTTCATTTTTTCAATTCCTAATCAATATTTTTTTTTACCAATTTGGGGTTAGATAACTTATTTTAAATTACAGAAAGAGAATATGAAGTATTGTATACCTTGCGTTATTATTTTTTACTTAAAATGAAAAACCCATCTTTTTTGCGACAGACACGACAAGCAGATTAAGTCTAAATAAAATTTTTATATTAAAAAAATAAGAAATCTACTTAAATTTAAAAAAAAAATATTTTTTCGTGAATATAAGCTTTATATTTGCAAAAAAAACAAAAACAAAAAAAAACCGACAAATTAAAACTAAACAATTTGCAGTGACATATCATTTATGTGTTAAAACGCACTTTTTAGTAACAGGTACAATGACTAAAAGTAAACATCTGCAGAAAAATATCTGTTTGAGAAAAATGTTAAATTTTGTTATTTTTATGAAATTTGAATATCTGTTATTTAATAGAAATAAAAAAACAGGCACTATTCACATTTCAAAAATCAAGTGTGGGTTGACCTTTTCGTGAAATTGACCAAAAAGAAACTTAACTTTTTCAGTATTTAAATCATGTAAAAATTTCCCTTCGATCATTAGTTCTGTTTTCATTCAAAGATTCAGAATTTTAAAAACCAATATAAATAAAATTACCCAGATACAGAAATTTAAGAAGTGAAAAAAAAAGCTGGCATGGGTAGTTTGGATTTTTTGGCGGCGCAAGGTCAATTGCGCAAAAGTCAGGTGAATTTAAATGTCCCACTCTGTACACAAGCCTCTATTCCCTGCCCACTATAAATGGCATTATCCTTTTTGCGCATGCTCTTTCACAAAATTTAAGTGTAGTGTTGCCAACTGTAAGAAGTTTTGGGGAATTTGCAGAATTGCAAATGCTTTATAAACACTACTGTTATACTCTTTTTATTTTCATTAAAAGGTGTTTGAGTACCGCTATGTCTTCTTCCGATGATTTTGAACAGCTGCCTTCTTTCAGGGCCAACTCCTACTGGTTTACTAGTTGACAACCCGGAAAAATTTCTCGAAAACGATTTGACAATTGTGAAGGGGGTTGTGAATTGGACTTTGACCAAACCCCGTCATATTGTTGTTACTTGTAAATTTTGATCATGAAAATTAAATACGAGAAAAGTTATTATTATTTTTTTTTATGCAGACATTCATTCCTAATCGAAATGATAATAGAAAAATTATCCTTATAAAGTTCATACTTTTAGTGATTATTTTTTAGTTATTAAATTTCCATATTTAACGTAATTTTTAATTCTTTTGAAAATTATATTAAAATTTTAATGCCATAAAATGAGAAGAAAAAATATCATAACGGGGTGTGATTATAACCTTTAAACAAAAAAATAGCACCAAAAAAACACTTTCTAATACTGCAATGACAGTATAATTAGAAATTGAATTCAAAATCAGAGAGTAGAATCTCTCTACCATTTAATAATCTGTCAATAAATTGACACTGGTTCATTTGAATCACGGACGCGAAGAATGAATTGCATAATGAACAAATATTTTTATTGCAGAAGCTTTCGTATTGCATAGAATTTTTTTTGCTAATAATAATGATAGCTTTCGTATTGCATAGAAATTTTTTTGCTAATAATAATAATGATACTATAATGATATAAAATCATTATAGTATTATAATTATTTTTAAATCTTGTTTTTGCACAAAAAAAAAAAGGTTTGACGAAAATTAATTAGCCTAAGTTTTGAGTTATAGCACGGAGAAAGTAGAAAAAAAAAGTCGTTGGACTTGTTGTCTTTTGTTCATGACATGTTGTCTTTTGTTCATATGTTCATGTTCAGCTTGTTTAAAACTTAAACCTCTAATGACACTGGTTAACAGCCATTTTGCTACTGGTATGTCATGCATCATTTCTTACTGAAGTTGGCTTCCTGAATCTGAATATGTACTTATTTTTTTCGCATCACGTCTAGTTTTTGAGATATCAACCAACAAAAATTGAAAAAATACCAAAAACAGTGATTTTATAACATTTTTAAAATTCATACAGTTTATCATAGACATCAGATGAAAGCGTTAAAATTTAATACAAATGCTTGCCTTTCAATAAAAAATATCCATGTGCAATGCCAAATATTGTTTAGAAGGCGGGTACCAAATGGAAATGATATAGTACGCTAAAAGCAGCCGCGAACTTCCCAAAAACTTCGCGATTTTTCACGGGCAATCTTCACAGGAATTTTCGTCTTTCGTGGTTGGTTTTTAGCGGTAAAGGATCTAAAAATCGTAGAGCTACTTTGCTTATATTGTTATAAGGCTTGTAATTTTTTCTTTTCAAAAATGTAAATTTACAGTCAGGGTTGGTAGAAAAAGAATTTATAGAAATGCTTATGCAAATGGAACACTTCCTTAAGAAAAAAAAATAAATAAAAAGCTGACGATGTTGAGAAAAATTTAGTTTTGGAAAAAAACAAAGTAATTGTAAAAAAAAATCATAGAAAAATAAAAAAAAGATTGATTTTTTCTTGATTGACATTGATTGTCTTGATGATCTTGATTTTCTTGATGATCTTGATTTTCTTGATGATCTTGATTGTCTTGATTTTCTTAGATTGTCATTGTTAGAATAA
This sequence comes from Dysdera silvatica, assembly GCA_006491805.2. Lineage (NCBI taxonomy): Eukaryota > Metazoa > Arthropoda > Arachnida > Araneae > Dysderidae > Dysdera > Dysdera silvatica. The sequence goes on from QLNU02014802.1 coordinate 41,685,356, forward strand.
AAATAGTAATTTTTCTTTTTTAAATTTGAGTATTCTAAAAAGTTCATTTTTAGATTGAATAGCCTAAAATATTTTTTTTGATTAACTAGTATAAATTAAAATTTAATTTAAAATATTATATCGTGCTTAAACACGTTATTTTTTGTATATCTTCGTTCATAGTATAAATTATCGTCAGGGGGTCGTTCTAGTTTTATGTAAGCAAATTTTTGATCATTTTGTATTTCCTCCCCCTCTCCTCGTAAACAAAAGAAAGTATATGTCTTATGCATGACTGTATAAGATGTAGTATAAGCTATAAGGTTGTAGAAGCACGAAAAGTTCACCCCCAGTGTCTTACGTGTAAAATTCATAAGGGGAGAGGGTTTGGGCTCCAATGGTGAGGGGGTTCCTCTACATCAGTGGTTCCCAACTCAATTTAAGCCGCGGACCATTTTTCCACTTCAATTGGACTCGCGGACCACTTTGAAAAATTCTCAAGAGTTCGGGGGCTTATTTAGGGAGGGCGATCGCCCCCTTAAATGAAAATTTAACATTGAAAAGATACAAGGTAAAGGTCCAATGAAGTATCATTTTCAAAAATCAAGTCTTTAATCGCCCCCTCGAATAACCTCTAAATCCTTCCCAGCACCAGTAGACTGCAAGACCTTAATAAAAAAGGGAGCCGCGTCTTTTTGGGGGAAAAGATGTAGACGTACAGAAGAAGCAAACGGAGCAGTGTTTCATTTTTATATTTAATTTTAATATTTAATAATAATTTTATAAGTATTTTTTCAATATTTTTTAAATGCCTAATGACCTGTCTCGCGGACCATTTGGGACTCTTTCGCGGACCATTTGGGACTCCTTCGCGGACCACCAGTTGGGAACAACTGCCCTACATCATATCTTGGGTCCCATAGACCTAATGTAATTTTTTTTCCAATGGAGGGGGGGGGTGGTTATGAACCTTATCAATCCCCCACCGTACGTCACTGCGTAATACTTGAACCGTCTGCAGACACACAAATAAATACGTCCTGTGTTGACGTGAAAATTTAAGACATTGCTGGTTCACGACCAATGGTCGCGGCCCGTTTTGATGTTAAAGACATGCAGAGGGTCTTTTTTTTTAAACTTTGTTATTTTTATTAAGCTTATTGTGATCTCATTTTTTTTATTAATTACACAATTTTTACAGTTCATAACTTTTCATGGGCCACTAAAAAACAATTTGCGACCCACAGTTTGAAAACTTCTAATTTGTGGCGTTATGCACTAATTACATCCACGTATCTCAGAAATGTAACGTTATAGCCAATGGCGTACGGAGGGGGTTAATATGGGTCATAACCATCATGGGGGCTCACACCCCCAATGGGAAAAAATTAACATTAGGTTTGTGGTAGCCAAGCTGATTATATAGAGCCTCCTTATGAATTTTCTGCGT
>QLNU02014802.1:41686884-41701744 GCA_006491805.2 Dysdera silvatica
TTTTCAATTCCTAATCAATATTTTTTTTTACCAATTTGGGGTTAGATAACTTATTTTAAATTACAGAAAGAGAATATGAAGTATTGTATACCTTGCGTTATTATTTTTTACTTAAAATGAAAAACCCATCTTTTTTGCGACAGACACGACAAGCAGATTAAGTCTAAATAAAATTTTTATATTAAAAAAATAAGAAATCTACTTAAATTTAAAAAAAAAATATTTTTTCGTGAATATAAGCTTTATATTTGCAAAAAAAACAAAAACAAAAAAAAACCGACAAATTAAAACTAAACAATTTGCAGTGACATATCATTTATGTGTTAAAACGCACTTTTTAGTAACAGGTACAATGACTAAAAGTAAACATCTGCAGAAAAATATCTGTTTGAGAAAAATGTTAAATTTTGTTATTTTTATGAAATTTGAATATCTGTTATTTAACAGAAATAGAAAAACATAGGCAGTATTCACATTTCAAACATCATGCGTGGATTGACATTTTCGTGAAATTGACCAAAAAGAAACTTAACTTTTTCAGTATTTAAATCATGTAAAAATTTCCCTTCGATCATTAGTTCTGTTTTCATTCAAAGATTCAGAATTTTAAAAACCAATATAAATAAAATTACCCAGATACAGAAATTTAAGAAGTGAAAAAAAAAGCTGGCATGGGTAGTTTGGATTTTTTGGCGGCGCAAGGTCAATTGCGCAAAAGTCAGGTGAATTTAAATGTCCCACTCTGTACACAAGCCTCTATTCCCTGCCCACTATAAATGGCATTATCCTTTTTGCGCATGCTCTTTCACAAAATTTAAGTGTAGTGTTGCCAACTGTAAGAATTTTGGGGAATTTGCAGAATTGCAAATGCTTTATAAACACTACTGTTATACTCTTTTTATTTTCATTAAAAGGTGTGTTGAGTACCGCTATGTCTTCTTCCGATGATTTTGAACAGCTGCCTTCTTTCAGGGCCAACTCCTACTGGTTTACTAGTTGACAACCCGGAAAAATTTCTCGAAAACGATTTGACAATTGTGAAGGGGGTTGTGAATTGGACTTTGACCAAACCCCGTCATATTGTTGTTACTTGTAAATTTTGATCATGAAAATTAAATACGAGAAAAGTTATTATTATTTTTTTTTATGCAGACATTCATTCCTAATCGAAATGATAATAGAAAAATTATCCTTATAAAGTTCATACTTTTAGTGATTATTTTTTAGTTATTAAATTTCCATATTTAACGTAATTTTTAATTCTTTTGAAAATTATATTAAAATTTTAATGCCATAAAATGAGAAGAAAAAATATCAGAACGGGGTGCGATTATAACCTTTAAACAAAAAAAATAGCACCAAAAAAACACTTTCTAATACTGCAATGACAGTATAATTAGAAATTGAATTCAAAATCAGAGAGTAGAATCTCTCTACCATTTAATAATCTGTCAATAAATTGACACTGGTTCATTTGAATCACGGACGCGAAGAATGAATTGCATAATGAACAAATATTTTTATTGCAGAAGCTTTCGTATTGCATAGAATTTTTTTTGCTAATAATAATGATAGCTTTCGTATTGCATAGAAATTTTTTTGCTAATAATAATAATGATACTATAATGATATAAAATCATTATAGTATTATAATTATTTTTAAATCTTGTTTTTGCACAAAAAAAAAAAGGTTTGACGAAAATTAATTAGCCTAAGTTTTGAGTTATAGCACGGAGAAAGTAGAAAAAAAAAGTCGTTGGACTTGTTGTCTTTTGTTCATGACATGTTGTCTTTTGTTCGTATGTTCATGTTCAGCTTGTTTAAAACTTAAACCTCTAATGACACTGGTTAACAGCCATTTCGCTACTGGTATGCCATGCATCATTTCTGACTCAAGTTGGCTTCCTGAATCCGAATATGTGCTTATTTTTTGCGTATCACGTCTAGTTTTTGAGATATCAGCCAACAAAAATTGAAAAAATACCAAAAACAGTGATTTTATAACATTTTTAAAATTCATACAGTTTATCATAGACATCAGATGAAAGCGTTAAAATTTAATACAAATGCTTGCCTTTCAATAAAAAATATCCATGTGCAATGCCAAATATTAATAATTTCAGAAAATAGTGGCAAATGGAGTAATGTAGTGTAAAAATGGCCGCTGGCAAAACTTCGCCTCAACCTTCACAGGAATTTTCGCCTTTCGCGGTTGGTTTTTAGCGGTAAAGGATCTAAAAATCGTAGAGCTACTCTGCTTATATTGTTATAAGGCTTGTAATTTTTTCTTTTCAAAAATGTAAATTTACAGTCAGGGTTGGTAGAAAAAGAATTTATAGAAATGCTTGTGCAAATGGAACACTTCCTAAGAAAAAAAAAAAAAAGCTGACGATGTTGAGAAAAATTTAGTTTTGGAAAAAAACAAAGTAATTGTAAAAAAAAATCATAGAAAAATAAAAAAAAGATTGATTTTTTCTTGATTGACATTGATTGTCTTGATGATCTTGATTTTCTTGATGATCTTGATTTTCTTGATGATCTTGATTGTCTTGATTTTCTTAGATTGTCATTGTTAGAATAAAAATAGTAATTTTTTTTTTTTAAATTTGAGTATTCTAAAAAGTTCTTTTTTAGATTAAATAGCCTGTATTTTTTTTTTGATTGACTAGTTTAAATTAAACTTCAATTTAAAATCTTATACCGTGCTTAAACGCGTTATTTTTTTGTATATCTTCGTTCATAGTATAAATTATCGTCAGGGTGTCGTTCTAGTTTTATGTAAGCAAATTTTTGATCATTTTGTATTTCCTCCCCCTCCCCTCGTAAACAAAAGAAAGTATATGTCTGATGCATGACGGTATTAGATGTAGTATAAGCTAGTAAAAGCACGAAAACTTCACCCCCCACCAGTAGATTAAGTGGAAAATTCATAAGGGGAGAGGGTTTCGGCTCCAATGATGAGGGGGTTCCTCTACATCAGTGGTTCCCAACTCAATTTAAGCCGCGGACCACTTTTCCACTTCAATTGTACCCGCGGACCACTTTGAAAAATTCTCATGAGTTCGGGGGCTTATTTAGGGAGGGCGATCGCTCCCTTGAATGAAAATTTAACATTGAAAAGATACAAGGTAAAGGTCCAATGAGGTATCATTTTCAAAAATCAAGTCATTAATCGCCACCCTTGAATGACCTCTAAATCCTTCCCAGCACCAGTAGACTGCAAGACCTTAATAAAAAAGGGAGCCGCGTCTTTTGTGGGGAAAGATGTAAATGTATAGAAGTAAACAAAGCAGTGTTTCATTTTTATATTTAATTTTAATATTTGATAATAATTTTCTTTTTTTTTTCAACAGTTTTTTTTTTTAAATACCCAATGACCCGTCTCGCGGACCATTTGGGACTCTTTGGCGGACCATTTGGGACTCCTTCGCGGACCACCAGTTGGGAACAACTGCCCTACATCATATCTTGGGTCCCATAGACCTAATGTAATTTTTTTTCCAATGGAGGGGGGGGGTGGTTATGAACCTTATCAATCCCCCACCGTACGTCACTGCCCCTCTCCTCTCCCTTAATATGCTTACGTAATACTTGAACGGTCTCCAGACATTATACAGAAATAAGAAATAAATACGTCTTCCGTTGACATGAAAATTTAACACAATGCTGGGTCGCGACCAATATGTTAAAGACATGCAGAGGGATTTTTTTTTAAACTTTATTATTTTTATTAAGCTTATTGTGATCTAATTTTTTTATTAATTACAAAATTTTTACAGTTCAGAGACTTTCCATGGGTCATTAAAAAACAATTTGCGACCCACAGTTTGAAAATTTCTAATTTATGACGTTATGCACTAATTACATCCATGTATCTCAGAAATGTAACGTTATAGCCAATGGCGTACGGAGGGGGCTCATGCATCCAATGGGAAAAAATTAATATTTGGTCTATGGTACGCAAGCTAATTATGAATCCCTTTATGAATTTTTTGCGTACGCTTATGGGTATAACTATTTTAATGTCATTATTTGCATTTCACTACCAAGAGTTTTCGCCAGTGTGTCGCTAAATCACACAAAAAAACCCAACAAAACAAACAACCTCGCCAAATTTAAAAATCATATATCTCGGAAACTATTAATGACAGACATAAACAAAAACAATACTTGGTATTCCGGAGTGACTATATTCTATCAGTGTCATCTATTTTTGTTGAGGGTACGAAAATTTTATTCGAAATACAAAGCATTATATTTAACATTGAGTTAATGTAAACCCTATAATTTCAACTGCGTATTTCTCACAAACCTGGCGTGATAGAGCATTTCTAATGCCAGATTCAAAATCAGGGGACTGAATTCTTTATTATCAAATGAAAAGGCGCCTTGTATTCTAGAAGCGTAAATACGCATTGCAAAAAACGCTAAGTTGGCAATTGGTGTGTTTAGCTGCAAAAAATCGCTAAAAAGTAACTACATTTCTTCAATCATCGCCAAATTGGCAACATCTACCAAACAGAATTTTTTCCGGATTCATGCGCTTGCGCAGATCGGCGATGTGATTCATAACGCGTGGAGAATAGAAGTTTCTGTATTGTACAAATGAATAGATACATTATATTCCTCATATTTCTTAATATACGCGCGCTCTATCGTAGATTAGATGAGACCGCGCTTTCCCAGGCAGATGACCTTTGCTATCCAATAAAGTCAGCGTATGCTATGTATATATCTGAATTTTTAAAATACTGTTGCTGTTCGCTAAATTTATATTACAAAATTCCTTTATATATTAATAATATGTGTTTTTATAACGAACTTGCAATTAGGTACTGCTATTTTGTTTAATTTGATAAGCTGAATTTAAATCTGAAAATTTACTTCTATAATTCATCTCCTACATTAAAACATAGCGCCATCTATCCTTTTTTTTAATAACTAATAGCAAAGACGTGTTCGTTCAAATATTGCATGTAAATTATGTCCGCCTAGACATTTGAACCCGGTTATGTTATGATGACTTTTATAATAACGACAAACGACAGCTTGGTTATTGCGCTAACTTTCTGAAGTCCCCTGTGAACCCAATAGCAATAACGTTATTTTACCTGTGTTATAAAAACATAAAATTTTTGCAAATCACGGATGTTATATGGGCCCATGGGGCAAAGTCTACCCAATAATCTGAAATAAGTTGGGATTTTACATATACTATAATGTATAAACGTACATAAAATACGCGTTGAGTTGAGCTCCCCCCCTGTCCCCCCCATGTGATTTTAAGAACTCTATGTTGATAGATATAACGTAACATTTTTTTTTCTGTCACGGTGGATATTCACGTTCATGAAGTTCGCCTGTATCTCATTACAAATTATATGTTCGTTACGCTGAAAATTTCCGTTTGTTGCCCCCCAAATACCTTAAATAGAAAATTCATAAGGGGAGAGGGTTTGGGCTCCAATGGTGAGGGGTGCCTCTATATCAGTGGCTCCCAACTCAATTTAAGCCGCGGACCACTTTTCCACTTCAATTTTACCTGAGGACCACTTCGAAAATTTCTCACGAGTTCGGGGGCTTATTTAGGGAGGGCGATCGCTCCCCTTGAATGAAAATTTAACATTGAAAAGATGCAAGGTAAAGGTCCACTGAAGTATCATTTTCAAAAATCAAGTCTTTAATCGACCCCTCGAATAACCTCTAAATCCTTCCCAGCACCAGTAGACTGCAAGACCTTAATAAAAAAGGGAGCCGCGTCTTTTTTGGGGAAAAGATGTAGACGTATAGAAGTAAACAAAGCAGTGTTTCATTTTTATATTTAATTTTAATATTTAATAATAACTTTATAAGTATTTTTTCAATATTTTTTAAATGCCTAATGACCTGTCTCGCGGACCATTTGGGACTCTTTCGCGGACCATTTGGGACTCCTTCGCGGACCACCAGTTGGGAACAACTGCCCTACATCATATCTTGGGTCCCATAGACCTAATGTAATTTTTTTTCCAATGGAGGGGGGGGGTGGTTATGAACCTTATCAATCCCCCACCGTACGTCACTGCCCCTCTCCTCTCCCTTAATATGCTTACGTAATACTTGAACGGTCTCCAGACATTATACAGAAATAAGAAATAAATACGTCTTCCGTTGACATGAAAATTTAACACAATGCTGGGTCGCGACCAATATGTTAAAGACATGCAGAGGGATTTTTTTTTTAAACTTTATTATTTTTATTAAGCTTATTGTGATCTAATTTTTTTTTATTAATTACAAAATTTTTACAGTTCAGAGACTTTCCATGGGTCATTAAAAAACAATTTGCGACCCACAGTTTGAAAATTTCTAATTTATGACGTTATGCACTAATTACATCCATGTATCTCAGAAATGTAACGTTATAGCCAATGGCGTACGGAGGGGGCTCATGCATCCAATGGGAAAAAATTAATATTTGGTCTATGGTACGCAAGCTAATTATGAATCCCTTCATGAATTTTTTGCGTACGCTTATGGGTATAACTATTTTAATGTCATTATTTGCATTTCACTACCAAGAGTTTTCGCCAGTGTGTCGCTAAATCACCAAAAAAACTCGCCAAATTTAAAAATCGTATATCTCGGAAACTATTAATAACAGACATAAACTATACTTGATATCCTGAAGTCACATTCTATCAGTTGCATCTGTTTTTGTTGAGGGTACGAAATTTTTGTTCCAAATACAAATATTTAACCTTGAGTCAATGTAAACCCAATAATTTCAACTGAGTTTTTCTCAGAAACCTAACGTAATAGAGCATTTCTAATGCCAGATTCAAAATCATCAGGGACTAACTCTTTATTATCAAATGAAAAGGCGCCTTTGTATTCCAGAAGCGTAAATACGCATTGCAAAACGCTAAGTTGGCAATTGGTGTGTTTCGCTGCAAAAATCGCTAAAAATTAACTATATTTCTTCAATCACCTCCAAATTGGCAACATCTACCAAAACAGAATTTTTCAGGATTCATGCGTTTGCAGATGGGCGATAAGGATTCATAACGCCTGGAGTAAAATGGAAGTTTATATCATATCTTGGGTCCCATAGACCTAATGTAATTTTTTTTCCAATGGAGGGGGGGGGTGGTTATGAACCTTATCAATCCCCCACCGTACGTCACTGCCCCTCTCCTCTCCCTTAATATGCTTACGTAATACTTGAACGGTCTCCAGACATTATACAGAAATAAGAAATAAATACGTCTTCCGTTGACATGAAAATTTAACACAATGCTGGGTCGCGACCAATATGTTAAAGACATGCAGAGGGATTTTTTTTTTAAACTTTATTATTTTTATTAAGCTTATTGTGATCTAATTTTTTTTAATTAAATACAAAATTTTTGCAGCTCAGAAACTTTTCATGGGCCACTAAAAATCAGTTCGCGACCCATTGGTCACGACCCACAGTTTGAAAACTAATTTAGGTCGTTATCCACTAATTGCATCCATGGATCTCAGAAATGTAACGTTATAGCCAATGGCGTACGGAGGGGGCTCATGCATCCAATGGGAAAAAATTAATATTTGGTCTATGGTACGCAAGCTAATTATGAATCCCTTCATGAATTTTTTGCGTACGCTTATGGGTATAACTATTTTAATGTCATTATTTGCATTTCACTACCAAGAGTTTTCGCCAGTGTGTCGCTAAATCACACAAAAAAACCCAACAAAACAAACAACCTCGCCAAATTTAAAAATCATATATCTCGGAAACTATTAATGACAGACATATACAAAAACCACACTTGGTATCCTGCAGTCGCATTCTATCAGTTTCATCTGTTTTTGTTGAAGGTACGAAAATTTTCTTCCAAATGCAAAGCATTATATTTAACATTGAGTCAATGTAAACCCTATAATTTCAACTGCATATTTCTCAAAAACCTAATGTGATAGAGCATTTCTAATGCGAGATTCAAAATCAGGGGACTGAATTCTTTATTATCAAATGAAAAGGCGCCTTGTATTCTAGAAGCGTAAATACGCATTGCAAAAAACGCTAAGTTGGCAATTGGTGTGTTTAGCTGCAAAAAAGTAACTATATTTCTTCAATCACCTCCAAATTGGCAATATCTACCAAACAGAATTTTTTCCGGATTCATGCACCTTGCGCAGATGGCCGATGTGATTTATAACGCGTGGAAAATAGAAGCTTCTGTATCGTACAAATGAATAGATACATTATATTCCTCATATTTCTTAATATACGCGCGTTCTATCGTAGATTAGACGAGACCGCGCTTTTCCAGGCAGATGACCTTTGCTATCCAACGAAGCCAGCGTATGCTATGCATATATCTGAATTTTTAAAATACTGTTGCTGTTCGCTAAATTTATATTACAAAATTCCTTTATATATTAATAATATGTGTTTTTATAACGAACTTGCAATTAGGTACTGCTATTTTGTTTAATTTGATAAGCTGAATTTAAATCTGAAAATTTACTTCTATAATTCATCTCCTACATTAAAACATAGCGCCATCTATCCTTTTTTTTAATAACTAATAGCAAAGACGTGTTCGTTCAAATATTGCATGTAAATTATGTCCGCCTAGACATTTGAACCCGGTTATGTTATGATGACTTTTATAATAACGACAAACGACAGCTTGGTTATTGCGCTAACTTTCTGAAGTCCCCTGTGAACCCAATAGCAATAACGTTATTTTACCTGTGTTATAAAAACATAAAATTTTTGCAAATCACGGATGTTATATGGGCCCATGGGGCAAAGTCTACCCAATAATCTGAAATAAGTTGGGATTTTACAAATACTATAATGTATAAACGTACATAAAATACGCGTTGAGTTGAGCTCCCCCCCTGTCCCCCCCATGTGATTTTAAGAACTCTATGTTGATAGATATAACGTAACATTTTTTTTTCTGTCACGGTGGATATTCACGTTCATGAAGTTCGCCTGTATCTCTTTACAAATTAAATGTTCGTTACGCTGAAAATTTCCGTTTGTTGCCCCCACTCTGACCTAAAAATTTCCTCCGACTACCATTTTTACTCACAAAAACCACTGCAATTTAAGTATTGTTAAGTGAAAAAATCACTGCATTTAAGTATTGCTAAGTAAAAAATTATTGCATTTAAGCACTGCTTGTGCGATAAATATTATCTGGATGCGTTTTTAACACAAGAAAAATATTTACTTCAAAGGTCACCAATAGATGGCGCTGACACTAACAGATTCGCTAGAAATATCGCACTCTTGGGACGAAAGTGTTACAACTCAAAAAATCCCAATTTTCAGGAAACGCAAAAAAACTGTTTCCGGCTGAATTAAGGGATTTTGTATTTATCTAATAACTTCAATACTGAAATCAGTTTCTGAGAACATCAGATGAGGCATAATTTGCTTCAGTTTTTAGACAAAAGGACTTTTACGACTTATCACGACTCTTTGAGTTATAACGGTTTATGAGAATCTTTCAAGATTTGTGTGATGTACTATTTTGAATTGCAACTTTTTGGTTGATCAGTTTTTGACATTTTACGGATGCCGAGCAAGAACTAAAAATAGGAAGTACTATTTTGAAAAGAGAAAGCTGGACGTCATGCTTTCCATTTAAATACCAGTGTTCGATAGGCTTTTATTTTTTGTTAAATTAAAATTTATTTCAATAAAATTGAATTTGATTTATTATATACCAAGAAGAGATAATACTTCAATATAAGTTAATATTGTTTAATGTTTATGTTTCAATTTATGATTTTGTTTTTTTTTAAATATTTATTGTCAATATAAAAGTTTTGGGCGTATATTGAATGTATCAATTTTTATGTTCTTACCACTGATTTGGATATAATAATAATATAAATATATGGATATAACAATAATATATAATATAATAATATATATGGTAATATATAATATATAATATAATAATACATATATAAATACATAAAAAGATCGCACTGCTCACTGTAGTCCGGGGTTTGGTTCCCTAGGCCATAAGAGGTTCGGATTCCTCGGAAAACAGTAGGTCCCGGCGCAGCATGACCACTGTAGTCTTTGAGCCGTAAAACCACAAAACAAACAAACAAACAAACAACTGATTTGGCGGGAAGGACGGGCAGGAAGGGGTGGCAAAGGTCTACAGGCAATGCTGTAAGAGCAAGCTTGACAAATGTTAAGGTGAAAATTCAAAATTCTCTTTTTAAAAAGCCTAATCAAAATTAAACACAGAGGTGGACAATTAAATTAAATAAAAAAAATAAATAAATATAAATACAAAAAAAAAGAAAGAAACATCACACACTCTCTCTCTCTCTCTCACCATTGTATATATATATGTTAAATGTTACTTAAGTGTTGTGTTTATATTTTTTCGAGATTCTGCCGCTCTTGTTTTTTAATTTTCAGAAAAAAGAAAACTTCAAACCTTTAACGACATGACGGCCCTGGACGACGACACCATATTCATGATGCAAGACCAATTAAACTCTTCAACTCCTCCCGACGTTCATGGTCAATTCCATAGAAGAATATGTACTCCCGACGTCTATGGTCAACTCCTTGGCAGAAACCTAATCTCTACAACCCGAGTCCAGTGAAACATCAAGGCAACAAAGGAAATTTAACTATCTATGAACCACAGAGGACTAACTGTCTCTTCAATCATCAATGAACAGTTCGATTTTTTTTTATATATTACTTATAAATTGATTGATTTGTTAAATTATTCTGGATGTTAATGTCGTTGTCCCTATCATTTTTATATCATTGGTACTTGCAAATTAATGTCAAATTCTAAAAATGTTCAAAACTTGAAATAATAATAATTGAAAGTACTGATACATGTTGTACAATGTTAAGCGATTGTAATTCTAAAAATTCCCCATTTACCCTCTTAAAAGCTTAAGGTCCTTCTTTTCCTTTTTCCCTTTGCTTCTCAAGCATGTGACCCTTTTGACCCCCCCATTCTCACCATTTGCAAGATGCAGCTGGGCCATAAGGCCCTTACAATTTAACCTAAACATTTCCCTTGTATCTGCCGCAGTCCATACCAGATCGTACCATCTCTCCCTCAACAACTAAACATACCATATAAATTCTAGCCCCCTTTCTTCAACTTCGACCCTTCAAGCTATAACTTGAACGTTTCTCGAAGGCCTGCGAACAGAAAGTCCTAACAACTTCCACGAAATCCCTGGTCGAGGGAGAAGTTGTAGGACTCCTTCGGCGAAAAACAGTCAAACCACCCACAGAGATCTCGGACTCACGCAAAAAGCACATCTGGCATCAAGGCCTCCGAAACGAGATCGAGTTCGTGGAACGTATCACAAATTCCCGTTTATGGGAAAAGACTGTCTAAAAGAGACAAGTTTTTAGTTAACGAAAAGCAGACCCTCGCCCCCACAGAGGGGTAAATCGAGGGGTTAAATCAAACTCAATCAAAAAGAGATCACATTACGTCATAGATTCTTCGACCATATGTATATATCTGAATTTTTAAAATACTGTTGCTGTTCGCTAAATTTATATTACAAAATTCCTTTATATATTAATAATATGTGTTTTTATAACGAACTTGCAATTAGGTACTGCTATTTTGTTTAATTTGATAAGCTGAATTTAAATCTGAAAATTTACTTCTATAATTCATCTCCTACATTAAAACATACCGCCATCTATCCTTTTTTTTAATAACTAATAGCAAAGACGTGTTCGTTCAAATATTGCATGTAAATTATGTCCGCCTAGACATTTGAACCCGGTTATGTTATGATGACTTTTATAATAACGACAAACGACAGCTTGGTTATTGCGCTAACTTTCTGAAGTCCCCTGTGAACCCAATAGCAATAACGTTATTTTACCTGTGTTATAAAAACATAAAATTTTTGCAAATCACGGATGTTATATGGGCCCATGGGGCAAAGTCTACCCAATAATCTGAAATAAATTGCGATTTTACATATACTGTAATGTATAAACGTACATAAAATGTGCTTGAGTTGAGCCCCCCCCCCATGTGATTTTAAGACCTCTATGTTGATAGATATAACGTAACGTAACATTTTTTTTTCTGTCACGGTGGATATTCACGTTCATGAAGTTCGCCTGTATCTCTTTACAAATTAAATGTTCGTTACGCTGAAAATTTCCGTTTGTTGCCCCGCACTTTCTGACCTAAAATCTCCTCCGACTACCATTTCACTGGCCAAAACCACCGCAATTTGCCATTGTTATGAAAATTATTGCATTTAAGTATTGCTAAGTAAAAAATTATTGCATTTAAGCACTGCTTGCGCGATAAATATTATCTGGATGCGTTTTTAACACAAGAAAAATATTTACTTCAAACGTCACCAATAGATGGCGCTGACACTAACAGATTCGCCAGAAATATCGCACACTTGTGAGGAAAATGTTGCAACTCAAAAAATCCCAATTTTTAGGAAACGTAAAAAAACTGTTTCCGGCTGAATTAAGGGATTTTGTATTTATCTAATAACTTCAATACTGAAATCAGTTTCTGAGAACATCAGATGAGGCATAATTTGCTTCAGTTTTTAGACAAAAGGACTTTTGCGACTTATCACGACTTTTTGAGTTATAACGGTTTATGCGAATCTTTCAACATTTGTGTGATGTACTATTTTGAATTGCAACTTTTTGGTTGATCAGTTTTTGACATTTTATGGATGCCGAGCAAGAACTAAAAATGGGAAGTACTATTTTGAAAAGAGAAAGCTAAACGTCATGCTTTCCATTTAAATACCAGTGTTCGATGGGCTTTTATTTTTTGCTAAAATTAAAATTTATTTCAATAAAATTGAATTTGATTTATTATACCAAAAAGAAATAATACTTCAATATAAGTTAATATTGTTTAATGTTTATGTTTCAATTTATGAGTTTGTTTTTCAACATATTTACTGTCAGCGCAAAAGTTTTTGGCGTATATTGAATGTAACAATTTTTATATTCCTACTGCTGATTTGATATAATAATATAAATATCAAGGATATAATAATAATATATGGATAGCATAATAATATATAATATAATAATAATACATGGATATAATAATAATATATGGATATAATAATAATTATATAATATAATAATATATGATATAATAGCGAATAAGATATAATAAATATATGGATATAATAATATATAAATGTAATAATATATGGATATAATAATAATATATATATAAATACATAAAAGATCGCACTGCTCACTGTAGTCCGGGGTTTGGTTCCCCAGGCCTTAAGAGGTTCGGATTCCTCGGAAAACTGTAGGTCCCGGCGCAGCATGACCACTGTAGTCTTTGAGCCGTAAAACCAAAAAACAAACAAACAACTGATTTGGCGGGAGAGGACGGGCAGGAAGGGGTGGCAAAAGGTCTACAGGCAATGCTGTAAGAGCAAGCTTGACAAACATGGCGCCAGGACTCAGGAGCGTGCTTACGGCGTTAGCGGCCCTTGACGAAACGGATTTTAGAGGCCCTTAAAACTGTTTTAACCTAACACAACGATGAGAAAAAAACAGACCAGGGTTTAGCATTACAAAATAAAGTCCTTCACTAGTTCAAACGCCAAAGGTAAAGAGATGTTAATGAAATTAAGTTAAAAATAGACATTTTTAAACAAAGTTAGCTAGGAATATATCAATCATTCGGTAGTTTTACACAACCCGAATTAAAAAGAAATTAATTAAAAAAGTTATTAAAAAGAACGTACATGTTTGAATTTCTAAAATTAAGATCAAAACAATAGAATGTTAATAAAATAACTGTAATTTTAAAGTTCTTTAATACATTTTGTTAAACTCGAATTACATAGCAGAGTGAATTTAACATTCTTCAGATAAAACTGTCAACAGTTATGACTTTTTTCTTGATTAGCTTTACACGTTCGAATGTCATCGGAATGGCATCTTGTTTCAATATATATTTGCCGTCAACTCTAACTTTCTCCCACTGATCTTCATCGAAGTGAATCTACGATAATAATGAAAAGGGATTTCGGGGCTGAATGCATAAATATTTAAACTCTTAAAATTTAAACGTAAATTTTAGCGTTTAAATATTTAAACTTTCAAAAGGTGTTAACAGTCTATTGCGGAAACGTTTCACTGTCACTGAAGTTCTGGTATAGACTGGGCTCACTATATTTCATAAAACTTTTAAGTAGGGAACCTATATACCCTCCCTAATTTTACGTAATGGACCCCCTTCATTTCATGGTGGCAAAATTGTGGCTATATATCTAAATATACGCGATCTCATGTATTTGACAAAGGCATATATTTTTAAAAAATTCTCATCTCACAAAGATAACTATTATTTGTAGCTTTCCAATGAAAAATCTGGACATTATTTGCATTTTTAATGTTTTATTAAAAATAATAAAGCAAAAATAATATTTCAAGAAATTCTCGTGTTCTGAACAGTGGCGGATTGAAGTTTTGAGGCTCCTGGTCCCCAATAAAATAGTTTAAAAGGAGGGGGGGAAAGCTGTAGGTATGGGAGGCGGGGGTTTCTGAAGGTGACGATAAGCAAACCAGTTGTAACATCGTTTAAGTAAAATCAAATTTATTTTTAGAAAGTTAAAAACAAATTTCAAATATTTGCTCTGTGCAATTTGGTAACAATAATAGTGTGTAGAAGATCGCTACAAGAGAACACGTAGCATTCATTTAAAAAATCGCACTAATCTCTGGAGGCCCTCTAACTGGCGGAGTCCCCTGGGCTGCAGCCTCTAAAGCCCATGCGATAATCCAGCACTGAGCAGAATCGAATAAATGAAATTTTTGAACCGCTAGGGTGGGCTTGCCCCC
>QLNU02014802.1:41701844-41718777 GCA_006491805.2 Dysdera silvatica
AAAGGTATGTGTGTGTGTAGGGGTGGGGGGGGGGGAGACAAAGTGACTAATGTTCTGGGGGCCTTAGTGTCTAAGAGCTCCGACAGGAAGTTTTCTTTTCTTTTTTCCTTTTTTTTTACTTGTGATCATTGAATACGTCAAAAAAAAAAAGAAAAGAAATCTAAGTTCCGTATGTTTTCTCTATCAGAACAGAACAAATATTTAAGAATGGAGATTATAAAAATGTAATTAAGCCTTCAAAGCTCTATATGTGTGCGCTTGTGTGATGTGTGTGTGTGTGTGTAAATAGGGGATATTAAAAATAAAAACTGTTACTTCAACAAACTTTTAATTTTCGAAAATTGGTTAAGGCGGGGGAAGGGATGGAGAATGGTTGGGGCCCTGTCTGTTAAATTGACTAGTATTCCGTAAATCCTAGTTCTGGCCCCGATAAACATCATATTGATCAATTCATCTTTATATACTTTCAACATTATCTAATTTGCATATTTGGTGGCGCCATCTACCCAAAATTTCCATAAACTCAACACCAAGAGTGCATTTAAGAATTCTTTCTGAGCCGACAGATGGCTCTGTAATGTAATATCATTTGATATTTTATTCACAAAATTTTTCATATTACCATTAGTAATATAAAAGAAATCAATGAATGGATGATTTTAAGACGGAGCTAAACGCAGAAGTTATCCAGAGGAAAAGAGATAAATAATTACAGTACGTGTTGGCTGTCAGTTCCTGAATCAGATACGACAAAGAAAAGATTGTAACTTCGATTAAAATGATAAAACATCAATCAGAAAAAAAAAAATGCTTCATCTGCAAATAAATTTTATGAGTGCAATTTATTTGTTAATGCATATAAAAATACAATGTAATATAATTTACTTCGAAGTAAATTCAAATTTGCAACTGATCTTCCTTTCAATTTTAAAGCCATGATCATTTTCCATGATCATAGAAAAGTATTCCCTGTTTACCAAATGTGTTCCCCCCACTCAAAAAATTAATTTAGCTTATTAAATGAAGCCACAAATTGAAAGAAGAGAAAGGAATATTTAATGGAGACAGTTAATTAATTTAATTAGTTAATCAATTCAAACAGTTAATTTAATTAGTTAATTAATTTAAACAGTTAATTTAATTAGTTAATTAATTTAAACAGTTAATTTAATTAGTTAATTAATTTAAACAGTTAATTTAATTAGTTAATCCAAACATTTAATTTAATTAGTTAATCAATTTTAAACATTTAATTTAATTAGTTAATCAATTTAAACAGTTAGTTTAATTAGTAATCAATTTAAACAGTTAATTAATTAGTTAATTAATTTAATTAGTTAATCAATTCAAACAGTTAATTTAATTAGTTAATTAATTTAAACAGTTAATTTAATTAGTTAATTAATTTAAACAGTTAATTTAATTAGTTAATCAATTTAAACAGTTAATTTAATTAGTTAATTAATTCAAACAGTTAATTTAATTAGTTAATTAATTCAAACAGTTAATTTAATTAGTTAATTAATTTAAACAGTTGATTTAATTAGTTAATTAATTTAATGGTCACTAACGAGGAAGCAGGCTTTTTGACATTGTATAGGGTTTTGAGTTCAGTTACGGACTTGGGAATGTCATCCTTCTCCTTGTAAAATTTAGTTTGGTCCTGCGAAATGAAGCAACGCACGGAAGGGAAGGGAAGAAACGTTTAATATGTAGTTAGCAATTTGGCAGTTCTTAGTGAAGAAAGTGACTTTTCGACACTGTACAGAGTTCTGAGTTCAACACCGGCGTTAAGAAAATTTAATAGCTGGAAATTTGTTAACTATTCATAGTAACTTTCTTGTTAATAGTTCGTTAACTATTAACGAAAAGAGTGACTTCCTTTACTGATTAAATGCCTGAGTTTGACTTAGTCTTGGAAATGACGTTTTAATTCCTTAAAAAATGTGGTTTGGCGGGGTTGAATTAGCCCTGCCAAGTGAAGCAACAAACTGAAATAAAGGGAAACAAACCTGTTTAACAGTAATTTAACAGGTTAAACCCATTTAACAGTTTGAAGGTCGTTAATTATGGAAGTGATGTTTCGTTATCGCATAGAAGGGGTTAACTGGTTGTCGCGATATTGACTAACACATTTCATATAGTATGTTATATAAAAACATTTATAACATATGCTTTGTATATTTAGCGGGTTTCAATAGATATTGAACCCGCTATTGCTTTTGGGCTTTCTGTCTGTCTGTCTGTCTGTACGCACGTAATAAAAAGGACAAGGTAAAGGTCTTCCGTAAATGCAATGATGATGACTATTGTTAACGTTACAAATCTACCGAGTTACAGTTCGTTCGCGGAAAGTTGACCGATGGTACCTTTAGAATTCACGGGAGCTTGCGTCAAAAATAGGCTAGTTCATTACAGCAGAGGGGAGGACGTCATTTCGGAACTGGTTTTTGGCGCAGATAAACGTTCGCCAAAATCCAGTTCCTGATATGGAATCTGTTTCACTTGAAAATAAATACGGTGTTCTCCAGGTGTCCATTCTTTGTCCTCTCCTGTTTTTATTGTACATAAATGATATAGCGCAAATATCTAACAACGGTTATTTAACATTATATGCAGATGATACAAGTTTGTTGATTCAGGGTAAAGACAAATATGAGTTAACTAGAATTGGTCATGAAGTAATTAAAAAATTTGAACTTTGGTTTAAAATAAATAAAATGAAAATAAATGAATCTAAAACAAAAATATTAATTTTTAGTATAAAAAATAAGAAATGTGATAGAAACAGAAGATTCAGAAAAAATTTATTTAAATAAGAAAGAAATTGAAATTGTTAAGGAAATTGATTTTTTGGGGGTGGTATTGGCAAAGGACTTGAATTGGAATAGGCAGACAGAAAAAGTAGAAAAGAAGGTGAGTTCGGAAATAGGGATTTTGAGAAAATTGTCGCGAACAGTCCCCGGAGATATATTACTGGGTCTATATTATCCATTTATATACAGTCACTTGACCTATTGTAATAGCATTTGGGAAAATCTAAATAAGAAAAATACCAGAGTAATTAAATCGCTACAGATTAAATTTATAAAAATAATTGAAAAAACTAAAAGTTTAAATCAAATTATATTGTTTAGTAAATATGGTATTCGACTAATAGATAAGATATATGATTATAGTATATTAAAAATAATGTTCAAAAGAATAAAAGAAAATAAATATACAGAGAATATTGAATTAATAGATTATGGAAACAATCGAGCTTCCAGAGAAAAGGTCAATATAGACTACCAAAAATTAGAACGGAATTTTATAACAAGGACATTGAATATTCGGGCTTAAGGAGTTGGAATAAAATACCAAACACTCTTAACGACATAAATAATATTAATCTATTTAGAAAAAAAAATATTAGATTATTTGCTAAGAGGTGATTTTGCGCCATTACATTGTTAGGGTCCTCAGCCTGTTAAATTATTTGATTTTTACTGGTGACTCGTCACGATGGATTGTGGTTATTTGTGGTTTATTGAATTGCAGTGTTATTGTATATATATGTATTTTCTAAGTGAAATGGAAAGTTACTACAACCATTGTGACAAATAAATAAAAAAAATTTGATTTGATTTGAAATAAAAACTAACGCCCGTGTACTTTGTTTTTGTTTCTAATTAAACGTTCGAATGTGTTGTTTTCTAAAAAATATATGTAACGTAGGAAGAAGAAGAATATTTATTCCTTAAAATGATGAAGGAAACAGAACGTTTTGAATTTTGCAAATACATGAAAGCGGTAAGCAGTCATGTGAAATATTCTGACTCTTGAAAAAATGTGGTGTAAAATAAGACCAAATCTCCGTGGAACCTATTATGGCGCAGTATAGCCCAGATGCTCTTGCGCCATAAAAAAGCCAAACAAACAAACAAAACAAGACCGTCTATAATGCCATCAATAGATACATCCAGACAGGGACTGTCTGATTATAAAGTACTAAAAATCATTGACGACGAGAATATATAAAAGTTGAATTTTTGGAAGCGCTTTGGTGGTTGAGGGTACGACTTACATTTAAAAAAGTGCACTTTTATAATTTACATATATTCAAATGTGCACGCCACAAATAACAGAATTCAAAAGCTTTTCCATTCCCTGATACAAATTCTAGAGAAGAGACATGCGTAGAGTTATATGCCCCCCCCCCTCCCCCACCCAGAATAGTTTAAAATAAATTGCAATTTTACTGTAATGTATGAATGTACAAAATATGTGCTTGCCCCCCCCACCCCCCACAATTATTTTGAAAATTCTACGCTGATGAGAGAAGCTATGCTTGATTACTTGATTGTTGAAATATTTGTTTGATGGATCAACAGCAGTGGTCACCTTGGATGGAGGGTCATTTTCAAACCTTTGTGGACGGACAGTTTTAACAGCGACCAATAGCGTGGCACTTCAAAACTTATAGGGTCTCAAGTGGCTTTAAATAAGATTATGTGATGCGACCTTAAAGGAAATAACGTGTTTTGATACCCAATGGGGGGCTTCAGCCCCTGCAACAGATATATTTATACAAATCGAACACTACACAGATTAAATTAGAAACAACTTTTACCAACGTATTTTAAGCGTAGTAATAGTAAAACAACTGTGCTGCAACGGGCTTTTTGATGAATTTAATACCGATCTCTTCGCAATTTGGTTTAAAAAGCAGTCCATGTACTGCCCATTCCGAGAAATAACCGGTTTCGGAAAGTACGCTTTAAATACGTTCGTAGGGAATTGATTGTTTGGTCGTCTGTAGCTCAGTTAGTGATAGCACCTTCCCGGATTGTAGAAGGTCGTGGGATCGTGCCCCACCAGACGCAAAAAACATTTCTTTTCTTTACGAACGTTTCACCATCTAACCACGCCATAACATTGGAGTTACTATTACTACGCCTAAAAAAGTTGATAAAATTGTTTTTAATAAGCAATTATCAAAACTGCTGCTGTTCAAATTTATTATTATCATTTACTCGACCAGCACGCAGGCCCAGAAATCGAATGACGGAAAAACGGTGAATTTAATCTATCAATTAAAAATACATTTCTAAGGAGAAGAATTGGTGAGTAAAACCCACAAACAGCTATTAATCAACTATTTTCCAAGGCAAATAAGTTTTAAAATTTAACATTTTGTTGTAAATTAACTTGCGATATTCAACAAATACTTACTTTCGTTATCTTAAACTTGCCTTTTTTTTTGGCTTAAAAATACGCAAGTTTCGAAATGAATTATTTAAATGATTGAAATGTAACATTTCATCAATTTCAGAATGACCACCCTTCTGCTATTTTACTGTCATTCCTCTTTTGTGGCCAAATTTTTCTGTCCGGAAAGTGACAGCTCGCTAATCGGGGCCGGAGCGTGCACGGGTGAAACGTGTGCAACGCACACGGGCGGCCAATATGAGAAGCAAACATGATGAAAAGAAATTTTTAGTTAAAAATTTTAAAAGTTTTAAAACATTTTTTAAGGACTGTACCTTCTATAGAAGCTACAGTTCCAACTCAAATTTTCACCCAAGGCTTTATTTGACTCACTGGTCGTCGCGCCATTTCAAATGGGCAAATCGAGGCATTTCCCTGGACCCTCGTAAAGCCACGTATCGAACAAAGCAAGCTCTTTCCTCTGGCCCTAATGAGTGCACTTGTGTATTATATATGAGATGGGATGCCTCATTTCAGAATGACCTTCTCAACGTCCTTTCAGGTCTCTCACAGGATCCATGTATTGTAAATCAATTGCAGCTTATACTGCTGGCTTCAAAGACGCGAGAGTAGCCTTCCTCCCACCCAGTTCGCACTTGTAAAAGAAACGCAAATTTGAACCTGCAAAATACCGTCCAAACGTATCCATCACGGTTTCAGACGAATCCATTGTGGTTTTTGATCATTTATTTGTGTGTTATGAGATAAAATGTGGTTATTATATTTCGTTTACATCGGAACTGTAGTGAGAGGGTGAAATGTGCCATATTTTTTCACTTTTCGACTGTAGCGAGATGTACTGGGCTGCCAACATTTTTTACATGGGTGAGGCACATACCTCGTTCGCCTAGAGCGCCAAATTTTCTTGCGCCGGCCCTGCCTCAGGGTTACGGTGGGGTAATATAAAATATCTTGTATAGACATAGTTTAAATACATTTTCCCTGCCAAATTTCACTCAAAATGTTGTTTGATGGTAATATTAAAATTATTTAAATATGAAAATTAAAAAAATCATGACAGAAATTAGGCAATAATAAGAAAAAATTTAAAATTTGTGAAATCCTGAAAAAAGCTCTAAAATTCGTGAAAGCTTCGAAAAAACCCTAAAATTCGCGGAAATTCACGCCGCGGTAAAATTATTGCCCAACCATCGTCTGAGAGGGTTAGGAGGTGCAGGGTCCACAAAAATGGCGCGACATCTACTAGAACTCACAGAAATCATATTTGTTAATTACTATGTACAACGATATTTTTTATTTACTATTTCCTTTAATACCCAAACGATTATTTAGTTTTGAGGTACAATATTTCACAAAATTGATTTATTGGTCATGCACATTTAAATACTTATCTCCTGGCGCCATCTATTGGAGCCTTGGCGCTAATTCTATTTTGGTATATTTAAAAAACACATTATTGGTTAATAAAATTTCCGGCATTAAACAGGCGAAGAAAATAAAAAGAGTTGAGGAAAGGAATGTGATAATCTAAAAGATATTTCATTAAGCTTAGTTAAGCAGTAAAACTCCTCAACGGAGGACAGAATTTTTTGTCCGTAAAAAACGGGTGACCATAAAAGAAGGGCCCCCATTGTAAAGGAAGTTTCTTTCTGGGGTCCGTATCTGAGGGGTGACCGTTAAGAAGGAGGTATTGCTGTACTAATTGATATATGTATAGAATAAAACTCTATTTTAATCTAGAATGGAAATAAATTGATGAAACAAGTAAAAATGAGGAACTTACGGAGGTGTTATGTGAGAAAAAATTAGGAAAAGGAAAATATAACAGAGATAGAAAGAGAGAAGCAATAAACTCTGTCTCAATAAATTACTGTAATTGACCTGTGAACTATAAAATAATAGATTAAACCAGAGCTGTAGCCAGGCTAGGGATAGAGGGCGACTAAGACCCCCTGGAAATATAGTCATCACTCAATAAAAATATTTTTTCCCAAAATAAAATTTCGTCTTTTATGAAATTGTACATAACAATGCAAATTGTTTTTTGACGCTGAAAATGTACTCAAAATAGCTGTTTATGGTAGAGCTTGTATACAGTAGCGTAGCTTAGGGGGGGCAAGGGGGTAGTCGCCTCGGGCGACAATTAGCCTTTAAAACACAAAATTTATTTGTGATGTTTTGTTATACCATTGGGTGGGGGGCTGCAATGACAGTCCTTCGTCCCGGGCGGCAAAATATCTAGCTACGCCACTGCTTGTATACATAATGTTTTTTACAGAGGTTTGAGTCTTCGTCTGCTTTATGCTAAGTTAAAGGAAAATTATTGGGAGGTATACTAAAATTTATAAGTTTGCAATGCAAAATTTACTTCAAGAAATTTATTTGTTAACGTTAAATAGATTAGTCTGCTTATATGTATATTTAGTATTATTAAATATATTAATAAAATACATCAAAATATTTACGAATTTAAACTCCCCTTTCTGAGCCCCTGTAAATTTCAGTGCCCCCCCGTAACAAGTGTCTAGTTACGGGCCTGGATTAAATTAAAAATGAAGTTGTTTCAATAACAAAATTGACATAATATTATCAACATCCCGTATTTTTCATTTTTATATTTGACTTAATGATCTCCTTGCGGTGGGGCAATGAGAGCGTGTTTATGCTAAACGCGGGTCAGGGGCGGATTTAGGGTGCGGGGTGGCGATCGCCCCTCCCTTGAATGAAAATTTAACATTGAAAAGGTACAAGGTAAAGGTCCAACGAGGAATCATTTTCAAAAAGCAAGTCATTAATCGCCCCCCCCCTGAATGGCCTCTAAATCTGACCCTGACCTGCGTTTGACACCAGCAGATACCCGCGGTTTTTTTTTACAGATCCGTAGTTCGTGGTTTGATTTTCTGGGCGGAAGAACGCTCCTCGGAAAACTGTAGGTCCTATAACAGCACGTCCTTAGCTGGCCTTGCAGGGTCGGGCCCTGTGGTGGTGTAGTGTGATAATGAGTTCGACTCCCAACGGTGCAAAGAACGCTTACTCAGAGATCTCATAAAGATTGCACTGCTCACTGTAGTCTGGGTTTGGTTCCCTAGACTTTAAGAGATTTGGATTCCTCGGAAAACAGTAGATCTGGGTGCAGCATGACCACTGTAGTTCTTTAGCCGTAAAACCACAAAGTTGCAGGGTCGTTTTAACGTATTAAGAGGCTATGGATTGATGATTTTTTGGGGCCTCTTTTATCAACTTTTAAACTTCCAAATTTTACAATAAGAAAAATATAATATATAATAAGCGAACTTTTCCAAATTGGGGCCTTTGTTTGAGTTGGGGTAAGCTCCTAAAAATAGGAGCTGGCGCATGTCCGCCATTTTGTTGCCATTGTATCACGTGATCGTGGTTGCAAATTGTATTTATTGGCGACATTTTAAAAGTTGCGCCAATGTTTACGTTCGTCGGATAATCGCGGATTTTTGATTATTTTTATGCCAAAATAGCGATCATTGCGCCAATGCGGAAAACCTTTATCGCTAAGGTAAATGAAACCGGAATTGTACAACAAAATGGCGGCTGATGTTCCGGCCTAGAATCGTAGGGGCTCTAGATCGAGGCTTCGTTGATTCTTTTATTGAATATCAGGTTCTACTGTACGTAATAAAGGGATTTTCCATCATTGAGTATACATATCCTCCCCCATAATGTTGAAAATTTTACGTTTATACATAAAACTTAAAAGTAATTTGATTGTATTGACATTAAAATGCACGTTTACGCAAGGGAAAAGTCTGGAAAAAAAAAAAGAAGCCCCAAATTAAATTTCTCAACTTAAAGCTTAGATTCGTTTAGTTCCAAACCAACTGCGGCGAATCGATTAAAAAAAAATACAATAAACAACCATGAACTAAAATCGATTCGTCAAAACTTTGGGTTAAGGTCACAGCGCTTTTCCAATTAAATTACGACAGATTAATCGGCCAGAGCAGTTAATCGATTAAATGTAAATCTAATCGATCTTTCATCACTAAAAGTGACATTACCTCTTTATCTGTTTAAGACCAAGTGAGGTGAACTTGGTGCGTTAAGTGATAAAGCGCACGGGCGATATCCCAAAAACACATCGTAATCGATCGAATCGTAAATCGATAAAATAATAATTTCTCCCATTAATGTTTTTCGGCAAAAATCGTCGTTAAACAGCAAAGATGCTAATTACAGCGTCGCTATAAAGATAAAAGGACCTACAATTTCGTTCGTTATTCTCGGATCCTTGCTAAAACAGCCACCATTAAAATATGATAAAGAAATGCTGAAAGAATAGCGAAAATTAATGTCACCATTTACATATACTTACATTACATATCACACATTTGAATGTTAAAATTTTACATTTATTTTCGCGTTACCTGAAACAATGCCTCTTTGTCTTCAGCTTCTGAGACGGAATCTTTACGATATGGGAAAAAAACCCCTATTTTTAGACTAGAACTACGCAAATTAAAGAGAAAATTTGCTAAATTTTACTCGTTATAAATTTTTTTTTTCGAAATAAAGTGGTTTTGTCCTATAAGCAGGGGTGGGCTGGGTTCTCTCGAAGGGCGCATACCTTAGATCATCGGGAAGGCGCAAGTCCCATCGCCCATGAGGGCGGTTCGTTGGCGCCCCAGTCCGCCCCTGCTTATATGTGTTGAATGTAACCAAACAAATGTTTTATCTCCTCTCGCTATGACAGTGTTCAACCGTATCGGGGATTATGCTTGACAACGTCGTTTCTAATGTAATGTCTTCAGTGCTGTGGACTTGAGCTTATTATTATATATTCATTATTACCAGCAATCAATCATCGCGCAATACCTAAATTTTACTCTTAAATAAATATTATAATTCACCAAAATTATAAATAATTATTAGAATAATTTTAATTATGGGTGATGGTGATGAAAATAATAGTGTTGATGTATAATTTTGTATCACCTTTTGGGATTTTATGCCACAAGCAGACCAGTTGGTTTTAGTACAACTATCCAAGGTTCATCTTCGTATATTTGTTTCGAAATAGGGATGCATATTCAAGGGCACCATATCCTCAACCATGTTTCTACCGAGTTACGATGGCTTGAACCTTTTACGGCGCAAGGACAGCAAAGGTCATGTTGCACCGGGATATACAATTTTCCGAGGAATTCGAACCCCTGTCGTCAAGGGAACTAAATCCAGAACCAAGGTTGGCAGAAAAACGAAGCGGGTTCGACGATAACACCGGCAGTCAAACATTGATTAAAGACGCGGCAGGCAGGGGCGTAAACATCACGTTATTGGGCCGACATTTTCCCGAGGAATATGAAATTTTTAAAGCTAGGGAACCAGACTCTGGATTACAGTGACGGTTAGTCGGGAACCATTTTATTTCAGCACTATCGGAGGTCGGACCCGAGACAATAGCACGTTAAGTGAAAGCGTTACCACAGTCACAAGGCTCTTACGCTACGCGCAGTACGCAAAAAGTAGATACAGTGGAACCTGTTAAAGTGACCACCTTGGTAAATTGATCACCTGAATAAAGTTGAAATTGATCAGCCGGATAAAGTTGAAATTGATCAGCCGGATAAAGTTGAAATTGATCACCTAAGTAAAGTAGTCATGCATGTACCGATGTTTATCGTGTATAATGACCACTTGTTTATCGTGACTATTGCAGTCCGGTCACAAAAGTGGCCACTTTAGGCAGGCTTTACTGTACTTTTTTCCCATTAATCTATCATCGGTCTGGGGCTTCCCACTGTACAGTTTTGTTATAGCGTTTCAGTGGTTTTGTCCATCGATTTTAGGCCGATTAGCCTGTGTAAGGGGCCATTTAAGTATTATGTAAGCACCTTTTGGTGAAGGGGGGGATGAGAGATTTATTTTGAATAGGGGCTGACCTAAACTATGCTTACGTAAAACCATGCTTACGTAAAACCATGCTTACGTCTACAGAAAATAATAAAACTAGCACGTAGTCAAAAAGCGACAACCGATTTGACCGAACTGCAATAATTAGATATACGACACACACAGTGAATAGAAAATATAAAATATGAAATATACATAATCGCAGTTAAATATTTATTTACTTAAACCAGTGTCTCCCAACCTGTTTTTGTTCGGGGGCTTTTTTCCAGGCTTCCCGTGGCCCCCTAAAAATTTTAAATTATAAAGAATGTATGATTTTCGATAAATATATTTTATCGAATCCACTTTTTATTTATTACACACTATTTGCTTACAACATGAGAACTATTACTATTATAAAAAAGGAACGAAATACTTTCTAATGTCTCCAAAATAGCCATTCCTAGCATGTTAAAACTTTTTTAAATGTGACAATTTGTGGTGATTCTATTTATAAATAAGCGTTTAATATTATAACAAACTTACAAATAAGTGCCCAATATTACAATAAAAAAAGTAAATAAGTGTTATAATTTGCATCACATATTGCGTTCTTATTTGTTCGTTTGGATTTTTTATGGCGCAAGAGCATCTGGTCTATACTGCGCATTTTTATTTTAAAACTTATACTAAAAAATTAGAGAACCGAAATCTTACGTAAGAATGAAGGGAGGGGGAGGCAAGCATTCTCTTATTTTGGGGAGGGGGTTATAAAAGGGCCAAAAATATGCTTACGTAGTACCTGAACGGCCTTTAAGCTCAGCGGCGAATCCAAGGGGAGAGGGAAAATTAGGGAAATTTCCCCTACCATATCCATAAAAATGCGGTGGAAATCGGTTATAACGAGCGCCGCTTAAAACGACCAACCGCATATAACGACGGAATTTTTACAAAAAGTTTGATTGCTTATTTTATTTTTAAATTAAAATACAAATTAAAAAAATAAAATAGGAAATCAAACTTTATGTAAAAATTTCGTCGTTATATGCGGTTGGTCGTTATAATCGGCGCTCGTTATAAGCGATATCCAATGATTTTTTTATGGAATTGGGAGGGGGAAAATTTCCCTAATTGCTCGTTAAATCCGGGGTCCAAAAAAGGCTTGTTCACTAAAAGCAGTTATATTGTATTATGCTTAATCACTGTACCAAACAAAACACATTTTCCTCACTATATCCGGAAACTCGTTAAATGCAGGCTCATTAAATGTGTTGGTTTTATTGTATTTTACATCCCCTTCAAATCCTCTTTTTGGATTCGTCCCTGCTAAGCTTGGGTATGTGTAAATATATCCTCGTTGGAGGGTTGCGTCAGGCCGTCGGTCCCGGCGCACAAACTATAAAACAGTCTTGGAACGCAAAATGTGCACAAATAAATGAAACAAATTAAAATACAGTAGAACCTGCCTAAAGCGACCACCTTTCGGACTGGACTGCAATGGTTACCGTAGACGGGTGATCGCTAAGCACGACAGACTTTGGTATAGGCATGTCTAACTCCCTGCCAGTTCTCTCTTATGAAAACTGATCACTTCAACCAAGTGGTCAGTTTAATAAGGTGGTCACTTTACCAGGTTACACTGTATATTACATAATAAAATTACAAAAACACGCCCTGGGCGCTTTGTGCGTCGACCATTAATTGGCAATCGTGTTAACTCTACGAAGCATGACAGTATCTCACAAAGCAAATCTCAAATGGCGACGTCACAAGGACGATATTTGGGACGTTCGTCGAGGACTGAACTGACGGCAGTACCTTGATGGAAATATTAGGTCATTATTGAGAAGCAGTTCATTCGCAGGAACATTCATGGTTAAGCAGCATTGAGCGCGGTCAGCAGTAGTGAGGGTGACAACTCGAGATGCTGTTGGTAAAATCGCTGAGATGACTTAAGGTTTTCTTTTGTCAGGTAGAAAATGCGGGAGTGATTCCTGATGTAGCGTAAAACGGTGGAAGTTGTCTTATAGCCGAGGATCCGACCCTCGCGGTGGAATGATCCGACCAAGGTTTGGATTTCTTAGTAAACTATAGGTCTTCTGAGAGCGAGACTAACCACCTCACTAAAAAAATATCATTTATAGTTAACAAGAGCTGACGTAGTCATTCTGCTGTGGGGCAATTTAAAGTCCTTAGAATTATAGGACGACGCATCGGCCGCCATTTTGTTATACACTTCCGGTTTTATAACAGACGTTTACCATTGGAAAATTAATAGGCCGTTTTCTCCTTTTTACAGGATCTGTTGTATATTTCAACATTCTGTGTTTATTCCCGAGTGATTTGAACAATCCATAGCGGCAGACGCCCATTTCACCCTGTTTTATAGAAAATGACGCACTTGTTAATAACTTTACACAGAGGTGAACAAGGACGGATACAGCGAAGGGCGAAGGGGACGAATGCCCCCCTCGTCAGGGTTAAATGGAAAAATAAAAATAAAGTTGATGAAGAATATTTTATGTGTTGTTTGTTACGACTGTAATAAATAAAAGTCTTATACTGGTGTCCAAAGTATCTAAGCCTTGGAGAAATGCGATCAAGACGTTTTTCCACGAATCTACAAGTTTCTCGCCCTTCAAACTACGTTTTCAGTAGGTGTTGCTTCAGCAGAACGTAGTTTTTTATCCTCGAAGCGCCGTCAAACTTGGCTTCGAACGCGGATGACAGAAGAGACTTTTAATACACACCCACAGAGACATTCATATTGATGTAAATAAAGTGATTGACAAATTTTCAAAGAAACCAAGATGGCTAGACTTTGCACTTATAAGTCGAGTCTTAAAGTTTAGTAAAAAACTTAAGTCGAAAACTTAAAGTTTTTAAAAAGTTGCTTGTTATAAAAAAAGTAAAATAATTACAATGTTTTTATAGTTTAAATTTAAACTTGTTCTATTAATTACATTGTAAATTATCGTTTTTGGTTATTGTATATGTCTCCTTTACTAGCTTATCCTTCTGTCATACTTGACTATAATCTACCCTAAACCATATAGTTTAATTAAAGAAAAGCCCAACTTTAATTCATTGTCTTAAATTAAATATTTTGGTGAGTATAAAGGAAGGCTAGTAATATAACAACATTTACCTAAACTATTTAATAGTCCAAAACTAAAACTTTTCCTGGTGAGGGGCTCACTACCCACCACCCCCACAATAATATCCTGGATCCGCCCTTGGCGGTGAATGCGATCACGTGGTTCGATGGCATCAAAATGCCCGATGCGTCAGTCCTCCCCTTTTTTAAGGGCCTTAGGGTAATTGTAACAGGTAGTTAGTTAACTAGCGTGTTATGAATCCGAATTCCACTCTCAAAGATGAGCCCCTCCCCCCACAAAAAAATACCAACTGCTCACTGTAGTTAGGGGATTGGTTCCCTAGCGTTTAAAGAGATACGTATGTCGGAAAATTGCGAGTTCTCTGTCCTACGGTCGGTGATTCAGTGCCGGATTAAGGTTTCTATGGATCGAAAGATTAAAATGGGCCCTAAAGCCAGTGTGTTTTTGTTTTGTTTTGTTTTGAGAGATTTCCCGTAAATATTTAAAAAAAAATGAAATTTTGGCATTTCTATAATCACGGCAAAAATAACCTGGTATACGGTTAAGGTTACGGCGATCTGTTCATGCCCGTGCAACAAGTAGAGTTGTAAAAAACCCGGGAATTTTGGGCACATTGAAAACTTTGATGGGAGGAAACCAAGATAGCTAGAATAACGGAGTGAGTTCCGTCCACCTTCTTCGTCGTCGTTCTTTCGCAAGAAGTGTAATGGGAAAGGTGGCCGCCGAATGGGGCAGCGCTGTATTCCCAGACTGGCTTTTGTCACATAAAATGACGACCAGTGGACCGAGAAGGGACACTGGGGGGGAGGGGGCATTGCGGGGGATTGTCGATCGAAACAGGCGTACAGAGACGCACAGCTCACATGATTGTCGTCATTCAACGTCGACCGGAGGCCATCCACGATCAGTCCGCCCCGAAGAGCGGCCGAAATAGATGGATGGCGCGGAAGAACACCCCGGGCCAGCCGGTACTCCTACAGGAGACCACCGGACACCGTTGAGTGGGTGTGGTGCCGCGAGCGGCAGCGAACAGGCGAAAATCATTCCCCGCAACCAGGGCGCACGAGACCAGAACAATCCGGACAGGCATCACATGCCAAAGTATCATCCACCGTTTGCGAAAGCTGGCCCCCAAGCGATCGCAGCGGACGAAAACGATGACTGATGCCCGTCATGGACAGAAGGCCAAGCACGACCCCAGCGACGAAGTCCGAATTACGAGGGAGGGCGGAGTCCGGTCCCAGAATAGCAGAAGCAGGCATCCATCCACCGCCGCCCGGCGGCCAAAGTGAATATCCCAAGCACTCCGTCTTAAGCGAGCTGGAACCAACACCCGCCAGCCCGGAAACAGACATCCGCACGCCACCAGAGCTGAGACCGAACTCCGCACCTTCTTCCTATTAGTCAATTGTGTCAAATCGACCAATAGGAAGAAAGTTGCAGAAGGAAGTACCTCCTTTATTCTAGCTATCTTGGTTTCTTCCCATCAAAGTTTCCAATGTGTCCAAAACTCCCAGGTTTTAGCAACAAGTATTCGTTCGAAAATTGGCGAAAAATGAGATAGCCCTCAACATTATTAGGCTATTTATCGCCTAATTTGGAATGCAGAAAAACGCGGTTGCCAAAATTCCAGGCGCCAAATTTCCCGCCAAGCGAACAAAGTCCTCTGAGTGGTCAGTTACTTAAATGACGTCAGCGCTCGCTATAATGAGTCTTTTTCCTAAATTTAATGAATACAAGATTTTATTTGCACCAATATGCCTATGTTTTATGTATTTGAGCAGTATGTTAATGTTTTATGTACAAAATGTATCTTCTATTGACTCTGCTAACGTAAGAAAGGGCGAACTATATTGCACTGGCGAAATCATACTGCTCTGTGCCTTATCAGTATATCAGGTTAGCTTTGCCACGAGTACCGTAACGTTTCAAATTTGCGGCAGAGCGAGCTGATTTACGTCGCAAATTATCAGTAGTCTGATAAGAAAAATTAAATAGGAAATAGAAGGCTTTTTGAATATTAAATACCTCTATACGCCCTTAAGGTTGCAAAGCGCTTGCCTGTAATTTTATTAGGGCCATTCATAGATAAACCCCAATTAAGTTAAATACACAAACGGACAGGATTAACGAAACGACTTTCTTTAATATAATAACAAGTTAAACTTTTAGACTTTATACAATAAGTCTAAACTTTTTATAAACAGTCGCGGTTACAACTGCATTACATGTAGGACTAAAGAAAGTAGGGGCTCAAACGTTGAAATTGTAACTTTCAAAAAGTGGAAAGCCCGTCTTCACATGGATGAATGATAATCCGACTAATATACGGAAGTTTGGAGCTCAAAATAAAAATAACTCTTAAATTTAAATAACGCTAGGCCTCCGCGGGCCCCAAAATCACGGGGAGCCCCTAGGTCCGGATCTACTTGGTCTCTTCGTAAATTCGGCGCTGTAGTGTTGGAGCAGTAACGGATTCGTCTATCACGTCGTTATTCGAGATTTGACCATCAACGGCATAATGGACAGTTTGGCTGTTTTGTGCCCACCATACTCCAGAATTTGGCTCGTTTGGCGATAGAAATTCGGATTTCTCGAATGTCCCGGCGCAGCATTGCTTTCGCTGTCCTTGCGCCTCAATAACACAAACAAAAACAAACTAGGAGTCTGCAATCCTTTAGACGTGTTATACCGAAGTGATGCTGTAGTCTCATTGCGCGTACCTGCTCCGATGATGAGCA
>QLNU02014802.1:41718877-41741910 GCA_006491805.2 Dysdera silvatica
GATCATGTTCAATAATTTTGTAGAGGAAACAAAAATACAAGTTGACAACACTGAGCTAGAAATTGCTGATTCATATATTTACCTTGGCCAGCTGATTTCAATGGATGGCAACATTATGAAAGAACTCAACAGACGTATTAAACTTGGCTGGAGTGCATTTGGAAGAAACAGTTTTATCCTGAAGGGGAAATTGCCTTTATGTCTAAAAAGAAAAGTCTTCAACCAGTGTGTATTGCCAGTCCTCTCTTATGGATCAGAGACATGGAGTCTAACAGTTGGAGCAATACGAAAGTTACAGACAACGCAAAGGAGCATGGAGAGGTGCATGCTTGGAATAACTAGGAGAGATCGAAAAAGAAACACTTGGGTGAGAGAGCAAACTAGAGTAGAGGACATCATTGTTAAAGTAAAAGGACTGAAATGGCGATGGGCTGGGCATATTGCAAGAAGAACTGATCAACGATGGACAACAGAAATTCTGAACTGGATTCCAAGAGACCACCGAAGACCTAGAAAACGTCCTCAAACTAGATGGGTGGATGAAATAAGAAAAGAGGTTGGGGTGACGTGGAAACGAATGGCCCAGGATAGACTTGTGTGGAAAGCATTTGGAGAGACCTTCATCCAGCAGTGGATAGATAATGGTTGAATATGATGATGATGATGATATATAGTTCGACACTAAATTAATTTTTAAATAAACAAACTGATTAAAAGAAAAAATCCACACGTATCTGAAAAATTATTGTTATTGATACATGTTGCCAATCATCTGTAATATACAGGGTGAGTCGAAAGTCAGTAAGCATTTTAAAAAAATTTTAGGTTAGTGAATTTTAATATATCTATATTGTCACGGTTTGAACATTAATGAATAAAATTTCAGTCGTTCTATGAAATGAAGATTTTTATGTAAATTTTTAATCACAATTTTGTGTACCGTACCGAGAATGGTGTCATAGTAACATGTTTCAACGGTATCTATCGAAATGCTGTTTAATTTTTTCCATGCCTCACCTTCAGGCAGTGCTCAATAATAACATAGCTGCCACATTGAGAATTTGTGATCATAGTCAGGACCGTCTTGTTGCATTAGGGGGCCCTTTGCCACGAGTATATTTTTTGCGGCCCTTTCTCCACTGACTTTTAAATTTTGTTTAAAAGTTTTGAAATAAGGAAAATGTTATAAAATGCAAACTTCGCACATTTGGGGCCTCTGTTAGGGTTGGGGCTCTCGGCCAAAGCTCCACTGCCCCATCCGTTAAGGCACCACCAGTAGCGGATTTATAAAATTGCCGCCCTTTGGCACTGTACACTGTACTTTGGTAGAGTACTGACGCCTCCCCCATCTCCAAAGCTTTCTTAAACACCAAAAAACTTGAAGAAAGCTTTGATCTCTCTTTCTCTCTCTCTCTCCTTTACAAAGAAAGGAATATTTGCAACAAAAAAATCGTATATCATACCTTTAGCATTTTACATGTAAAGGCGATATTTCGTATAATTATTCAATTCAATTTATTTGGCAAAATTACAAAATACCGTATATATATATTATTTATAGATGATATACAGTATGAAAAGTAATTAAGTTTATATTAGAAAATCTACTTTGCACAAAATCCCTCAAAATTTTATGCAACTTGCGTTACCATGCATTATAGTTTATCGAAATACAAATTTTTTACGTATTTACTAATTTTCAGATCATCTTGAACTTTACTACTTTACGTATAAAATACTTTAAAGCAATTTTAATAGAGTATCAATTATCAAAACTAATCGTAATCGATACATAGTCCGATAATCCAATTGTTTTCCAATAATAAAGAAAACGTGTAATAGGCATTTTAAAATATTTATAGATGAAAATTTGAATAGAACATAAATAGGAAAAATTGCAGAAATATATATATTGAAGAAATTCAGTAATTCGTCTAGTTGAAATAATGTTTATTTAATGCTTTAAATGTTTAGTTTAATTCATTAGAATACGCAATAAATAAATTTAATTCGAGTACATAGTACAAGAAATTTAGCACGCCTTTTTGGCGGAGCCTTCATGGTACGTCCTTACACGTCGATGGAAAACGGAAGACTGATTTGATTTTAGAATTCGGAAAACAATTATACACACTGTTGCCAAATATAGAAAGTGAAACTATAATTATACAAAATATATGTTGCCAGATGCGGAAAGTGGAATTATGTACCTTTGGAAAACACCGTATAAAAATGAAGCAATTTGGCATTTTGCCAATTTTAGAAATTGAAATCATTAATTTTGCTTCCCTTGCGTTTCTAAGTGGCAACAGTTAAGAAAGCCTGCGAAGTAAACATATTGTTTCTATTGTGGGAGCCCACAAAATCATTATATTCCTTGCGTTTACCATATTCAAAGGAATTTTAATATATTAAATAGGTTTCGTTAGAGCTGAATAGCTATTTTTATTGTTAAACTGAGGACCATGGATGTAAACTTTATCCATTGTAAGTTTATTTCTACTAAAACGAAGACTGGTGTACATTGCTGCCCGATGATCTAATGATATACGTACATACCTTATACGCATTATAATTTTTATCCTTTGCTGCATAAAAGCGTCACTTTTGCGTAAAAACGTCACTTTTGCGCACAAGCGTCACTACGTCTCTTGATCCTGTCTATTTTTCGCACAGATCATATTCTTCCAATTTGATACA
This sequence comes from Dysdera silvatica, assembly GCA_006491805.2. Lineage (NCBI taxonomy): Eukaryota > Metazoa > Arthropoda > Arachnida > Araneae > Dysderidae > Dysdera > Dysdera silvatica. Next base: position 41,721,578 of record QLNU02014802.1, read on the forward strand.
ATTTTCTTTCAGTTAAGTTGTTAGGAATTGAGCTATACTGGGAGGAGGTTTATTAGAATACCCAAAAATGGAAGAGTGTATTAAAAATATTTGAAGCCAATCACTGCTATAGGATACAGGAAAAAGATTTTATCCTTTGGTATTAAAAATATAGTACATAGTAAAATATCATATTCTTTTCTTAAATATGAGCGAAGGTTTCACGATGTCCTTTAGTAATAATCAGTTAAAAATAAAGGCCAAAAATATTAGAGAAATTGGAAAAAAAGAGCCTTAAAAAAAGTAAAAACATGGAAAATACAGCAAAAATGGAAATTTAACGGAGTAGAAAAGGGAAAAAAATTAGTATCAGAAAAACGAATAGAAAGAAAAGAAGGAGTTATTATGAAGTGTGTATGAGAAGAAATATGCTTTTAGAAAACGAAAAGAAAAACATAGAAAAGCGTGAGGAGAAAAGAATAATTCAAAAGTGAAAAGAAAAAGAGTTTACAAAAAAGAAACAAACGTAAGAGAAAATACAAGACAGAAAAGAATGAATGCTGTATGTTTTCGCAATTCTCTTCAGAAAATGTTTCAGTTTTACTTGCGTTTCGGTCACATAGCTGTAAATATAGCTTTGAAATTCAGAAAACAGAGATCTTAAAAAGATGACAAATGTGGGAAACCCACAGCTGATGATGGATTTTGAAATCAATAAGATAAAACTTTAAAGGATAACAAACTTTCGAACTTCTTGTAATGCAGCAAAATATCCGAACGTTTCACATAATTCCAAGTGAAACGTCAGAATGGTACTTATGCAGTATATGAAATAGACATTAAAAACTTCTATTGCTATTACTGAAATTAAATGTTGAAATCTACGAACTATAATTTTAAAGTCTGAATTTATTGTAACCTTATCGTAATAACAGAGGGAATATTTGTGGTATGATAAGAGATAGAAGGGAAAGATAATATCCCCATTATGAGTAAGAGAAAAGCAAAAAAATTGTCTCTAAATAGATTTTTCAGTATGTTGATTCATTTTAGCATGTTTGTTATTTTTTAAATATTATTTATTCTATTAGAAGACAATTTTTGTTTTTGATGGAACATCTCACATGTAACTGATCATATTCTGGTGGTTGCGTACTTTTTCTCACTTATTTATTTCCAATATTATATATGAATTTAGTCAACACCCACATAAAAACTTAAATAGGGTATGTAAATGCTTTTAATCCACATAGACAATCAAAAATATTAAATGAAATCTAATTTAAGAAAAATTAAAAATTTATGCAAAATATATGTACGTGATACAATGAATACACGATACATGGGTACGTCTGTAATAAAGTTTTTTATTGTATTTCTAAATTATTTATTTTTATCATATTATTTTTACCATATTATTTTTATTATTATATTTTTATATATATTAATATTATTTTTATCGTATTTTTAATTAAGTAGTAAATAGCCATTTCTTCTGGATATCAATTATTCTGTTTTGAACTCCATGAAATGTTTTATAGCATTTTTAATAAGGTTTTACAAGATACTGCATCTTTACAAGACTTTACATGATATAAAATATTTATAAAAATTTTACATGGTGCAAAATATTTATAAGATTTTACGTGGTACAAAATATTTGCGAGTTTTTATACGGTAAAATATATTTACAAGATTCCAAAAAACGCTAAATATTTTCAAGGTTTTTACAAGACACATGATATTTGTACGGTTTTACAAGATACACGATTCACTAATATGCAAGGTTTTATTGCTTTGAAATGGCAACATCTGTCAGAACGGATTTTTTCTGCAGGTTACGAAAATCACCTGAGGTGGTATGGATTTTTCAATCCATACCACCTCAGCTTTTTTCAAAAATGACGAAAATATGAAAACGTAAGAAAAGGTAAATTTGAATGACACTGATATATCACAACGTTTGTAACGTGTGAAAATGTTCTCTGGCAGAAAAGTAAGCGTGTGTAACGAATAGAGAAACACAAATACATACTTTAAAGCAAACGTGCTTAACATTCACTACTATGAAGTTTCAAGAAGAGCATAGTAGTGAATGTTAAGCATAGTAGTGCTTAACATTAACCACTGTGCTCCTCTTGAAACTTCGTCTTTTTGTTTTTTCTTCCATATTCTGCCGTACAGTCTCCTTTCAGCGTTCAACGATAGTCGGCCATCATATGTACAGTCCACTTGCCTTTGTATCTCGCTTCCATCGCTTTATTAATATCCTGGTGGAAGCGCTCTCCATGTTCTTCCATAAAATCACCAAGATTGCCAGGAAAGTAATTTAGATGATCATGAAGAAAATGAACTTTGACGCTGATCTTGCAACCTAGCTGTTTGTAAGATTCCAACACCTCATCTACTAAAGTGATGTAATTTACAGCCTTCGTGTATCCCAAAAAGTTGTGCACAAAATTCCTGAATTCAGTTCATGCTCACAATTTGCACTTACTCATAGTTTTCTCGAATATGGTGGCCGCCATTAATTTCGTATTTGTGGGCTTATAAAAATGCCAGCTTTGATTTTTTCCGATGCAGTCGGTTGAAACTTAAAATCAAGGTACTGAAAGCATTTGCTGTCCATGCTTAAAACCGTCATGAATTGCTTCATTAAACCTAGTTTATTGTGTAAGGGGTTGTGTGTTCTTTTGCATGGAGGGTAATGGGAAGGGTGGCCGCCGAAGGTGGCAGCGCTGTATTCCCAGACAGGTTTGTGTCATATGAAATGACGACCAGTGGACCGAGAAGGGACACTGGGGGGAGGGGGCATTGCGGAGGATTGTCGATCGAAACAGGCGTACAGAGACGCACAGCTCACATGATTGTCGTCATTCAACGTCGACCGGAAGCCATCCATGATCAGTCCGCCCGAAGAGCGGCCGAAATAGATGGATGGCGCGGAAGAACACCCCGGGCCAGCCGGTACTCCTACAGGAAACCACCGGCCACCGTTGAATGGGTAAGGTGCCGCGAGCGGCAGCGAACAGGCGTAAAACATTCCCCGCAACCAGAGCGCGCGAGACCAGCATAGTCCGGACAGGCATTACATACCAAATTATCATCCACTGTATGCGAAAGCTGGCCCAAAGCGATCGCAGCGGACGAAGACAATGGCGAACGCCCGTCATGGACAGAAGGCCAAGCACGACCCCAGCGACGAAGTCCAAATTACGAGGGAGGGCGGAGTCCGGTCCCAGAATAGCGGAAGCAGGCATCCATCCACCTCTGCTCGGCGGCCAAAGTGAATATCCCAAACATTCCGTCTTAAGCGAGCCGGAACCAACACCCGCTAGCCCGGACAACAGAGAACAAACGTCCGCACACCACCAGAGCTGAGACCGAACTCCCCGCGCCTTCTTCCTATTAGTCAATTGTGTCAAATCGACCAATAGGAAGAAAGTTGCAGAAGGAAGTACCTCCTTTATTCTAGCTATCTTGGTTTCTTCCCATCAAAGTTTCCAATGTGTCCAAAATTCCCGGGTTTTAGCAACAAGTATTCTTTTGCAAATTGGCGAAAAATGAGGTAACCCTCAACATTATTAGCCTATTTATCGCCTAATTTGTAATGCAGAAAAACGCGATTGCCAAAAGTACAGGAGCCAAATTTCTCGCCAAGCAAACGAAGTCCTCTGACTGGTCAGTTACTTGAATGACGTCAGCGCTCGCTATAATGAATCTTTTCCCTAAATTTAATAAATACCAGATTGTAATTGTACACATATGCTTATATTCTATGTATCTGAGCATTATTTTGATGTTTTATGTACGAAACGTATCTTCTAGTAACTCCGCTAACGTAAGAAAGGGCGAACTATATCGCACTGTCGGAATCATGCTGCTCTGAGCCTTGTCAGCCTACCAGGTTAGCTTTGCAGCGAGTACCGTAACGTTTCAAATTTGCGGCAGAGCGAGCTGATTTACGTCGCAAATTATCAGTAGTCTGATAAGAAAAATTAAATAGGAAATAGAAGGCTTTTTGAATATTAAATACCTCTATACGCCCTTAAGGTTGCAAAGCGCTTGCCTGTAATTTTATTAGGGCCATTCATAGATAAACCCCAATTAAGTTAAATACACAAACGGACAGGATTAACGAAACGACTTTCTTTAATATAATAACAAGTTAAACTTTTAGACTTTATACAATAAGTCTAAACTTTTTATAAACAGTCGCGGTTACAACTGCATTACATGTAGGACTAAAGAAAGTAGGGGCTCAAACGTTGAAATTGTAACTTTCAAAAAGTGGAAAGCCCGTCTTCACATGGATGAATGATAATCCGACTATGGATATAGAAATATACGGAAGTTTGGAGCTCAAAATAAAAATAACTCTTAAATTTAAATAACGCTAGGCCTCCGCGGGCCCCAAAATCACGGGGAGCCCCTAGGTCCGGATCTACTTGGTCTCTTCGTAAATTCGGCGCTGTAGTGTTGGAGCAGTAACGGATTCGTCTATCACGTCGTTATTCGAGATTTGACCATCAACGGCATAATGGACAGTTTGGCTGTTTTGTGCCCACCATACTCCAGAATTTGGCTCGTTTGGCGATAGAAATTCGGATTTCTCGAATGTCCCGGCGCAGCATTGCTTTCGCTGTCCTTGCGCCTCAATAACACAAACAAAAACAAACTAGGAGTCTGCAATCCTTTAGACGTGTTATACCGAAGTGATGCTGTAGTCTCATTGCGCGTACCTGCTCCGATGATGAGCATAATTCAAGTATGGATAGTTAGTAATGGACGCTTCAGTCCTGCCTTTGCTATGAAGCGATGCTGGAGGGATGACTTGTGGCAGCCATCACATACGACAACCGGTCAGTAGTGATACGAGGGACACTAACAGCTCAACGATATGTGCAGGACATCCTTCTGTCACATGTATTGCCTCTCATAGAAGGACTTTTAACAGGCATTTTTCAGCAGGATAATGCCCGCCCTCACACTGCAAGGGTTTCATAGGAAAGCCTCCACCAGATTGACACCATTTCTTGAGGCCCTGCGGTGGCGCAGTGTGGTAACGCGTTCTCCTATTGCGCGGCTAATCCGGGTTCGACTCCCAGCAGTGCAAAAAGAACGCTTACTCAGAGATCTCATAAAGATCGCACTGCTCACTGTAGTCCGGGGTTTGGTTCCCCAGGCCTTAAGAGGTTCGGATTCCTCGGAAAACAGTAGGTCCCGGCGCAGCATGACCACTGTAGTCTTTGAGCCGTAAAACCAAAAAACAAACAAACAAACAGACACTATTTCTTGGCTTGCTCGGTCACCAAATTTATCGCCAATCGAACGTTTATGGGACTAGCTGGGACGCCAACTTCGGTAGCCTACGAGTTTGCAAAATTTAGAGACCCAGTTGCAACGTCTGTGGACTAATGTATCGCAGGATACCATATGTAATCTGTATGGCTACATCCCTGACCGTATCTTATTTTGTATCCATGCTAGAGGCGGCTCAATGAAGTACTTAAACTGCTTTTCAATTGTACAGTTTTCTCCAATAAATTTATCCTTTTGCTCTAATATTATAATCACTTGCACATATCTCAATCTTATCTTTATACCTACAAAGTTTCATCCAATTCCAACAATTCCTTCTTGGTTATTTATTTATTTATTTATTTTTGTCAATGAGTGTACATACTAAGCTTTGTTAGCTTCCAGGTTCTTAAATAAATAAATAAATAAATTTCTATTTAACTTGAGGTACGTATTGAATGGTGCATGTAGTAAATGTATATGAGTATGTATATGAGTGTGATATGTAGTATGTATATGAGTATGTATATGAGTGTGATATGTAGTATGTATATGAGTTACATATGAGGATGATGATGCTGTTGATAACTCACTGGTACAATGATTAGGTTAAAAATGGAGCATAGAGGTAGAGAGAGACAGAGAGGTGGGGGGGGGAAGAGAGAGAGAGTGAGAGAGAGACAGAGAGGTGGGGGGGGGGAAGAGAGAGAGAGGGAGAGAGAGAGAGAGAGAGAGAGGGAGGGAAGGACATATAGATTGTTGCAAGATTCTGTCGACTAAAATGATTCGACCTCCAATTACAAATGATATAAAGATAAAATCGATAAGCTTTGGTTCCTAAAGAGATATATTATTAACTAATTAATTTGTGTATATTCACAACAGAATACGCAAAATTATTATATTGATTCGTATCGTCACATTTCGACACAGCGATAACGAAACGTTTAATGAGAAACGTTAAGTGTTACGAAAGAGTTTGGAACCACAATTGTTTACAAACACACATAAGCAAAAGATATAATTACTAATCATAATATTTAGTTATGTATCAGTTCACTCATCACACTCTTACTATTATTTGAAGTATATTTTATCGTTACGTACGATCAAAGGTGCAATATTTTCCCCTCCTCTACGACTTTCACCTCAAATATACGATCCTAATCGTAAGCATGGCCCAGTGTTTCATGCTGGTATATATACGCAGTCATGTTCATGTAAACTTGACGCCTAAAACACGCATCCAAATAATGCAAGAATTGCAACATTATTTCCAACGTTCAAGGGAGTAAATGGTTCAATCAGATTGTGTTCTTCCATCTACTGTGAACTGCTGCAGAAGTAGGGATGGAGTAAGTCATTGTCGTGACGCTCTATTGTTATCAAGAGTTCGTGATTTGACGAAGCATAAATAAAATACAAACCACATGATTGAAAGCAATCCGAAATGGAAGGAACGAAAACATACCATCCATTGTTTCAGCACGTTTTTAAGTTTTCGTTTCCTGCAGCCACTGCAACAACAGAATTGCCACTGAGTGGCATTTATACAATAGTTGTACTGTCTTCTTGCAAAGGATAATCGTTTTGTCAAAGCTGATCTTTGTTATTAAATGAGCATGAGTTTGTGTAAAAGACACTGTGTGGCGGGGCCAAGTAACTCAAAAGCTCTTAAGTTCGAACATTATCGCCATTTTTTCTAATTTTGAAAGGGATAAATAGAAATGATTCCAGAGACTTCCTTCACCAACGCGGTGCCGGATTTACGTGTTGGGCAAGTAGGCCCGGTCCTGGGGCCTAGAAATTTTGGGGCCCCTGCAGGGCTCTGATTTTTTAAGTTATACGTTACTTTAATCTAAATTTTGGGCTCGAAACTTTCGCTAATTTCTATATTTGCATATCCATAGCCGGATTATCGTTCAGCATATTGTCTGAAGGTCCGTTTCTCCACAAAAGTTAAGAATTCGGTGTTTGCGCCCCTACTTTTTTAGTTTGTCCATATTCATGCGTAAAAATAATATAGTCCCGTATGCTTTGGAAACCAATAGACATCTTAAAGAATAACAATTAAAAACTTTTTATTTTCTACATAATTTTCTTTTTAAATTGCTAACAATTTGTAACATCGGATGTTCGCAAGCTCAGAACTTCACTATACTCTCGGCAAAGCTAACATGGTAAACTGAAAAAGCGAAAAGCAGTATGATTCCGCCAGTAGTACTATAGTTCGTCCTTTCTTACGTTAACAGAGTTAATAAAAGCTACATTTCGGACATAAAACATTAAAATAATGCTCGAATACATAAAACATAGGCATGTTTGTAATTAAAATCTGGTATTTATTAAATTTAGGAAAAAGAATCATTATAGCTAGCGGGGCTGACGCTCTCATCTTAAGCAAACTGACTGCCTTCCAGATTTAATTTCAGTCTGCTTTGTGGAAACCTTTATGCAGAATTTCAACAGTGTTTTTCTGCATTCAAATTTAAAGAATTTACAAGGGAACCCCTTTTGCTGTTCACTGCACTTTGAGATCAGACCTATGGGAGATATAGTGCTTGACTTCCTGATCACAAATATGTAATCATTTGTCTGCTAAAATATGACAATTTTTTATGAATATTTGAAGTCCAAAAATGACACTTTTACGCCAGGTTTGATATTTTTTAATCGCACTGTATGTGAGCAAAAACAGGTTTGAAGTCGGTAAGATTATGAAGGATCATCGTATTTAACGGATAAAAATAAAAAATTATGTCTCAGCTAATTTAAACAGTATAAAAAAAATTAATATGAAAAATGAACTTTTAGCATAGATATTTGGCGAATTTGGCGACAATTTTGAAGAGTTGGCGGGACATTTAAGTTTCGCATTCCACTAGCTATATAAACTCGTCCGCAAGTGTAACGTCAATATAGTTGTACGAGTTTCCGATTGTGAGAAAATGAAAAATATAGTGAACATAATTCAATCCGTTTTGAATTTGGTCGTTAATAAATACGACACGCTTCCGTCGTTAATAACTGATCAAGAACTTAAGGAAAGTCGGGAAGTATTGTCGAAAATCGAAAACATAATTTTTAATAACAATGTCAGTGAAAATATCAGTTTAGATTTTGAAGACAATTGTGATTTCCGTATCGACGAAGAAAGTGATATTAGTATAGTCGGTGACGAATATTATAACTGTACTGTAAAGGGCGATCAATTGGCAAATGAATTCAGTTTAGAAAATATGCAAACAATTGTTCAGTATTTTGACAGTTGTCAAAAAAATAAATTCCAGAAAACAAACAGGAGATATCCAACAGTAAAATACCCTACTTATATTTCGAGGTTTAGAAAATATATATCAAATATGGGCACAAATATAGAAAAGTATAAAATAATAAAAAATGAAATGTTAGCCAGATTTACAAAAGCTAGGGAAAATTATTTACCTGTTCATGATATAGATTTGAAAAGATGGGCGATCCTGAAATCCCAAGAGTTAGGATTTGAGGATTTTAAATGTTCCGATTATTTTATAGATAATTTTAAGAGCCAAAACAAAATAGTTCAGTGGAAAGTAACAAAATACATCACTCAAATATACACCCAGAATATGGGTAATATAGAAGATAGTGCCATAGAATTTATTTTGATAACGAGAAATGTTACTGCTAATATTATCCCCCAACAAATTTTTAACTCTGATCAAAGTGGTTTTAATTATTTTCTTCCAAATTAAAGGCAGCTATCGCATAAAGGTGAAAAACAGACATTTTCTTTAATAGGGTCTGATTTTGGCAGAACACATTCATATACAATAATGCCAATAATATCAATGAATGGGGAACTGACAGGGAAAATGTTACTTTGTTTAAGAGAAGCTGCGGGACGATTCGGCCTGACTGTCAAAAAGAATTTATTTCAACCTTCAAACTCATATATTACATGCTCCAAGTCGGGAAAAATGGACAAAATCAAAATGAGAGAGTGGGTAGAATGTTGTATGAAACCCATCATGTCTCCTCCTTCCTGTGTTTTACTAAACTCATGGACAGGTAGTACAGACCCAAACACTTATTAAGATTTTCCGGAAAATTGTATATCCTTGCAAATACCCCCCAAAGCAACATCCCTCATACAACTGCTGGATGTTCATTTCTTTCGACAATATAAAAAATTTGTAAGAAAAATAACCGATAGAATAGTAATCAATGAAATGGATATTGACATACGACATCGAAATGAGATAATAAAAATGCATTCTTTGGTTCACAATCAATTACAGTCTAAAAAATATCGCCCTATATTACAATATGCTTGGTTTAGGTGCTGTTATAGCGATCATGATCCCGGAAAATTCAAAAATGTTGAGGAAATTTCTTTTGAAATTGAATACAACAATTGTAGCCGAGATAATTGCAAAAATCTGTCATTCTTAAAATGTTCCCACTGTGATCAATTGCTTTGCTTCACTCTTTTCTTTTTTTGTACTGTAACACTTTTACGACTTTCCTGAGATGTACACAGTTTAATTTTTCTCATTTTTAAATAAAGAGCATAATTCAACAATTAATCCACAATTTATGGTTACATAACTTCATGAAATAAAATACATTTCATGAAATTTTGTTCACATTTTTTCTAATTACAATAAATGCATTTTCAAATAGCCTACTATTAAGTTTTGTTCACAATTTTTTTAAATTCCATGGTTGCAACAGCATGTGATATGCAATGACCACATCCAGGTTGTGTAAATATAGCAACTTTTCATTATTCATACACGTCATTTATTCATACTCATATATTCATACATCTCATATATGGATACTCATATATTCATACATCTCATATATATATAGATACTCATATATTCATACATCTCATATATGGATACTCATATATTCATACATTTCATTTATTCTTACTCACATATTCACGCATCTTGTATATGAATACTCATATTCATTCATTCATGCATACATTTCATTTATTCATACTCATGTATGCATGGTTCTATATAGTTATGTGTTTCTTTTCCTTATGAGATAATATTTTGGAAAAAGAAATGTAAAAGAAACTTGACATGGGCTGCGATAATACGAAATAACTATTTTAAACGAAAACCTGGAGTAGCCTTCAAAATTGTCCTCAATTTCGCCAAGTATCTATTCTAAAAGTTCATTTTTCATATTAATTTTTTTACACGGTTTGGATTAGTTGAGACATAATTTTTGTTTATCCGTTAAATACGATGATCCGTCATAATTTTACAGACTTCAAACCTGTTTTTGCTCACATACAGTGCGATTAAAAAATATCAAACCTGGCGAAAAAAGTGTAATTTTTGGACTTCAAATATTCATAAAAAATTGCCATATCATTTTAGCAGACAAATGATTACATACTCGTGATTAGGAAGTCAAGTACTATCATCTCCTATAGGTCTGATATCAAAATGCAGTGAACAGCGAAAGGGGTTCCCTTGTTAGTCGATAAATAGCCTAATAATGTTAAGGACTGTTTCATTTTTTGCCAACTTTACGAAGAAAAAACGTTGGACGGGCGTGAATAGGTCACCATAGCCTTAACAGTGTACCAAGTTAGCTTTGCTGCGAGTATAGAAATGCTAAAATTCTATATACATTTTATAACTTTTCATCTAAATTTCTGCGATTATACGGGCCACTTTCTTTAGGGACTCATCCCAATCTTCAGGCCAAGGGCCTATAAAAGCCTTAATCCGGCCCTGTATTAATGCCCATACTATTTTATTCCCACAGGGATGTTCACATGGGAGGGTGGGATAGTAGGTTAAAACTGTTCCATCTGAACAACATTATTAGCTAAAAAATGAAATGCCCCGGCAACCCCCTTTTTCATTAAAAGCACCCAGTTTTTGAAATCCTGTACATGGGCCTAATTTCCTGCAATAAATTTCGTTTTACAGTTGGATGATGGGTAACGAAATCCCTAATGGGCAAACTAATATTGAAATTAGTTAACTTCATTAACAAGATTCTATCCATATAATAATTGAGCAAGGTTATTAAAAAATTAATTATGTTCACAGGAAATAAGAATACTCATTAACATATTACCACCAATAAGAATACTGAACCTAAGCTTTATAATAATAAAAATAATGACAGCCATTACAGACATAATGTTGTAGATTGTCTCTTCTTTTCGGTTTTGAATTGCATTTAGCGTTTCGTAAAAAATCTGATGGCGAATTTTTAAGTTAAATAATCACGCCTATATTTATGAAATGACAAATCACTCTTAAACAAGTAGTGAAACAGTAAAATATAAAGTTTCTAGAAGTTTCCATAGAAACTGTTATTTTAACATTAGTGAAAGTTTTAAAAATGTACCGTTTCGGGGGAAGAGGTGTTAAGGGGTTTCTTTATCGAGTAAAAAAGTAAGGGTTCTAGACAATAGCGTAGCTAAGAGGGGCGGTTTCCACGGGCCCCATAATTCAGGGGGCGGCAATATCTGTTTGGTTATCCCTATTGGGGGCGGCGGCAATGACAGTCACTCGCCCCGGGCGGCAAAATATCTAGCTACGGCACTGGTTCTAGAGCAGCATTTCTGAACCTTTTTTTTGCTCTTGCGGAACCCTTGAAATAATACTTTTGGTCGGCGGAACCCTTCGTCTACATAAAAATCTTTATCTGCAATTATTGATATCTTTTTTTTTTTCTATTTACAAATTCGGAGTTCAAAGAAAGCAATGTAAATTTTTCAGATACTTGGTTTAACCAAATTTTTTTTATTATTATGTAAGAATTTAAGTGGCAATACAGAAAAAAAAAAATGGATTTAAACTGCTGTTTGAGAGCCCTCTGTATTTCTCGAGGCGCCCCCTAGTGTTATCTCACGACTCACCAGGGCTCAGCGGCACCCCTATTGAGAAGCGCTGTTTCAGACTTTAGAACTTCCTTTCTAATATATATTACAAGACATCGAGTTCATCTCCTCCTTAAAAAATCTTTGTATTCATGTATTTGAATTCTAATGGTCCTCACTTTTTATTTATTACAAATTTATTAATGACACTAACAGGAAAACGTGCGTATCCGACACATGCACCAATTTATCTTCACCTTGAACAGCATAGGCTTCTTTGGATTTGATAAACTTTAATTACACCTGCTAAGGCGAATCGATTTAAATGTTTAAGTAAGTTATAAATTATGAAATGTGGGGTTGAAAATTGTATCTGACAAAAAAAGTTTTTGTACTGTATGCATTTTGTTGTACAGTATAGATTAAACTCCTAAAAAGTATAATTTTTTAAAGCTTATATCAATTTCATTGATATTAATATTGTCCGGTGACCTTTTTGTACACCTGCTTATAAGAAATTTCTCCAGAAAGTCCTTTATAACATGCAAAGAAAGTTAAGATAATATTTATATTAAAATGCGTATTTCCATCAAGAATTATATCAAGTTGCTATTTTCATCAATTATTATATCAAGTTGCTATTTTCATCAACTATTATATCAAGTTGCTGTTTTCATCAACTATTATATCAAGTTGCTATTTTCATCAACTATTATATCAAGTTGCTATTTTCATCAACTATTATATCAAGTTTCTATTTTCATCAACTATTATATCAAGTTGCTATTTTCATCAACTATTATATCAAGCTACGTATTTTATAAAAAGACTAGTATTTTCCGCAGGTACTGCAATAGTTTTGCACTTGAAATGTTGCATATAATTTACCAAATTATATAAAATTCACCTTTTACAAGAGATTTTGTTTTCAGTTAGAAAATTCTTTACGTAATAGTAAGTAAGTAATGTAATATTGTAAGTATTATGTAAAATAAGAAATACAGAAAAATATGTCTGTAACGATACTGTCTAAAACAATAATTTATCTATAACGGTATTCCTCCCTGTTCGCTACATAAATATAGTGTATTATGACCAACCTTATTTATAATGACATATTTTCTATGTCCCTTGAATATCATTATGGACAGAATTCACTGCATACATAGAATAAGTAACATATGTCGCCAACGAAAATGAAATAGTGATTGCAAAATATCATTAACTCTCTCATCCGGACTTTAAACTTATGAAATAATTCAATATTAATTTATGAAAACTTTATTTCGCTAAACAATGGTTGACCACTTTGTAGGAATGATTATGAAGAAAAAAAATAGCTATTTTCTTGATTGCAATGATTGAAAATTGATTGAGAGATAGATTGATTTTCATGGTATAAGGGCAGAAAAGGCACTTTTGCGCCAAATGAGGTGTAATAAAGAAAACACATTCTTGCATATGAAAAGCCTTTCATTTATTATTTCTTCTGTCATTCATTTGTTACACTCAGACGATACGGTGAAGCAAAATTTACAAATTGGCACCATCGATACAGAAGGTTGCAACTGCAGCCAATGCACTGTCGACTCATAAATATCTATAATACAATGTCAATGAACGTTGAAAAAAGGAATACATACAGAGGAAGCACCCTGAGATGAAACACGTTGACATTACAAAAGCTCCATCTACGAGATGGAATTCCCTACAAGACATTTCTGCATCCCACCATCAAGTCTACCATCAAGTTGGCAATCAAGTCTACCATCATCTTGATTATGTCTTCTCGCTTCAGAATGTTTGCCATCAACAACCATTTACCATCATCATGTCAGTCATCATGCATCATTTCAGGAAGGTTCAGGATGCCAATCCTTAAGCTAGGTTAATAGGCGCGATCATATGGCCCTTTGTAATGCTTTGCAGCTGCCTTGGGTACGTGGTATGAAGGTGCAGGTTCATACAAGGGCTTCGTGTAAGTTGGTGCAAGATGGTGGTAGGCTGCAGGCTTATGATGAGCCTCATATGTAACTGGGATAGATTCAGAATGGAAGTGGACATCAGCTGGATCTTGATTGTCCGTGCCAGGCTCGTTGGTTTTCACTGTGGCTCGGAAACCAGCTTTGTCTGCAACATAATCGACCCTCCTGAAAAGTCCATATCCATCTGTGTAACCATAAGATCCTCGCTTGTTGCCATGCCCATCGTCTTCTTCTTCGCGGGTTTGGCTGCCTCCATACTCGTCTTTCACGTCGAAACCAAAGTTGTAGGGTAAGGGTTTGGCCTCCTAAAAATACAAGAAAATAATCACGAACATCCTGATAACTCTTAAAAGATACATATCGTACGTTAGAGTTATCCATGAACCACAGTTTTGTTACTGTTAATCTTAAACAGTTAATTTTCAACAGTTTGCAACTTAATCTTAAACAGTTATTGTTTAACAGTTTATGACTGCTAATCTTTAACAGATATCTAATGACTGTTAAAACAAATTAATATACCAAAATTTAATGCCTTAATTAAATTTAGCGAAATTAATTTATTTAAAGTCAGGAAGAGATATTTATTAATTGACTAACGATAGAAACACATCTTTTAATTTTCCTTCATCAGGAGTCATTACTCCTGATGAAGGACTGCTGCTGATGCGTCCGAAAGCTTGAGTGATCTTTTTCATTGCTATTTTACCAGTGTTTAACCTTTTTATGTAATTTCCTCCCTGGTACCCTGTATTTTATTTCTATATTTAGCAAAACTTTTATCTTTGTAGCTTGACTGAAATACCAAACAACGAGTTTTCTAACCTAATATAATGGCATTCAATTATTAGAACTTTATTGTAAGCTGTGCATATTTTCAAAATAAATACAGAATACTAAAATGCAAATGCAAGGTTTGCAACATTTACGTAACATCGAACATTGGCAATACTACTTAGAGTCTACTATTACTTATCCTGCCCGGATAATGGAAGGTTGTGGGATCGTGCCCCACCAGACGCAAAAAACATTCCTTTCTTTACGAACGTTTGACCATTTAACTGTGACATAACATCGGCGTTCATATTACTAAGCCTAAAGAATGTTAATATAAATTGTTTCTTAATTTAATCTGCGTAGTGTTTGATTTGTATAAATAAATAAACTAATTAGAGTATAATATAAAATAAATAAACTACTTCCATTTACTTCCACTACTTAGAGTATCGATAATATTGTAATAAATTTTAATAATAAATAGTGAAATCAGGCGCAGAAACTTTGAGACCATCAACTAGCAATGGTTATTTTGTATTACTGTAGTTCTTATTCCTACTCATCCTTGATAGCTCATTATAATAATTAGTATTAATAATTTAATTTAATTATGAAAATGAAAAATGATTATTTTTCCAAATAAACTCACATATACGTGTACATGCTCATGAATATGATCATGATCATGGTGAGAAGGGGCGTAATGATGTGCTGGTCCATACTGGGCTGAGGCGACGGCCACCAACGCTAAGGCAAAAACCTTGGAAAGAAATATAAATGAAATATTATTATACTTACGCAATTTAAAAAAAAAAAATAGTATGAGCATGAAAAATACTAATTTAAATATACAACGTAATGGGGTGATATCTGCATCCGAATCTGATAATAAACTTGTATAATATTATAAGTGAAATTAATAACATTTATTTTCGTACAAAATAACAAAAGTAGAATAGCCAAAAAAAGCAGATACGTGTGGACTGTAAGTGAATGGCCTTTATCTAGGTAGTTATGCTTATTAAAGAGGAGAATGCCTCTTGTCAAAATTGTCATCTTTATTGAAAGGGAAAAATCGTTGAAGTAGATGACATTCATCAAAGTTGGCATCCATATTGAAATTGAAGAGAAGGATGACACTTGTCAAAGTTGGCATCTACATTGAAGTAGAGATTGTGAAGAGATTTAATCAAGGTGATTGATTTCGACACATGCACGATGTCATCAATAGTTCTATTTGATTTATAAAGAGTGGAAAAAAGAAAAAAAAAAATAGAAGAAAATAAACAATTACTCCAATTAGACTCAAGCAAGGAACTTACAAATGGTTGAATAATCTAATGACGTTGTAGAAAATCTGGTGTTAAGATAAATATGATCTAGGTCTGATGTTAAAGCAATAAGTATTCTGAAACTTCTCTAACGCGGTCACCTGTGATAATATTAAACAGCGGGCACTTTATGTGGGCCGCTGTGGAATAAGGTGTAAAATAATACATATTTAACAATTTTTTTTTATTTTAGAAACTTCTGACAACACGCAGAGATGACTAGAGAGATATTTTCTCCATATGAATTTTTGAGGGAAGTCGATAGTATAAAAACTGTTATGGAAAGCAAATAATGAATATTCTTTTTTTTTAAGTTCAGACAAATTAATTAAGGTTTATTTTAAAAATCCAACTGTTTTAACTGCCATTTTCTTATTTAAGTAATAAAATTTAAAACAAATTAATTAGAAATTATTGCACTATTTTAACTTGAGGATCATTCGTGTTTGGCTTCGTGGTCCAAGGGTTGATATGGCGAGTTCATGTTAAATCAAAACCTACATTTTCTCGATAAATATGAACTTCTGTCGTTTGAGGTACCTGAATATCTGTCGTTTGAGGAACCTGAACTTCTCTCGCCTAGGGAATCAAACCCCGAACTACGAAGCAGTAGACAAGGAAAAAGCATTTGCTGCTATTAGGAGTCAACCTCGAGATGTTCTGCATTATAGGAAAATTCGTTACCGTTACTCCCCTGTAGGAGATTTACGAATTGAAACAGGGATCTTATTTATTTTTTAATTTATAGCGAACACTGTATTTAATGTATGTACCAAAGGCTCTAAATATAATTCCAGTTTGAGTAAGTATGAAGTAAGTTTTAGATAAGCATGGAGTAAGTTTTAAAGTAAGCAAGGATTAAGTTTCCATTAAGTAAAAAGTAAGTCTAGAGTAAAGTTTTAGTAAAGACAATCGTTAATATCGATTTGAAGAATTAGGATTGATCTGATTAATGGAGCGAATCGATATAAAATTATATCGATATTCTCATCGGATTTAGATTCTCCATTTTCGTGGAGATAGTTTCAAAAGTTGACTTTCGCATTTTTTTAAATCTAAGTCTTTTTTTAAACCCCAAAGACATATAGAAAATACCTTAACACTATGTATACAATAAGTAAATAATATGTATACACTACGTAAACAATGCATATTCAATATATAAACAGCTTGTATGCAGTGCAAAAACAATGTGTGCATATATTAAAAACATTGCGCAATATTGGCTTAAATATTACACAGTGCGCATTTATATCGTTATTTGAGTAACAGCACTGAGGTATGATTTTCGACAAAGCATTGAAATGGCTTACGTTTCATCGTATTTATATATTATTATATTACATACGATATATTACGTTCATCGTATGGCTTACGTTTCATACCGATCAGTGGCTCTGAGAATGAGATAAAAGTGGTGTACGGCAGGATATTTGCTAAGGAAGGGGGCGCAGAGCCCAAAGCTTACCAGGGTGGCTAATATTATATAAACTATTTGGTTAAGCTTAGGTTTAAGCTAAAAGCTAGCTTTCGAAATAGAGAAAGTGAAATAACCGATTACCTGAGAGAACATGATGTGATGTGGATCTGTGGAGGATGAGAGATCTGCTGAACTGATGCCAAAGATGCGTCTTATAAAAGCCCAGAAATTTCGTCCTAGTTCTAGCGATGATTACGGGGGAGGGTGACGAATCACCCCTGCCTGCAGGTAGGAGGAAAAGCCATCACCTCTCCTACAATCACTATCTGTAATGTGTATTTGAAAAAAAAAAGCAAAACAGCTTCTTTTCCGAAGGAAGCTAGGTGAAGTTACCTGCCGAGGGCTACTTGCGGCGTGCTCCAATTCTCCTTTTACATTTCTGCCTCCTCCTCCTCCACTTTTCTTTTTCCTCCCTCGTCTTTATTTATTTTTTTAACTTTCACCACTCACTTCCGCTGTTTAACAAGGATACGTCATGAAAAGATTAATCTAATTTCATGCTGAACAACTAAATTGTGTCAGGTTTATGTGTAAAATATATGATATACAGAAAAGACCAGTTATGAGGCGGAAAAGAGGCTAGAGAGATATATCCGTATAATCAAAAGTCCATAACATGGAAACAATTATAACACAATATAATAACATCTAATGATAATAATATATAATATATAACAATATATATTATAAATATAACATAATTATATATATAATATAATAATGTATAATGCAACATTATTATATATAATATAATAATATATAACACAATATAATATAGTAGAACCTTGTTAAAATGAACCCGCTTAAGACGACTTACTTTTAATACGAACTGTTTTCAGAAGTCCCGTCAGACTGTACAGCACACTATCCTTGGTGTTCGTTTGAACGAGGTTCGACTATAATATATAACGCAATATAATAATATATAACAAATATACGTGAATCTGTTTAAAAAAATAGAAATTTTTCCTCGTATTCTAGAAATTACATATCTTTTAGAAAGAGATAAACGGGTTTTCGATAAATGAAGAAGACAGGAAAAAAAAAGCATAATCCTTTTGGTAATACCGGATAATATGTCGGATAAAACTAAAAATTGGATAATCCGGATTCTACTGTATAATTAAAAAGGATTTGTTTAAAGAAAAAAAAAAGGCCTTTTCAATGATGGATATATATCAATTCCAATGGATGCAGCAATTCCAACGAATTCCACCTTTTAAAAATTTATTATTTAGAAGGTAGGTTATACCTAAGGGTATTAATTTTCAAAGCACACATTTCTTGATTAAAATTAGAATCTTTTTCAAACTTGTAAGAATCCAAATAAAAGAGAATTACGTAAGACTGGATCCGAACCAGAGAGCTTTGGACTTACTTTTCCTTCATGCTTTAACAGTTAACTGATAGGTACAGAAATACATGAAAGTTACGGCGGTGGTTTATTGCGGTTTTGGTTTTAACGAACAAATATCCATAGGTCACCAACTATGGCGCTTTGATGATTGTGGAGCGAAGAGCCGATGAGCTTGAGGTGAATTTTGGTGAATAAATCAAAGCGAGGTTCGTCCAATTTAAAAAAATAGTATTTATTGGAACACTCACAATAGTACACAATAGAATACAATAGTAGGAAAAATTGACATTAACGGTAGGAAGAATTGGCATCAATGGTACGAAGAATTGACATCAATGGTATGAAGAATTGACATCAATGGTAAGAAGAATTGATATCAATGTCAGGAAGAATTGACATCAATGGCAGGAAGAATTGACATCAATGGCAGGAAGAATTGACATCAATGGCAGGAAGAATTGACATCAATTGCAGGAAGAATTGACATCAATGGCAGGAAGAATTGACATCAATGGCAAAATAATAAGTATACAATACTAAAAGAACATAGTACGCCTTTCTAGTGAAGCCGATAGAATGCGTGAGCAGATAGATAATAAATCGAATGTTCATCTTTTTCAGAATTCAGAATACAGATAGGCAGGCCTATATAAATTCTTACCAAATATCAAAATTAAAATAATCTACAGTAGTTGTAAAATATGAAAAGGACATTTTTATTGTTACCAATGGTGTAAACTATAATTGTAAGAGCCATGTTGCCGGACGGTTACAGTAGCAATGCGCAAAAAATCTCATAAAGCCCACTGCATGTTCCCTCACGCTTTAACTGCTGAGAAACTGAATACAGTGATGCATGGAATATTTCTCGTTTGTCAAACAGGGAACTCAATAATTAAATGGGGAATATTTTGAGTAGACTACATTGCAGAAATTAATGTGGATTGAGGTAAATGTATGACCAAAGTTAGGAGAGGAAATTATGAACTGTCACCTTTCCAAACTTGCCAATTCTCATTAAAATCTGTAAATTCCTCTTTTAAAATTCACTAATGGGTGTATTAACTGACTTACTAAACATTGGAACCTGCTAAATTATGAAAACTGAGCGCTTTAAGGTAGTCCAATAGTGCTTACTATGCAGAAAATAGTGCCTAACTGCTTACCATGCAGAAAATCTAGGTTTGAATTTAAATGGTAGCGAACGCTGACCGCTTTTCCACTGATCTGTAGCCCAGTGTTTCGTTCTCTGGGTTACAAAGGTTAGGGAACCAAG
>QLNU02014802.1:41742010-41776936 GCA_006491805.2 Dysdera silvatica
CGACAACGATGTCTTCATTGCCGTCATATTCTTCTTTTTTTGTGTTTTAATCATAGAACTCACCATTATCATTAATTCATTATCATCTTTGATTCATAATAGTCAAAGAGGTAAAAAAGAGAGTGACTTCTTTGTTTATGTGAATGCAGTTACCTTAAAATCTTTGTAAGTTGTCGCTTTATCGTCCGTTTAAGAACATTTTTTATTAGTGTATTCAATTTACTGTAAAAATTACTTTCTGTTTACACATGCTTAACATTAAATATATGAATGTAATAAAAATATAATAATATATAATTGTAATATATCAAAATAACGTTATGTATATTATTTTGAGATCACAATGATGTTCGTTTGTATTACATCTACGCAGCGAAGTAAGAAGGGCTTGAAATGTGTTTCGTAAAATTCACAGCAATGATGACTTAGTCTTTCAAAAAAACTATCACTCCTTTTATCGTTTCCATTGTCATTCATTCATTCACGCACGCGCTCGCATGCATGCGTGCACACACACACACACATGCATACATACATACATACATACATACATACATACATACATACATACATACATACATACATACAATTTCCATTGTTATTTTCATTCATTATTTCCCATTCTATTTTCTATATTTCATTCCTGCTTCTATATCCCATTCTCGTTCCCATATCTTATTTTCTCTCCTACATTCCATTCGCGTTCAACGAATGGGAGATCCAGTCAATGTAGCCGATATATCCTAGAGTAAAAGAGATCCAAATTAATACTACTACGGACCAAATTAAAACTAATTTAGCTAAAAATTAATATATTTCTGGCTGCGCTCAATACTATTTTGATTTAAAATCGATATTACATTGAATACAAAAAAAATCTCAAATTTAAATCGAAATATATACTACTTTAGTCTAAAATGAAGTCAATTCAAGTCCAAATTAATAACACTTTTAGCCTATATATATACATATATATGAGTACAGTGGCGTGGCTAGATATTTTGCCGCCAGGGGCGACCGCCCCCTTGCCTCCCTAGCTACGCTACTGTATGAGTATATATATATATATCATCATCATCATATTCAACCATTATCTATCCACTGCTGGATGAAGGTCTCTCCAAATGCTTTCCACACAAGTCTATCCTGAGCAATTCGCTTCCACGTCACCCCAACCTGTTTTCTTATTTCATCCACCCATCTAGTTTGAGGACGTTTTCTAGGTCTTCGGTGGTCTCTTGGAATCCAGTTCAGAATTTCTGTTGTCCATCGTTGATCAGTTCTTCTTGCAATATGCCCAGCCCATCGCCATTTCAGCCCTTTTACTTTAACAATGATGTCCTCTACTCTAGTTTGCTCTCTCACCCAAGTGTTTCTTTTTCGATCTCTCCTAGTTATTCCAAGCATGCACCTCTCCATGCTCCTTTGCGTTGTCTGTAACTTTCGTATTGCTCCAACTGTTAGACTCCATGTCTCTGATCCATAAGAGAGGACTGGCAATACACACTGGTTGAAGACCTTTCTTTTTAGACACAAAGGCAATTTCCCCTTCAGGATAAAACTGTTTCTTCCAAATGCACTCCAGCCAAGTTTAATACGTCTGTTGAGTTCTTTCATAATGTTGCCATCCATTGAAATCAGCTGGCCAAGGTAAATATATGAATCAGCAATTTCTAGCTCAATGTTGTCAACTTGTATTTTTGTTTCCTCTACGAAATTATTGAACATGATCTTAGTTTTTTGTAGGTTCATCTTGAGTCCAACTTCTTTACTTCTAGTTGAGAGCTCCTGTACCATGTCTTGGAGTTCTGATGGGTCCGTTGAAAAAATAACAATGTCATCAGCAAACCGCAAATGATTTAAATATTCACCATTTATTTTTATTCCCTTGTTATTCCAATTTATCAGCTGAAAAATCATCTGTAAAGCTGAAGTAAAAAGTTTTGGAGAAATGGTATCTCCCTGCCTCACCCCTTTGCCAAGTTTGATAGTTTTGGTATCTTTATGTAACCGAAATTTTGCACTTGCATTTTTATACACACGTTTCACCATGTCAATGTACACATCCTCAATGTCTGTTGATCTTAAAGAGTTGATGACTGCTGATGTTTTAATAGAGTCAAAGGCCTTCTCATAGTCAATAAATGCAACACACAATGGAAGTTCATATTCATGTGTTCTTTCAATTAATTCTCTTAATACTTGAATATGGTCCACTGTACTGAATCCACTTCGAAATCCAGCTTGTTCTCTTGGTTGAGCTGCATCTAATTTTTTCTGCAGGCGATGTGTTAGCACTTTTGTGAAGATTTTATAAATAGCAGGTAACAAGCTAATTGGTCGGTAATTTTTCAAATCCTCTTTATCACCTTTTTTATGCAAAAGAATTACTGTTGCAGAATCCCATTGGTTTGGTATGTTACCGCTGTTAAGACATTTGGTAAAGAATTTTGCAAGTATGTCTTCTACATATTCTCCAGCTTCTTTTAGGATATCTAATGTAATACCATCATCGCCAGGGGCTCTTCCTTTCTTCATACTTTTTATTGCAAATGAAACTTCTTCTTTTAAGATTTTAGGAGCTGTTCCTTCGACTATTTCAGTGTCTTCGTTTAATCCACTGTTACTTTCATATAGTTTTTTGTAGAATTCTTCAACTCTTCTAAGTATTTCTTCCCTATTTCTTGTTACGGTGCCATCCTCTCCTTTTAATGCAATGATGTGTTTCTTCCCAACAGATAAACTTCCTTTAACAACCCTAAGGCTCTTGTTATTTTCAATGGCCTTCCTTACTAGCTCACAATTGAATTTTCTTATGTCTTCTTTCATGCTTTTGCGCAGAGTTTTACAAAGTTCTATGTACTCAATCCTGGAACTGGTATTTCGATTGTCCACCTTCATATCTCTTCGCCTTTTCATGAGCTGTTTCGTCTTCTCAGATAATTTGCTATTGTGCTTTTTACAGGTTACACCACCAATTTCCCCAGCAGTTTCAACTATTGTCTTAACAATGTTTTCATTTGCTTCTGAGATATCACTTTCATCAATAAGTCCTTCCAGTGCAGAAAAGCGATTTTTTAATTCCAACTTGAATGCCTCGGTATTTTCTTTTAATTTCTTTAAATCCACCCTCTTACTTACTTGTTTCCTAATGAGCTTCTGCCTTTCTAGTTTAGTATTTAAGTGCACTTTACATCTCACCATTCGATGATCACTTCCAGTATTAAATCTGTTCAGTACACTGCAATCTTCAATAATTGATTTCTTGTTTGCCAGGATATAGTCAATTTCACTAGTTCCCCCATTTGGGTGTTTCCATGTCCATTTTCTTTGCGGTTTCTTCTTAAAAAATGAATTCATGATGCTAAGGTTTTCAGCTTCTGCAAATTCGATGAGTTGATCGCCACGTTCATTCCTTTCCCCATATCCGTATTTACCAACCGATGTCTCTCCTTGTTCCTGTTGTCCAATTCTTGCATTGAAATCCCCCATGATGAGCTTGATATGTTGTTTCCCTTTGGTATGTAGCTGTTTGATTTCTTCATAAAATTCTTCAACCTCCTCGTCGGTATGGCTTGATGTTGGTGCATATACCTGTACTATTTGAAGTTGGTATCGCTGGGTTAGTTGAACAACGAGCCTCGCTGCTCGATCTGATGTACTTTCAACTTCCAGAAGACAGTCTTTAATTCTTTTGTTGATTAAGAAGCCAACACCACTTGTTCTTCCAGTTTCCGTTCCTCTATAATAAAACAAATGTCCACTTTTAAGTTCCACCAACTCTTCACCTTTTCTTCTAACTTCACTGAGTCCTACAATGTCCCATTTGATCTTGTCAAGTTCTTCTTCCAATTCCTGAAGTTTTGCTTCAGAAGCAAGGGATCGTCCATTAAACGTAGCCAAGGTCAATAACAAACGGCAGCCTGGGCCATTCCAGTGATTCTTAGCACCCCCTGCTTTCATGCCACACTGACCGCTGCCTTGATCAGGAGCACTCCAGCACCTGGAGACTAGGGGCCATGGTTTCTGGTGTGTCAACATAATGGAGGAATTAGCCATAATTTCACCACGCTGGCTAGACGGGTTGGTGAATTAGCCCTCCCCTTCCGCCTTTCTATCCGTGCAGCAAATATTAATTTGCCACATAAATAGAAAGCTCAGCCTGCACCACTTGAAGGCGGGGTAGGACACTAGGTTACTGGCCTGGCCGGTTCCACACATCGTCACATACGTTCAGCGTGTGGGTCTCCTTCCAGTTAGATACCAGCAACCCTTTTGCAGGCCATATATATATTCCTTTATTTGAACACATCTAAATTAATTAAGCTTCTATAGGCTTAAATTAAAGCTGTTACGGATTTATTAAAAACAACTCTACGAACTTAAATTTATTCTACCATGGACGCAAATTATTATTATTATTATTATTATGGTTTAATTAATAAAAGATATTATTAATATGCTTTTAAATAAGGCTTTACTTTGACAATTTGCTTCTCGTCTGATTAAAAATGATACTTTGTATCTTTGACTTGATTAAAAGGTTTAGTTTGCTTGTACTTTTATATAAAATTTAATAAAAAAATACCATTTACTATTATTTCAAAGGTTATGTCCTATTAGATAATTTGTTAAATAAATATTTAGTTTGTAAAATATGTATATCGAGCTCTCTTGATAAAACCTATTCTAGCAAAATCGATTACGAAATACATAAAACCCTCGATTTCAATCGCATGAAATACAATTCATTTACAACGTTATATACTACAAAAAACATTTAAATCTATTAGTGGAGACCACTGTGGTATAATTATTTCCTCCTTTTGATTATCAGAACATTAAAATACTTCATTAAAGTACTTCGTAGTATTGTGAAGAGGTTTCGCAATTTTCAATGTCAAGTTATCGTCTACAAAAAACATTTTTATCACCACTTCGTTTCTTGTAACCTGCATCGCCAACGTTGTTTATTCGCTTGGAACAAATGTCTCCCGACGGGGTACACCTTACTTAAAAAAATATATATCAAAATTAATGTCAAAGCGAACTGGTTGTAACCGGTAAAGATACCGATAATAAATTGCATCTAGTGTTCGTACCGTTTGAAGTATAAGCAACTTCAGTTTCTATCAGTTGCTCCAGTTTAGCCCTTTGTCCAGCTTTTCAATTTACGGCCCGCCTTTAAAGTTCTGTGGCCTAGTTTATTATGGCCAAAATATTGCTTTGTGGCGAAATCAAAATTTTAGTGGAGGTCGGGAATTGCCTTGTTTTAACGCTTTTGGGAGAAGCGATCAAACTGGAGAAGGAAACAACAATCAATGCCACGAGCAGAGAAGGCACGATGTTATCAAATCAGACCAAAGTAACCTTGCGGCATGGAAGTTAGGTTTATGTTTAGCTTCCTGATTCTCTTCTTCTCGGAACTGCATCATCTATAACAATAATGAGTGACAAGCAAAAGATACTTTCTTCCAAAAAAAAGTGGGATCGTGATTTGTCTCGAGAAACATACAGTTTACTAGTTAAATAATTAAGATTTAATTAAATAAATTAACGTCATAGTAATTTAGAGATGGTTAATTATTATTATTAAATATTTCAGGCGATATGCTTCATTGAATATATCTCGAATGGATAGTAAAAAATGTTATACGTTATAATATACTATGTGTAAATAATGTGTTAAATCAAATGTAAAAATATTTACGTATGTAAAAATTACAATGTATAAAATATAAATCTTGCTTTGAATTCCAAGCAACTGATCGACATCTATAGCTCAATGTAGAGCACTTGATTAGTCATCAAGAAGTCGTCAGTTCCATTCCCATCTGCCGCCACGAAATCATTCTTTTCTTTACGAGTAATTTGTCATACGTTTATGTTATTTAATTTATTTCTTCTACCAAAGAATGCAACAGGAAAAGATAGTGAAAAAGAAAAAAACCATCTGACGAGCCTACGGCATACATTTCTGAGCTCAAATGAATACCTTTTCGGTGTATTTTCCTTCTCTGAATTTAATTCAACAATTAAAAATATAAAAAAAGAATTCAAAATAATCGTCTAAGATATGTAATCAAGTAAATACAGCAATCAAAAATAGACAAATTATTCAAAAAAAAAAAGAATCAAAGAGGTAAGACATTAATAAATTCTTAGATTCTCTACAACTACATAATTTCAAATTTCCTGGCCATGCAAGCCATAAACCAACGCCCACGTAATTTATATATTTCTGAAAATGTAGTCCATTTTTACAAATTTACGTAAAAGGACGTTTTGACGTTTTGATATCTAGCATTCTAATAGTATACCGGATAATATAATGATATCATTTCATCATTCTTATTATGCTTTATTATTTTATAAAACAATAATACCATCTCACAATCTTAATCATTTGATTAAAAGTACTTACGTTGAAAATTTTATTTATATCCCTAGGTCAAAAATTTAGTAGGCTCACGAATTTATAACGTTTGCTTATATTCAGGGCTTAATTTCTAACAAAAAAAGTGCAGGAGCCCTAATATTATGATAAATCGATTAAAAAATCGAATGGCTGCAAAAGAATCGATAAATCATATCAATTGTTTATGTCCATTTTTCTGGACAACAAAATGCATCATCTTAATCACAAATTCATTACTTTTTTCATGACAACGTGTACTTAGGGGCTCCCACTACTATTTAAATAATCGCCAAAAATCAAAAAGTACCGAAATCGGGCTCCCGCCAAATTGAAGTCCTGCTTTTACTTCTCTAAATGCATAGACAAGGGTTTTTAACTCTTCTTCACAAAGACCGTATGAGTTTTTCGACATCAAATTAAATTTCCATAGCGTGAATTAAAGTGTTCGTCATATATTTAATACGACTTACTAAATTAAATTAAATATATGATTAAATGCACAATAAAAAGATTTAATATAATATTTAATTATTGAACAAATTTGATGTACAAACGAATGTGCTTTTAGTAAGAGCTACGGTTTCTGACACCGATGCTCAAGGTATTTTATGAGTACCATATTTATATTATTTTATAATTGTTGATTATGGTATTTTTTCCGTGAACAAAAAAAGTGTACAAGAATATCATTACTTTTAACAAAATTTAAGTAAATAATTAAATGTAAACACATACATGAATTTTTAAGGCTTTAAATCGCTTTTTCTTGAAAGTTGTCGAATATTCCTTCCTTCCTTCCTTCCTTCCTTCCTTCCTTCCTTCCTTCCTTCATTCATTCATTCATATATGCCCGAATACGGGTCACGGATTGAACCACTTTGATACAGAGTATATTGTAAAAGTTGTGCATATATTTGTTGTTTAGGTTTTCGTTTTGCGTAATTTTACTTGTATCTACATCAGCGTGGGCTTCGTAAGCCGCGTAAGTATTTACTTGTGTTTCCTAGGAAGATTAATTAAAAGATAACAAAAATATAATTGTTAAAGAATAGTAATTATACACTCGCATTAAATTATTATATTCGTTATATATTGTTATATTACACAGCATCAAGGAGATAATCACTGTCCTTTTGATCTGGTTCTTGGTTCAGTTCAAGTCTCACCCAGAAACCTGAGAACTGTCCATGTACCTTCTTAATATATAGGCGGTGCCCAGTAAGGCGGTTTTTTGTAGGTCTGTTGTCGTTATGTCATTAATGTCCAGTTTTTCTAGGAAATTCTTTAAATTAGGTGTGATGGGCCCCCAGTGCACCTATCACAATTGGGTTGATTATTACTTGTTTTTACCAGAAGCAATGAAGTTCTATTGCAAGGTCACGATATTTGGAGATTTTTTCGAATTCCTTCTCTTTAATTCTGCTGTCATCTGGTATTGCAATGTCGATGATAAATACCTGTTTTTCCTTCACTAATGTTAGGTCTGGTATATTGTGTTTTAAATGTCTGTCTGTTTAAAGCCGAAAGTCCCACAGGATTTTTATTTAGTCGTTTTCTGTCACTTTTTTGCTTCATGTTCCCAGTAGTTATCGATTGCTGGGACCTCATAATTTCTGCAGATATTCCAGTAAATCAGGGTAGCCACTCTGTCATGTCTTCTTTTTTTTTTTTGTAGTCTGATTGAGCTATTTTACTACGGCCACTAGTTAGGTGGTCGACTGTCTCATCTTTTACTTTACACAGTCAGCATTTACTGTTCTTGTTTTGTTTTAGATTTTCAATGTCATCACATTCGTTTGCAGTGCCTGTTCTTGTGCAGCAAAGATCAGGCCTCTGGTTTCATTTTTCAAAGTTCCCAGTTGAAGCTATATCCAGTTACGCTGGCCATGGACTTTTTCCTCAATTTCTTTCAAATACTGCTCATGGAGCGGTTTGTCTTTTCAATTTGTGTGGCGTTTTGAAGTTATTTTAGTTTGAAAAGCTTTTACGAATCTGGTACCTTTATTAGCTTTCTTGAAGCCACTTCCATTAGTAGCTTTTCATTACTATTTAACTTTTTATTCAGATCTCTTTTTCCATCTCCAACGGTTCGTTTAATTTGTAAGAGCCCCCCACCCCCTTCTTTCCTCGGTAGGCATAGTCCAGGGACGAGCACGCATGAGGTCAATAAGAGCCGCATTCTAATTTATCGTATATTATAAAGAGCCACACTATAGTTACATAGTATTAAATACACAAATTTAATTAATATGGTTACATATTGTACCAAAGTCTTAAGTGCTGTATAAAATATACATGTAAGAAAATATAATTAAGAGAAAGAAAATACAAAATAATTATTTCAAAGTTTAATAATAACTCCTAGAATGACCTATCGATGCAACCGAAGGTCTACTTTCGAAGAGATAACGCACGAGTTCTAATCTTCATTAATCGATTCACTGTCTTAGTTAGTCAATTTAACAAAATTCGTAAAAAGAATTTTTCGAAAAAAAAAAAAAAAGATTTAAATTTTCGATAGGCGCCGCACTTCACTCAATGAAGAGCCGCAATTGCCTACCCCTGTTATAGTTTTATCTACGTCATTTCGTGGATGCAAAGGGTGGTATATGGTCATTTCGTTTGCTTGTTTTCGGTCCAAATTATCCAAGTCCATTATCGTCCAATCAATAATTTCTGCCGCGTATCTTATTACTGGCATGGCCAAACTGTTTAGGACTCTAATGTTGTTTCCACCATTCAATTTTGGAGTTTATTATTATTATTATTTCATATTATTATTATTATTATTATTATTATTATTATTATTATTATTATTATTTCATATTATTATTATTATTATTATATTATTATTATTATTATTATTATTTCATATTATTATTATTATTATAAACACAGAGTTCCTCTTGAATTTGAGAAATGATGTTATTCCCTAATACCGATTTCTTCCCAAGAGCCTGAGATACCATAGGTATTTTTGTAGGAAGTAAGGCAGCCTTTGAAACTGGTATATTGTAATTTTGTTTATTCCTATTGTATTCAAAGGACTTTTAAGATTTAATGGGATTGCACCTAATACTCCTATCAATATAGAAATGATATTTTCATTATTATTATTAGTTAATATAAATTAATATTATTAACGTTTTTCTTGAACTTTTTTGCATTCTTATTCCTTATTTTTTATTATATGAGCAGACGAGACAGTCCAGATTTTCTGTTGCCAACCCAAAAAAGAGAAATGTTTAGATCCTGAAGCCTTTTCGAATTAGAATTCCGCATCAAACTCATCTACATGGAAAAAGAAAAATGACATCATTGATATCTATGTCACAGCTACATAACCATTTTCCATTAAAAATTACTGAGTAATGAGTTTACGCTACTATTTTTTCATCATTCTTTTAATATTAAATCCAAACCATTAACCAAACTATTTCCATTATGGAATGCTAAAAATAGTTATAGTAGCTAAAGATTCCTAACGAAATAAAATAAAAAGTCCTATAACATAGAGCAAAAAAGGATCTCTTCCCCCCACTTCTTCCTCTTTTAAAAGTCGAACTGTCATCACCCTCCGGCTGTTGTCCCCGTAGGACTTCAACATCATCTATGTCACCTGAGTCGTCTGCTAGGAATGCAATCAAATTTTAATCGGATTTTTGACTCGTATTTAAAATTTCTTTTCGCGGATATTATTTTTATTTTAGTGAAAAATAGACATTTTTTCCTGGTCGGTTCTAAAGCTTACGTCTGTGCAGTCAATAAAAGCGAGCTTGAGTTTTAAACTCTCGGTAATCGGTAGCTTCCCACCTGTTAATGAGCAAACTCATGCTGCGAGTCAGAGTCGTCAGTGATGTTAATTGACCACAAAACATGAAAGAACTCTTTTCAGGACAACTCCAAAAATACATCCAAGCATATCGAATTGCGAATATATTTTCTTTTAGAAAACTTCCAAAATATCCAGGAAACAGAATTTTGCGTTGCAATATTTAGGTCAATATTTTCGATAGCTGGCTTTCCGCAGAACAGGACAACAACAGGACATCTACAACATATTTCATATGGTTGTTTTCTCATAACTGAGTTCCTTATATTATTGTATTTTTTTTAATAAAATCGTAATTTGAAGCATATGGAATATTGCTGAGCTAAATATATCTTTAAATTTTTAGGTTTTCATTTAAGTACCCATAGATCATATGACAGAAAACTAATTTAGGGGCCTACATATTTTGCAACACGAATAGAAGCCGTTCAAGTATTACGTAAGTACATTTCTGGCCATTTTATACTCCCCCCCCTCCTTTCGTTAAGAAAAAAATAAGCAAATGCCTGACCCCCTCCCTTTATGCTTACGTAAGATTTTGGTTCTCTAATGTTTTGGTTATTATTAAACTATATACATTATATATTATTGAACTATATATATATATATTGTGTATTATTAAAGTATATATAGTATGCATATAATATATATTATTAAATTATGTATACATATTATTAAACTATGAGGGATAATATAATATTTTATTATAAAGTATTTTGTCGCATTTCTATTACGTATATCTTATGTTATAAGTAAATAGTGGATAAATAAGAAGTGGATTTGATAAAATGCATTTACGCGTATTAGAAATAATACATTCATTATAAGCTAAAAATATCAGAGGGGCCATGGGGAGGCCAGTAGGTAGCTCCCCCCCCCGAGCGAATAGAAGGTGATGGCCAGCCACTGGTTTAAATAATTAAATAATTAACTGTGATTATGTGTATTTTATATTTTTCACACGTAGTGTGTTGTACATGCCAGTATTGTAGTTCTGTCAGGAAGGCCATTACTGCCTCATTATATGCTGATTTTATTATTTTCTGTGTCTTACGTAAGCATGGTTCAGATTCCTCCCCTTCCCCGTTGTCACCAAAAATAAGCAAATCTCTCCCCCTCCCCCAAAGATGCTTACGTAATACTTGAACGGTCCCATATGCCTATTTCATAACTATATCACATGCGTATAATTCACTATATTTCGCAACTTATCGATTTCATCTTCTGAAGTAGTGCTTGAAATCTTATATTTATAATATTATTGCGTATGGTGTACTTTCCCAGATGTGTAATCTGGTGTATAATTCAGTAATACCTTTATTTTTTTTAACACATTACTACAGTCTTTCATTCTTATATATAGTTGCCACGAGGTGCACACTGCATTTTGCCATAATCTAAAATGCAAATGGCGACGAATGTGTCAGTGGAAATATCTGTCCACCATTTCTTCAAAGTCAAATAGCCCATATTCAATGCAAGACCAGTAGTAAAAAAAAAAAAGCATGATTAATTATACCATTACTATTTGACACCATCACACAATCATTAACAACGTAATGTAGGCAATCGTTTTTTGGTAACAGCTTCAAAACAACAACGGTCTTGTCACCCTTGTTTATCTTCTTGTCTCTAGACAATGTAATTTCGATGTCCACTGGAACTATGTCATTTCAATGTATGTTACTTAGAGAGAGTCCCTCACCTCATCTCTTTCAATGCCACAGGACGCAATATTGCGGGGTTTGCGCCATGCATCCAAGAAAGAGGGACCCCCAGGCCTGGGTTTTGGTTTGGGTGGAGCGCGTCGTCAGTCTTTTTAATTATGCAGGTCAAATTTGTAGGTCTTTTATCGTGTTTATGTGCTCTGAGCTCTATTTAAGCGGGTATTTCGGGAAGTTTAAACGTTTATTGCGAAATGACAACACTTCCTACAAAGGAAACAGTAAAAGTGAGATATATTTTCAAGAGATAATAAATAGAGTATTGGTCGAGGGATAACAGATACAGATCTGTTTCAATATAATGCTCGTCCATTACTAAGTTTCAAGGGCTGTCACGAGCAAATGATGTATCTTTCGTAGGTAGTGGGTCAAAATTTTAGAGGAAAATCCTCATTTGATCCTTTTTCTTTTGTTGCTGTCAGTTCTTTGTTCTTTGTGTGGTTAACTTGCTATTGAGACAACATGACATTTCCGCCGGAGAGAACTTGGCCTAATGAATTGACATTTCTATTGAAAACTTAAGTTAATTCCCATGAAAAAACTGCTCTTAAATAACAAAAGCCAATAATCATTTAAATATATTGTTATCGTCTTTAAAAATACTCAAAATAGCTTTTATATATTTAAAAAATAACCCGGATATGGTACTTCTATTACGAGCGAAGGATTTCTTAAAGTGTGTGGTACCACATTTATTTATAAAAGATATAAACTTAAGAATTTTTGCAAGGAAATGTATATTTATTTTTAAAACTCATCAAAATTCCAATATAAACTACGTTTAATTGTGATAAAAACGACAAATAATAACAATTGCTATTAATATACCTTGGTGTAACTGGTGCCGATGTTTGGGAGGGGGTGAAGGGAGCTCTAGTCCCCAATTCAGTGCTCCACACATAATATTAATTTTTAAGTTTCGTTTTTCAGGAGGGTAATTTTTTTCTAGAAGTGGGGGGGGATACATCACCTTTAATACAGGCGTCCATTTTAATTTCTGGCGTCAGTGGTCAACTAGCCATGTCTGTTATCTATTCGCCTGCTGGATTAGGTTCGAGTTTCAAAGGTCTGACTGTATGTGTGTAAATGTAATAGTTATTCGAAGGTCCTGTAAAGCTGTCAGTTTCCCTCGAATGATCAAAAAGGGTAGTCTTGAGACGCAGTGGCGTAGGCAGAAAGTTCATAAGGGGGTTATAGGCTTAATGGGAGGGGTTACAGAGCTACAACTCATATATTCCTATGTTAAATATACAAAATTTCATTGCGATGGGGGTGTTACAATCCCAAAACCACCCCTGGCTACGCCTCTGTTGGGACGTCAGTCAGATATATGAATGTCAAATCGGAAATTTCAGTTTTCAAAAGAGCAGCTAAAGAGAGCTGCAACTAGAAGAAAATTCCAGCCATTCTTTTTTGTTTACAGATTTCGTAAAACGAGGAAGTGAAGGCGTTCAAATTGAAAATGATTACTTCTAGAACTTCATACATCATCGATAACGAGTTAGAGTAGGAAAAAAAGGTCACGGGGACCGGAATTTCAACATTTGAGCTCTGATTTCTCAATTAGAAGGTAATTAAGTGTTCGAACATCTTCATTATATTTCCAATTAAGAGAATCATAAAAATGTTTCAATTCTTGTTGAAAAAAAAAAGTGTTTGTTAAGTCTTCACTATTATCTGAATTGAAAGCGCAATTAATGTGGCATTACCTGGAATTCCTTAACTGTTAGTAACGGCATTGTAAAGTTTTTGTTTTGATGTTAGGAATAGCGTATGGATGCACGTCAGACAATTGTGACTATCCTTCATCGGGATAAGATTGAAGTAAATTCTCACCTTTAAAGTATCTCAAAAATATTGATACAAAACCGATAAATCATCAATGTTTGAAGTAACAGGCGTAATGATTTTGGAGTCCATCATAGACAATGAAGAGAAAAGAGAGAGAGAGAGAGAGAGAGAGAGAGAGGGAAGTAAACAGGAGAGAACTCGTAAGAAAATAAAAAAATAACCAACAAAAGATCTCACAGGCGCATATACCAAATACCATGCAAAGACTGCAACAAACATTACATAGGACAAACAAAAAGAATGATCAAAACAAGAAAAAAAGAACACAAACAAGCACTCGCGAAAGGAGACATAGCCTCACGTCTGGCAGAACACGCTTTACAACACGGACACGAACCCGACTGGGACTCAACAAAAATACTACACCGTCACATCACAAACAAGAATAGTAGACTCTTCTTAGAATCTTGGGAAACTTACAAACTACACGGGAAAGCCATTAATACATCACAACCACTTCCAGAAACTTATAAACAACTCTTACTCTGAAATGTATGGGACATCCCCAACATTAGGTAACCCGCAGTGTAGGTTTCTCATTGGTTCCCATTGGGTTTTTCCATGATTCTATTGGAGGCCTCCCATTGGTTCTCATTGGGTTTTTCCATTCTGCGGGACTACTCTGATGAAGGGTTTTCCAGAAATTTCAAGTATAAAAAAGAGACAGAAACATAACATCGTCATTACTCCTGATGAAGGACTGCTGCTGATGCGTCCGAAAGCTTGGGTGATCTTTTTCATTGCTATTTTACCAGTGTTTAACCTTTTGTATGTAAATTTCCTCCCTTATACCCTGTATCTTATTTCTATTTAAAAAGAAAGGCAGCAAGAAAAAGTTCTTTTAGTTAAGAAGAGATAGAGGTTCTCTAATAAGTTAACAACAGCCTTTAGGATTCACTTGGTAGAACCTTCAAAACTCACTTGCAATACTTCCATTTATTGCAAAGAACATCTTCTTTGAAGTGCCCCATTTATTATCATCTATAGTTAAAGATCATTAATTCTTCTGTCCACACATCATCTTCATTCGCTCTCATTCTACAACGTGTGATCGCTTTCCGATCACGTCAATTTTGATCACGTAATTGGGATGCGTTTAGCACCTATTAGCATTAATCGATCAGTTTACATCATAGCTTGGTACTTAGTTTGCTCTGTTTTCTTCTGTTTCTCAGGTCAATTTCAAAATCGGGCATCGCGAGTCGATAGCCAGTGGCCGCTTGAAACTGCTCGGCTGAACAGACAAAGAAAGACGTGCTCATAAATGAAGACATAAATCACGATTTTATTCTGCGATGCTTTTTCGTAAACAGATCGCTTTCGAAAACAAGATCAATTCGGAAATCGATTAAAGATAATAAAACTGAGGTCAGATTTAAAATATTCAAGTGGCCATAAATCACATCTCGTAGTAATAAGCATGGATATTTCGTAATTGGTTACTTAATTCCCGGTCAATGGTCAATTAATTCAAATTAGAAAGATATCATCTTAATAATACCGATTACAAAGAAATGAAAAAGGAAAAGAAATGTCAGTTTCGCAATCGTTCAAAATATTCAGATAGAGCAGTTTAAGGCAGAGAGAGCTGTTTAAGGCAAAGCTTTCCAGATGAGGTTCCGTGCTCCGTGAACGAGCATTCCTTTCAATAGAACCGTCCTTACCTAATGCAGGGCCTGGGGAAAAACATATTTCGGGGGCCCATACCAAGGGAGGCCTAATACCAGGCGGGGGCCCATACCAAGTAAGAAAATAAAAAAAAAATAATGGAATAACGTATGAATACTAGATAGCACGAAATGTGAAAATCGAAGCAAAAATATTTTTGGGGAAATTTTTAATATTACAAAAATTTTAAATTTGAGAATTACGCTTCGCGGGGCCCCAAGAAGCGCGGGGCCGGGGCATGGGCCCCGTTCAACCCTGCTTAAGGGCGGTTCTGCCTTTCGATGCCAATAAGCATTCTCTATAATATGAACAAGTGTTCTGTACAATGTGAACAGGCGTTCCACTCAATATGAACAAGCGTTCCGTCCAATGCGAACAAGCTTTCAGTACAACACGAACAAGCTTTCCGTACAATACGAACAAGCGTTCTGTCTGATATGAACAAGCTTTCCGAACAATACGAACAAGCGTTCTGTATAATATGAACAATCATTCTTTGAAAAATCTCAATTTTAATGCGCAACTATTTGGTTTCGTTTGGTTTTCAAAAATAAAATGCAATTCAGTATCAATCATACGTTTTGCCTTTCTGGTTTAATAATAACAGAGTATGCATAAAGTATATGTTTATTATACAAGTCCTATATCTTTTATTTTAAAATCCAAAAAAGCACCAAAAAAAAAAAGAAAGTGTTTCTTTTACGGCTCAAAAGAAATGAGCAGAAGTGCTGCGTGGTTCAAAAAGTTTGGACAACTCTAGTTTAAGGTATCAAAGTCTTCCTTAGTTTAAAAGGGCAGCGGTGCAAACGGAAACAAGCTGGAGGAAGGCCATAAAATTTAATTTATGGTCTTCCTCCAGGTATTTACACCGCCAAATTTTCTTAACCATAAAATTTGGCGGTGTTCTTATGGTGCAAGGACAGCAAAGGTCATGCTGCATCGGGAGCTAACAGATTTCCGGCGCATCCGTACCTCTGTTGCCGAGGGAACGAAACCTCATAGCACGTAGAGCAGAAACCGGTACTCGCCCTACAACACCATAGAGAGCCGAATCCGGGGCAATAACACACCAGAGGAATGCGCTACCACAAAGCAATTACAGCCACTGCTCTGTGGTTGCTTTGTGATTGCTGTGCGCTACCACAAAGCAACCATAGAGCAATGGCTGTACATGTTCGCGAGGAATGCGATCTTCTCAGAGTCTAGGGAACCAACACCCTGGACTACAGAGAGCAGTTCGTTCGTAAGCTTACCTTTCGCTTTCCCCCATCGGGAGCAGGGGCGTCTTGAGCGGGGGTGCAAGGGGTGTACGGCACCCGGGCGGCAGGGCTTAGGGGCGGCATTTAAGCTTTGGTTACATAACTGATTTTTTCAAATTCGAAAATTTCGAAATCTAGCAAGACTGACAGATTTCGGAAATTTTTGTCGAAATTGTCGGAAATTCTAGAACATATTATGTACCTTGTGCACACATAGTCATAATTCAGTTTCGAATGACACTGCAAAAATTTATTGGAAGGTGCTAATTTTTTTGCTATTGTCCAAAAAATATATGTATTTTTTTCGGTGTCAACGTCGTGGGCGCCCATATGGGGGACCAGAGGGGGCTCTAGCCCCCTTACCGTTAAAAATTTAATTTGCCCGAACCTATTATATATTTGCTTTCAAAAGTTTTAGAGTCACATTTTAAAGTAAGATACTTTTTAGCTCATTACTAATTGCCAAGCAGTATCAATTATTTTTGTAGCATTTTAGTATCTTGTACATTCACTAAAATTTTTGACAGTCTTGAGAAGAAAGTAATAATATTTCTCAGCCCACGTTCTCAGTACTCATGTGGGCGTCCATGCTCTACGGTCAGCTTAACCCGCCAGTAGGTGCTCGGATTGGATGAACGCGAGAACGCGCGCGGGGTGATTTGCACCCCATCTGATTATATAGCATTATTTCATTAAAAACGTCCAATTTTACAGGGAACAATAAGTGGAATTTTCACTTTGTCACCCTACCCCAAAGATTGTGACTTTGAAGGCAACAGGAAAGAGTTTGGCCAGTTTCAGAAGCAAGGGTGGACTTTTTCGCATAATGTAAGTTGTGGTGTGTGTGTGTGTGACCGATGGCGTTGGCGAAACTTCCCGCGCGCCTGCTCGCGGATTAACAACCAAGCAGCGGTGACTATTGGCGAAAATTTAGTGAGGCAGACAGGAGCTTACTTTCGGCGTTAGCTGCCCTGGGCGAAACAGATTTTAGCGACCCTAAAAAATGTTTTAACGGAACACAACCATAAAGAAGACTGATCGGGGTTTGGCATTACAAAATAAAGTTCTTTACTGCTCCAAACGCCAAAGATAAGGAGAAGATAATGTAGTTAAATTAAAAATGGATATTTCAATCATTCGGCATTTCTTGCTTAACTTCGATATTGTGGGTAAATAAATGGGTTTTATTTAGGTATACTGCCGCATATAAACACAAAGGAAAAACCAGTACAATG
This sequence comes from Dysdera silvatica, assembly GCA_006491805.2. Lineage (NCBI taxonomy): Eukaryota > Metazoa > Arthropoda > Arachnida > Araneae > Dysderidae > Dysdera > Dysdera silvatica. Next base: position 41,759,998 of record QLNU02014802.1, read on the forward strand.
TAATTAAAAAATTTTTCTTCACAGAACTCTATGATGTTCTTTTTTTGTCAGAAGCCGTGGGGGGTCTCTGTAATGGCTGTACGGCCGCAACAATAAACATGATAACATGTATAGTCTACTGATGCTAACGCATTTGACTAATAACGTGTATATTTATTTTGACCACCATTTAGAAGCTTCATAAGCGTTATAGATCCAGCGTTATGATTCCAGACTACCATCAAAGCAAGTGTTTTGTTTCCCAGCATATATATAAAAGTTATATTTAGACTAAACTACTATCTATTAAGTGTGAAACAGAGTTCTATGTTAAAAAAAAGTAAATCTTAATTAAAAAAAAAATGAACATTTCTAAGGAAATGTTCATCATCACCTTAATCTACAGCGAGCTCAAACGCAGTGTATGGCAATCCTACGCCGAAGGTTTGGTTACGTAAAGAGTTGCCACAAGTCTCCAATGTAAAATACAATGTTGTAAAAAAAAATGCAATATCGGAGAAGCACAATAAAGGGGGGTATACCTGCATACATTAGAACGTTGATTATTTGAACTACTTGGAAATAAATTCGATGGTATGAAGTTTGTGCTACCGAACATTTGAAGACTGCGCTGTAAGCAAGGGCGGACACAGACTTTCATTTTGGGGGGGGTCAAGGACAGAATTTGCCATGGTCTTGGAATAACACCCTTCATTTATCATGAAAGTTGGAATTTTTTACAGTGAAAAAATATATATTTTGGGGGTCATGACCCCTGTGACTACCCCCTCATGTGCCCGCCCTTGGCTGTAAGTCGTCTTAGAGGGAATCTGCGGTTTAACGTATTATCTAAATCATGTAGATTTTGAATCATGCATGTCTTGAATCATGTATGTTTTAAATTATGCATGTCTTGGAACATGTATGTCTACAGCTAAGCTAAGTAGGAATAGGATTTCGTCCAATGGGCTCAAAACACTAATAACAACTGGACCACTAAGATGTAAATATAAAAATAAATAAAGAAATACCGTTTTTGTTTAATTTTGACAAGAATTTGATAATTAGTTTGTATACGAAAAGTTAAATACATGTAAAACAGCAAATTAAAAAGACCACACAAGCTTTTTTTCGGACCTGTCAGCAGTAGTCCTTCATCAGGTGTAAGTAACGTAATTAGTTTCTTGTAAAAATTCATATAATTATTTTTTTTAAAAATTACACTTAGTTAATTTCTATATATCGAAGATCGATATATGAAATCTCTACTGCATAATTAATCAAATTTTTATATAAACGATTTCTTGTTAAATCACATGTAACTAATTTCGTGTCAAATAACATGCAACAAATTTTTTTGTCAAATTTACATATAATCAATTTCTCGCCAAAATTATATATAAATAATTTTTTGTCAAAATCACATACAAGCAACTCCTTAGGGGCTGTCCTGAAATGATGTTGCACCTTTTTGAATATTTTTGACCACCTCCCCCTGTCACAAAATGACTATACCAACAACCCCCTCTGTCACACGTCACGTGATGCATCATCTAAAGGCAGCTCTGTTATTCCAAGAAATTATAACTGATAATTCGGCACGTTTCATGACGTCATAGTCTTGGGAACATCGTATTTTTGGCTGCCACATGCAAACAACACGCACTGAGCTATATTACTCATAATATAGCTGTTGTAAAATAGCTAATTGTAACATAGCTCAGTGACAGCATGAGGAATAGCTTCCCACAAGCCGATTCTAATGAGTGGTGATAACTCGTACACAATCCCATAGATCCGATGTTATACAATTTAAGGTCTGTCATATTTTTTAAATAAATGCTTAGAGAGTCAATTAAAAAAATTGTTTAAAAAAATCTAAAAATATGTTTTAAAATTTGCAGTGTTTGTGATATCACACTTTTATTAACTACCCCCCACCCATGTTATAAAGTGTCATAACATTCCTTTCTTTAGGCGTGGCATCATTTATGGACAGCCCCTTATCAAAATTACATATAATGAATTGGAGCGATAACACTATATTAAACACTAGCATTATTCTTTAGATAGTGATTGCAATCTTTTGGCAAGTTGACAAAAATGATTATGACAAATTGATTATAACAAGAATGATTACGACAAATGAAAATATGCGTAATTGACATTCTCGTAACTAAATAATAAACATATAGTATTTATTATAGTATTAATATTCAGTACCTCTAGCTTGCCCCCTGAGGAATATATTTATAAGGTCAATCATCAATATCTTTTAATTATTAATTTATTATTAGTAGTATTAATTAATAACAATTCTTTTTGTAAAAAAAGATACGCTATGTAATTATTCAACCTCAGGCGTACAAATTCTTAGTAGATCATGTTCAAAGACGGATGAGTCACGGCAAAAACCGGCAGACGATATTTAATTTTTTTCCAACTTTTTCCAATTGAAAATTGGCAACGGTATTGCATACCCAATCGCGGCGGCTCTATAATTGCTTTAATTGTGTTCGCAGAGCTAGTGGACCGTGAAATCGGCTCACAAATCAACGCCAAAACTAGGCACGGAAAATCGGACCGAAGTTATTATAATAATCGCCAGGGGCTTGGTGGCCATCTGAAAACCGGACTGGGTAGGCCGAATACGGTCAAGAGTCGAGATTATTTCAAAACCCTCTTGGAAAGTGAGTGAGTAGCCACTTGCAGTGAAATCATCACGCGAGTGAAAGAGCTACTCTCGAATACAGACTTCTTTGAATGCTAAGTTGAAAACCATTCACTCTTGTTTTTTAATGAGCTATTTGCTTTGATTTCATCGTGTTGATGATACGTCTATATTGAAGAAAAATTACAGCTCGAGGCAATAAGATAACGCCATATGGAATTATGTATAGACCGGCATAAAAGTACGTAGGGACAGAGGAATCAATGACTTATAATATTGCACATACAGCGAAACTTCAATAACCTGAAATTAAAGAGAAAGAGGCTCGAGTTATTGAGGTTCGCGAGGATTTAGAAGAGTATCTCAGAGGAATAAGAATCATTTCAGTTTACCGGGAATTTCGAATTATCAAGGCTCGAGTTACCGGGATGCAACTGTATTTCTTTCTAAACCTTAAAATTTTGTTACTTATCTTCCTTTGTCCTTCGCGAATTCCTTTATGTGCCTTTCGTTTTCTCTGATCCTTAATTTCGTTCCTTAAAGATATCCTCCATGTATTTCTTGGTCTGTCTTTTCTTTCCTGGTCTTGGGGGTTCCATTCTAATGTTTATTTATTAGCATTGTTTGGTTTCTTCTTGACGGCATATTGTACCCAACTATATTTCTTCTGCTCAATTGTTTCTGACCACAAATCGCACGCACTTCCATGGTAGTCACGTCTTTGGCTAGTTTATGTATGTTCAAAGAAAGCAGTTATCAAACGGATTTGGTTTCTTACTTCTTTGGTTATATCCATATTTGACATAAATAAGTCGGCATTGATTTTACGTTACCTTTGAATTTTTTTAGTTAGTTTTCAAAATTTTAAATCAGTTTCCAAATCTTTTAGTTAGTTTTCAAAATTTTAAATCAGTTTCCAAATCTTTTAGTTAGTTTTCAAAATTTTAAATCAATTTCCAAATCTTTTAGTTAGTTTTCAAAATCTTAAATCAGTTTCCAAATCTTTTAGTTAGTTTCCAAATCTTTTAGTTAGTTTTCAAAATCTTAAATCAGTTTCCAAATCTTTTAGTCAGTTTTCAAAATTTTAAATCAGTTTCCAAATCTTTTAGTTAGTTTTCAAAATTTTAAATCAGTTTCCAAGTCTTTTAGTTAGTTTTCAAAATTTTAAATCAGTTTCCAAGTCTTTTAGTTAGTTTCCAAACATTTTTTAGTATTTTTTTGTATTTTCTTTTCAGCATTTATGTTTACCAAATATATTTTAAATACACAAAGGCACTTTTGGCTTATCGTCTTTCTGCCACTCATTTTCCTGTGTATTTGACTTATTTAAATAAATGTGACAGTTGTGTAGCGTAATATTACGCACCGGTTTAATAAACAGTGTGATAGCGCAGTGTTTTCGCGCCAGATTAATGTGAAAGTGACAATGTCTGTATAGTTTTAAGCGCTAATGTTCTTATGTTGTATGGCAACAGTTTGTATGACGTCATGGAACTTTGAACTTTTGAAATGTGTAGCGGTTTTTTCTATTACAAATTAATTGGTTTAATTTTATTAATTTATTTTATTAACATTAATGCATTAATTAATTTCTTAAAGAAAAAAATTCGAATGAACTGATTAGAGGATTTTTCAAAATAATTTATAAATCCAAAAAATATGATTTAAGCTTGCTAAGAAAAAAATAAAGTAAGATAGATATTTTTTTATTTCTGTTCAATTAATAGTTTATTGAAACTTATCAGTTAATAATCAATTGAAAAATTATCAATTAATAGTCAATTGAAAAGTGATCAGTTAATAATATTCAGTTGAAGCATGGTAAGTTATTATCCAATATAATATTATATATTGAGTTACTCTTAGTCAATTAATTTTGGAAAAACTGAGTAAAATAATAGTTAGCGTTTAGAAGATAAATAATGCGTTAACATAGTTGAAAGATACTCAATTGATATATAGACGATGTTTAGTTAAAAATTAAAGGATATTTAGTCAGAGGTTAGAAAATGACTAGTTGAAAGTTAAAGAATACTTAGTTAAAACAAGTTTAATTAAAAATATTTAGATACACACTTAGTCGAAGAATAATTAACTAAAGGATATTATTCATTTAATTATAACGGTTATAAAAATATCTGGTAACATTCCGAAATAAAAAATACCCAAATTATTAATTAATTAATTCTCAGTTAAAAGATATTAAATTCCTTATTGCTCAGTTAAAAATTAATAAGTGTTACTGAGTATATTAATATTTAGTTAAAACTACGCAAGTTTATGGTATAGATGTTATTTGTTTCATTATATATATATATATATATATATATATATATATGACAGTACGTTATTATTCATATTAAACTGGTTTTCTAACTTCATTAACTATTTACTTTATTAGTTGTAGTCAACTTTTACCACATATTACACGGTCCATTAATGTTTATTTAAAAATATATTAAATTATTTCCATTAATGACTCTAACTATATTGTCAATGAATGTTTATGAAATAATCGGTTAATAAATGTTAATTGAAAACCTAAGTACATATTAGCTAAATATACTAATTAAATATTTGGCGCTTAAATATTAGTTAAATATATTTTTTTGCATAAATATTTTTAATTTTATAAAGACATCTGTAGTTTATCTAATTTTTAAAACAATATACTACAATTTTTTTTGCATTTTTATAACAATACATATTGATTATTTTCGATAATTTAGTAAGGGATAATATTTTTAAGCAAATATGTTATTATTATTCAAGAATGATAGTTAAAAATAAAATTTCTAAATTATTATTCGTTAGAGTTAAACGTGGTTGGTTTAAAATGGCCTAATCGTCTTCGTTCTCAGAGCCGGAGGAAGCACTTCCCTTGTTTGTTAGGTTTAGAAAACGAGTTGACCGATTTTCGCTAAAAATCCCAATTTCCCAATATTAGTTCTTCACGAAATGCCCAGGGCACACACATCCACCGATTTGTTAAACAGGCGTGGGTAACGCATGATTCCTACGATTACACGACCTCTAACCTCACTGACACACAGCCGGCGAACAACACCATTGAAATAATAGCATTCTATGCCACAATGATTTACGCCTCTCCATTGATTTTGCGCGTCTGGGCTGTCTTCCGCACCTCAAGATACACCCGTCGTGGGATAATCTCTAGTCCATTGATTTCTGTTTACAGTTTGTGGAGATATTCTGTAAATCAAATGTAAATTTGACTTTTATCACTTAATTCTGGTCGTTAACATTCTTGAGCATAATTTATACTCGTTTTAAAAGATTTGAGTGATTTTACGATGCCATGAAATCGCAATTTGCCACGAAAAAGCACTCTAAAAATCGGAATAATACCCTTAAAAATGCAGCTGTTATTGTGGCCCTAGGATAGCATGCAAGACTAAAATGCAGTAGATAGACGGTCTGTATAGAAAGCCATTGATCCCTTCTACGGACATCACATGTAATTTTTTCTAAAGCTGTGATGTGTCCGTCCTAATTTTGTTTTCTTTTGCTGCTAGTTCTTCTCTAAATTGCTATTATTATTATTTACAAGTTATGTGACGAATGATTCATTCATTCATTCATTCGTTAAATACTTCGTTCTTTCGTTCAGTGGTTAATATATTATATTCTTATGAATATTGGCGTATGCAGAAAGTTCATACGGGGGCGGGGGGTTATAGGCTTACAAGGGAAAGGAGTTGAAAAGATACAACTCTTTATATTTATATGTATATATGCAAAATTTCTGCCCAATGGAGGTTTATGACCTTTATCAACACCCCCCGAGCACACCAGTACTTAGGAAGTTACTTGAAAACCCGCCATTGATGCAGAATTTGTCCCCCAGTTTGTTTTATTTAAAATTCATGGAACGTATCAAAGTACACGAGAACTTTATAAACACCCTTTATATTTATTTGAAACCATTTTCGAAATTGTACACTAAATGAATTCTCCTGCGCTGTATAGATGTCCGCAAATGCTTATTAATACTGCTTTTCGTACTGCAAGTCCATGTGATGTTGTCCTCTCATATCTGTTATCGAATGAATGGCCACGTTGAAAATAATAACACGTTGCTTACATCATTCGGGAAATTCTTGCCTGCATTCCAACATAAAAGCATGCAATTATGATCCAGAAAATATTCTAAAACGAAACAGTTAATGAATAAGACATTTCTCTGTAGATCAAAAGGTTCTAAATGTCTATTATATGTATACAAATTCGAAATATTGTTCTTTATCTCGCATTTCTCACAATATTATCAGTTTATACAAAACGTGCTGGTCAACAAAACAGGGCCAGGTCCTTTCACTGTTGACGAAGGTCTGTGCGTTGCTCGTTTTTAACCTATATCTCTTCACTGACGCCCTCACGCTGAAGGTGTGGCAAGATTACATTGACTTTACCATTTGCTTCGGTCTTGATGCCTGTAGAATTGACTACTTTCCATTAGGAGTGGTTTTCTTTGACTCACTAGGAGTGGTATTTTCGAGTCGTAACTACTATGTCGCAAGCATGCAACCTGTCAGTTAAGAGCAATCAACTTAGTGTAAAGGTGCGCTGAGAAAAAGTTTCGTTTCACCTATTGTTTCAACACAAATAAAGAGAGAAATATGAGCGATACACTGCGCAAAAATAATATTTAAAACAAATTACACACAAACGCAGTTGTCTCTCCTGCTCAAATTAAACTGCGTTTGTGTGTAATTTGTTTTAAATACAAATAAAGAGGTTATATATCAGACCTTATTTGACTTACAGATGCGAGTACCCAGAATGAAAAGTTATGTAAAAATTTCTCTATTTCTTTAGTTTTCAATCGCTTCCCATATGTTTTTCCCCTCATTAACTCAGAGTATCATTCCCCTTTCTAATTTTTTTTGCAAACAGAATAATTTGTAATGTCTATAAAACGTCTATAAAATGTCTATAAAACGCTTTGCAAAAACACTATCAATATTATGATTAAACAAGGCATTGTACAGGTACAAAATTTGTACTTGTACTATTTGTTGTTTCATCATAAGTTTGATATCATCAGTATTGATATATTTTGAACCTACTGACTTGTGCTCGCAATTCCCGCCCCACCCCCCAATTTGTAAGTCATAAAATTCTCCATTGGAAAGAATCCCCCTCCACAGATTGTGTGTGTGTGTGTGTGTGTGTGTGTGTGTGTGTGTGTGTGTGTGTGTGTGTGTGAGAGAGAGAGAGAGAGCCCATGATGTATTCTACAGGAATCCATGTTAAGGATTATGCTTCTTGGAAAACCTCAAGACATAGAGAGCATAATGTAGACATACGAACAGAACTGGAAAAAAATGGGTAAAGTAGGTAAGAAAAGAAAGGATCAGTGATGGCAAAAGCGTTTTCGGAAGGAAAGAAGATTATTCTTTTCAAAGAGTTGGAAGAATGAAATTACCAAGCAAGGGAGGACTTGAATGACAAATGTTAATAATGAAAATAAAAGTCTTTAAAGACAGAGGTGACCTTGATCGGACACCCGACTTGGCCCAAGACAGAAAAAAGTGGTAATGCTAACATCATGCTGCAGAATCCAAAGTGGTGGAGGGAAATAAATATTGAAGTTATTTTAATTTGAAAGTACCACACACGTGTGTTAGCAATGTATGAGTAGTTGAACCAACATTACCAATCAACAGTTTGTTTGGTTTGTAAATGTATTTCGTTTGAAAAAAGTATGAAGAAGCTATTGAAAAAGCTGTTAAGGCATTAAATTATGCAATTTCCAACTGCAAAAGTATTATGTTTTATTTATCTACTATTTTTGTGCAGTGCATCACATCAATCACAATTTTATAGTTGAATGGAATTCATAAGAAGCTATTATAATGTAAGCCGTTTTGAGAAGTTTTCAAGGAACGTTCAAAGACTTGCTAAAATATCAACAAGACATCTAATATGTTGATCATATTATAATTTAATGAAAAAACGGCCATTAAATAATATTACCGACTAATTTCGATTATCGATATAGAATCGATCGTTCAATTAATCGGGTTTCGATCCTCCATCCCAAAAGTCGCTTGACCGTGTAGAGGCCAAGGTGATTGCCTCATGGCTATCACTACGGCTTCCTTGCGTCAATTATAAAAGCTTCCGATTATCCGGAGAAGCTTCAGTTCATAGTACAGATAACCATGATTATCTGGACTATAGACGGATACAGATAATCGACTTCAATCTGTTGATATTTTCAGAACGATATAGAAGAAACATCACACTCGTTAAAGCTGGATTCTATGTTAAATTCTCTTGATCGACAAATGTAGCAGGTTTTGGAGTTCACGATATGCCGCCTTGTAGAACCACCATACATTAATGAAGCGCCAAACAAAACCGTAATCCAACGACAAAATAGATTTAAATAATTCATGTATCTTTGCTCTTACATGCAATATATAACCCGAGGACACACTGACACACACAATATATGATATAATCTACAGAGGGACATTAGTTTGACTCTAGGATTGGGACACTGTCTCTTTTTCTCCTATATTAAAAAAAGCTTCAGACTGAGCTTAAGCGTGGGTGTTAAAATTATTATTCATAGTATATAATCTGGATATTCTTAACTAATCCGGGTTCTCGTGTAGTGCAGTTGTAACGTGCTCACCTCACATACCGGTACTCAGATCAGGGTTCGACGTTCAGAGGCGACAAAAAAAAACAACTTACCGGTTTATTGTAGTTTGGTGGTTAATTTCCTAGGCCTTAAGAGGTTTGGATTCCTCACGAAATTGTAGCTCGTCCCACAGCGTTATTTTTGTTGTCCTTGCTTGAATTTCTCGCGAAATTGTAGGTCATCTTGCAGCGTTATTTTTGTTGCCCTTGCGCCGTAAAAACGCAATCTTCTGGCAGCATTATTTGGTTGTTTTTGCTTGGATTTTTCGCGAAATTGTGGGTCGTCTTGCAACGTTATTTTTGTTGCCTTTGCTCGGATTTCTGGTGAGATTGTGGGTCGCCGCTTAGCGTTATTTTTGTCGTCCTTGCGCCGTAAAAACCCAATCGTCTCACAGCATTATTTTGTTGTTGCTTGAATTTTTTGCGAAATTTTGGGTCGTCCTGCAGCGTTATTTTTGTTGCTCTTGCTCGGATTTTTCGTGAAATTGTGGGTCGCCCCGCAGCGTATATTTTTGTTGCCCTTGCTCGAATTTCTCGCGAGATTGTGGGTCGTCGCTTGACGTTACTTTTGTTGTCCTTGCGCCGTAAAAACCCAATCGTCTCACAGCATTATTTTGTTGTTCTTGCTTGGATTTTTCGCGAAATTGTGGGTCGTCCTGCAGCGTTATTTTTGTTGTCCTTGCTTGGATTTCTCGTGAAATTGTAGGTTGTCCCACAGCGTTATTTTTGTTGTCCTTGCTTGGATTTCACGCAAAATTATAGGTCACCCCATTATTTTTGCTGTCCTTGCTTGGATTCCTCGCGAAATTGTAGGTAGTTCCGCAGCGTCATTTTTGTTGTCCTTGCGCGGTAAAAACCAAATCGTCCCGCAGGGTTATTTCTGTTATCCTTGTTTGAATTTCTCGCGAAATTGTAGGTCGTTCCCAGCATTATTTTTGTTGTCCTTGCTTGGATTTCTCTCGAAATTGTAAGTCGTCCCACAGCGTTATTTTTGTTATCCTTGCGCCGTAAAAACCCAAACAAATAAACTTAGCGTAATTATCACAGAGAAGAGAAAGTGTGATTTCTTAAATTGGTCAAACTAATGTCAAATAATAATTCAAATGAAACTGGACAAGTTCTAGTATCTGTCTTATCTATATCTTTCAAAACAGGAGCCTGGCAAAAATAATTTTTATCCATAATTAAATAACACAGTCGCGATATTTCAGAAACGCACACAGAAGCAAGAAAATATGCAACTTTTCCAGAAAACACGGGCTTAACGAATTCCACACTTTTACGATCAAATCCTTTCTATCTTTAAACAAATTCAAATAGGAAATAAGAAATTTATTCAAGGTATAGTAACAACATGGGTTCTTAAGGCAGTTTATTTTTTCTAGTTCAGGCCCACTGACAAATTATTAAACAAGGCAATTCAATTTTATTACATAATATCGGGAATGTGTTCTTTATAAAAAGTGAAGTGAGAATGGGCAAGGAGATAGTGAGAGCGTTTAATGTTGTGATGAGTGAGTGGCACAAAATATTTTTCCTTTCTTTTTATGACCTAAGTTATATTTATTTGCAATATAAACTATATACATTCTCTCCGGTAGCATGGACTGTTTCAGACTTTGTCTTTACTCACTGTTGCCCGGGTGGACATGAACCACGTATCACAAGATGTAACTACACTGCTCTGTAAAAATGTTCATACTCTCACTCTCTCTCTCTCTCTCCAAAAGTAAAGTTGTATTATTATTATTAATATTATTGTTATTATCAAAGAAATAGTCAAATCCGGATTCTGCTCCTGCTGTTGTAACACGCATGCGCACAAAGGAAAAGAGAGGGTGCCTGTAATTTTAAAACAGTATAAGTTTGGAACTGTAATAAAATATTTTAAGTCCTTAACTTTTATGCATTGTGCATGAAGATAAAAATGGACGGATGTAAGCCGTACTTGTATCCGTCCATTGTGCATGATGATAAAAATGGACGGATGTAAGCCATACTTGTATCCAGAGACAGATACAATATCTGAAATTTTCGAAAAATATCAAAGTTTTCATCAGTGATAATCAGTGGGAGCTCGTTAGTTGATAGTATGGTAGTGCTGCTAACGAATTGTATCTAAACCGAATTATATTTTGCACAATATACAAAAATATAAAAAATTTACAAAGCGATTTACAAATACTTATTTACAAAATATAATTAATATTTACAAAATATACATTTACTTTTGCTTAAGGGGCATTCTCTACTTTGTCTAAAGAACGAATTTTAATAATTTTTTCATTGATTTTTTTTATTTCAGCTATCAGGTTCTCTGTATTGGACATCGCCAATGCCGAAACTAGTATAATGAAACTACCGTGTTTTGCCCATCTACCCCAAGAACCCCTTAATTACATCCTTGTTGTCTAATAGTGTAAAAATTATAGGAGTACTAATTAAGATAGGAGAAACAAATCAATTTTTTCCTGCCTTCCTAAGGTTGAAATCCTATGTCTATGATAGCGGAAGATAGTGCATTCAAAAATCTTTCAAATGAGGCCATAACGAATATTTCATGTAACTTAGAAGCCTAGATATAAATGGAATCCAATGTTCCTGGTACACACACACACTGCATAAGCCAGAATTGTCTTTTTTGCAGTTAGTGGGATAAAACATCTTTTCCTTCACTCACTGGCGTAAGCAGGGGAGTGATGATAAAGATTGTAACTCCCATTGCAATGAAATTTTGTATATTTAATATAGGAATATGTGAGTTGTAGCTCTGTAAACCCCCATTGAGCCTATAACCCCCCCTTTTATGAGCTTCCTGCGCACGCCTATACCTTCGCTTCTTCTACCCAATACGCGTCACTCCGAGCATGCATAATTACACTTCAAGAGCTATGTATTTTTCAGCGCAAAAACGATTTTCCCACACACCTAGCGGATATCAATCGATTTTTCCACTTGCGTTTAGCCTCTAGATATCTGATTGATATTTGGGCGGAAATATTATAAATGCTATGGATAAATAACATTATATTTATTAAATAAGATACAGGGGGTCCTGCAGCACTAACGGACGAGTCGCTACTGGTGATAATATCCGTTTGCTGAAGTCCCCGCAATATTGGTGAAATGGGATTTGGCAACAATAATGTTTTGTTACCAGTTTGTAAATTATTATTATTTTTCTCAGGAATAGCGTAATTGCCGATAGATTAACATATGAGGCTCCCGGGTCGAGTTTTTGTAATTTTTTTGTAGGGATTAAAATAGGTACCAGCTTTGACACCAACGTTTTAGCTCAAACAAGAGCTTTTATTTAAAAAGAAACACTTTAGTTTGACCTAAAACATGAATGTCAAAACTATAGATAGCCTGCAATAGTAATAACACATTTATTTATTGCTACTACTATCTTGCAATAGTAATAAATAAATGTATTATTAGTGTAACAGGATCTGACAACAGCAACAATGTTTTTCAAAAAATTAAGCGTTCTCTAAAAAGCTTTCTTGAAACATTTTATTTTTAAAAAAATTTTTAGAAATAATTGTTGCAGGAAAGTTTTATCAAGCCATTGCATGGGCGTGTTCGCACTAACGTCGGTATTTCACGTAGGTATATAACAGGAGTCCTTCACTTTTACTTTACTTTAACCGTTGATGAAACACAATTAAGGACTAAGGCTTGACCGTGACCGCGGCCTCGCAAAATTTAAAATGCAACGAATTCTAAATTCCTCTTACAATGAAGTACAATTCCACTAGTTGGGTAATTGTTTAGGATACGTTTATTCTGAATTTTATTTTAAGATACCTTTATTCAGATCAGAATACATTTAGGATATCTTTATGCAAATTAGGATACATTTAGGATACCTTTATTCAGATTAGGATATCTTTAGGATACCTTTATTCAGATTAGGATAGCTTTAGGATAGCTTATTTAGATTAGGATATCTTTATTCAGATTAGGATACATTTAGGATAACTTTACTCAGATTTATTTATTTATGTATTCAAATTTTTTTTTAGGATATTTTTATTCAGATGTTCAGAACTTCAATGGCATACGTGTATTCAGAATGCTTGCAAAATACGCGTATTTAGAATTATTGTGAAATATATGTAGTCAGACTGCTAGTGGAATATATTCACTAAACATTTTATAAAATACACATATTAAAGATTAATGAAACACATCTCATATTATACTTATATTCTTATATACATTAACATAGAGTTTTTAAAATTATTGGGGGCAAGCACATATTATGTACATTTATACATTACAGTATATGCAAAATTGCAATTTATTTCAAATTATTGGGGGGGGGCTTGGGACCCACCAGCCCATATAACTCTACGCCTATGCCTATATAAGACATTTAGTCGTTGATAATTCGAATTAAAACCTCTTTCCCTTAGATTTTGAATTTTCTAGGACCCACCCAAATAATATCCTTCAACGATCGAGGTTTCACTCAAGTATCATTGTTTCTAAACCAATAATTTTCGCTAATAGTTATTTAAATCGATGAAAGCACCTGGATTTCTGTCCATTGGTTCATAAATGAATCGATACAACTCATATCGATAAAAAATTCTATCAATAAACCATCTACATCGATGATAAAATGATGCAAGTATGAAAAAAAAGTTTTGCCTTCGAAATAAAAAGGTTAAATATCTCGGCACCCAAGTAACTTACTTCCATTCTTCTGAAAAAAAAAAAAAACAAGTTCAGACACTTCACGTCAAGCTGAAATAGGCAACTTCTGTTAATTTAAATGACAACGTATCTGCCTGGAGGCTTGAAATTTACATGTCGTGTAAAGGATAAGCAAAGGCCAGTTTATGATGGCAAGGAGTCTGATGTCGACCCACTGACCCAGATGATGACCATGGGTGAAATGAAAATGCAATATTTTCGTTTCGCTTCGAGATGCGGTTATTATTCTAACACCAGAAGTCAATATTTACAAAGCAGCGGTAATGATGACAGAGAAAAAGAGAAGATTTCACTTCTTATAAAGAGCATAAAATACTTTGCTGGTAACTAATCAACTTTTTCGGTCATGTACGCGTTTTCTTTGGCGAAAAAATCCCAAAAGAAAATTTGGAAATGTGCAAAAAAAATTATATTGCAATGTTCTTTATGTTAGAGAGGCCATATACTTAAAAGAAATTAAACAATATATGTATCAACGGACCTATGGCAAGTGAGAGGACAACATTATCTGGTATTGCTTGTCAATAGAAAGAGTTCCGCTCTGAAGAAAGTAGCATATGGCTACTGAAAAAAATTAATAATTGATTATAATTATAATGATTGATAATTAATAATTAATAATTGTTAACGAATTGAAAGGTTACTGAGATAAGTTGTTATAATTATTATCTATATAATATACATGCTGTTATTTAAAATTTGTATATTATAAGCAGACATATAAAGAGACCAGCAAGTGATCAAAAACTAATGTAATATACAAGTAAATAATCAGTGCATATATATTTACAGTAAATAATCAGTGCACATATATTTACAGTAAATAATCACTGCACATATATTTACAGTATCAAACAGTGCACATACATATTTACAGTAAATAAACAGTAAAACATATATTTACAGTAACAACTGAAAAGACATATATTTACAGTAAATAACCAGTGCACACATATATTTACAGTAAATAATCAGTGTATATATTTACAATAGATAACCAGTGCTAATACGTATATTTACAGTAGATAATCAGTATATATTTAAAGCAAATAATCAGCATATATATTTACAGAAAAATATACATATATTTACAGAAAATACCAAGTGCATATATATTTACAGTAACAATCATATATATTTGCAAATAATCAGCATATATATCTACAGTAAAATAATCAGTGCATATATATTTACAGTAAAACAATCAGTGCATATATATTTACAGTAAATAATCAGTATATATATATATCAATCAATATATATATATACATATCATAGCGAAAATAGTCCACCAGAAATTGGCAGCGAATGCTGGCTTTCTGACAGAAAAATGCCCGTACTACAAATATGAGCCAGAGACCGTGCATGAGAACGAAACACACAAGCTTTACTGGGATAGAGCAATCATAACAGACAAGACAGTCCCACATAACCGTCCTGACATAACCCTCGTCGATAAATCGAATAAGACCACGTACTTAATCGACATAGCAGTACCCAACACCAATAACATACAGACAACCTACACAACGAAAATCACCAAGTACCAAGATCTCAGACATGAAGTACGAGATATATGGGGTATGGAAAAGATCCTCATCATCCCGTTAGTCATCTCAGCAACAGGGATAGTACCAAAAACGCTTGCGACGAATTTGGAGATACTCAACATTGACCCAAACACCTACATTGAAATACAAAAAGCCACAATCCTAAACACGTGTCACATTGTCAGGAAGTTTCTAGACATGGCACATTAAGAAGTGATGTAAAAAGAGGCTTGGGAACATGGCGCTCTGCCCGTCCCAAAGCCTGTTTCCGCCAAGAATGGGCGAGGAAAACTTTTATATATATTTACAGTAAATAATCAGTGCATATATATTTACAGTAAATAATCGGGAGTCGAATAAAAATTAACATATTCAATTTATATTCTGTTGATATATATATTTCTCTTTGTCATTGCTTGATTGTTCATGGTGCAAGGTCACGTTGCGCGGGACCTACAATTTTCCGAGGAATCCGAACCTTTTAAGGTCTAGGGAACCAAACCTCGGACTACAGTGAGCAGGTCATTGTTGTGAGTCAAACCCGGGATAACGGCACGCTAAGCGAATGCATTATTTTCTTCTTTTTCTTTATTTCTTTTCTTATTTTCTTTATTAATTTCTTCTTCGTCAATATTTAACTTTTGGGGTCCTGTCCCATACCCCCAAGTTGGGAACCGTATCCTAGTATAGTCAAGAGGTCGCTTTACAGCGATTCTCTCTATAACGACCTATGGGGATAACCCCCAGCGGTTCTTCCATACGGCTGCAATGCTATTTCGTTATAAATTGGTTATAACGAACGTTTGATATACCATCCCTGCAGCAGGGCTTCCTTCGAGATCGCTATAACGGTGAATTTACTGTTATTGAAATGTTCTTTTTACTGAGACGTTTTCATTGAGAATGCTCAAAATTATTCACTAAAACGCAGGGCCTCCGAGAGGGGAACCAACGAGGCCATTTGGCTTGAGCCTCGCTTTATCGGAAGGCTTCAAATTTTGCCTTTAAAAAAAAAAAATGTTCCACAATATAACTCTTGTGCATATCGGAATTTTCTGACCCTTCCAGTGTCAGTGGCTTCAGGTAAAAGAACATTTCATGTACTCAAACGTGTTAAAAAATTTCCCCGCTAAATGATGAGTAAAAATAGATTGAACGGACTGGCTATGCTCAACATAAATTATGATGTAGCACGAAAGCTCAACTTTTCTTCAATTATCAATGCATTTGTAGAGAAAAAAAGCTAGAAAAGCTTTTACTTCATCAAAAAATTGAGAACAGTCAAAAGTGGTTTGTGCTACAAATTATATTTTCTTCATTTATTATATTTTCTTCATTT